>VZRF01000391.1:88531-147042 GCA_013396875.1 Vireo altiloquus | reverse complement strand
CTCCCTCCCTCCCCGCAACGCCGACGCTTCCCTACCCAAAGAGGGGAAAAGCAGAGCCACCCAGTAGCCCCACCACCGTTCATAAATACTAATTTTCAAAGCGAAAGGGGAATAAAACATACCGATAACAGAACTGCTCTCAGCGCTGTTCCCTTTTGCCTGATGCTCCTCGCATAGTTGGGTTTTCTATTCTTTTCTTTTCCTTTTTTCCCCCCCTTCCTTTCCATTTCTTTTCTTCTTATTATTTGGTTTTTTGTTTTTCTCCCCCTCCATCACCAAAAGCAAGTCGGGGGAACGACTGTGTCTGATGCCTTACCTCTTTTGTGCTGACTGCTGGAGATGAGCCTAGGCTTGACCTGACCATGATTCCAAGGACTGGCACTTCTCTTTTACCCCCACTTTGTAGAGATCCAGACCTTCTCTTCTCGATTGTCAAGAAAATTAAATTATTGCTGAATTTGGAAATCTAGGCAGCAGCAGCTTACTTTTTCCCTGCATCTCTCTGGAATCGTTTCTGGGATATTTCCAAATCATCACAGAAAGCAGGAGGAATGAACCGGCAGCTAGTGAAAATTTTGACAACCTTGTTTGCATTTTTCTTAGAGACAAACCACTTCAGGTAGGTGATACCACTCTGTAATAATATTTGTCAAAAGGTTGTGAGAATCATAACTATAAAGATACTACGTCACAATAACCTAGTTTGTTTGCTGTATTTGAGAGTGTTTTGTGTTCATTCTATATAGACTATCCCTTTTACACTCAGAGACTCGTTGCTTGGTAACAAACACAAAAAATAATAATCTCAAGTTTGGGTGATCTATTTTCCATTTTCTGATGCAAAGATGTGGGTTTTTTTCACTGTATATCAGTATAGCTAAGAAAATTTTCTTCGGCTTTTCTTTCAAAATGCAAATTCTCTGCTCTCGGCAGAGATTGTTTAGGAAGTTGCTTTGGTTCCCTCCTCTTCAATCTTTGGAAATGATTGTACCAGTTTTGTCAGGGATGTAGTTATTTGAAATTAGAGGACCAGCCCTCTGATTTTGGGAAAACCCTGGATCAGACTAGTATTGTGTTCACTTAAAGTACCAGTGTTTCTGATTTTTTTTTAACGTTTCATGAGCTTTTGCTTCAGCTATTGACTTTTTTGTGGTACTAAGCAAACAGGTCAGTCTTATTAACCAGAATAACATTTTAGATGAGATTCATTATTGTACTGTATGCTGCTGTGCATCTGCATGCACAGATGTATCTACATGCTAAAGCGTTTTTCTAAGAGTGGTGAGGTATACATGTAGTGACAGAGTGAAACTGTTTATATTTGTGAGCCTGGGTTCACAACACGACTCATAACTAGTGAGCTCTGGATGGAAGCAGAAGTAATTTGTCTAGGAATAAGTGTATTTTATTAATTTTCCAGTTTTTATTTTCTTAACTGAATTATTTCATTGTTTAAGTTGGATATATCATCTACTGTGTATTAAATATTAAAGATATTTTAATGGTACCCTGTCATTTACAAAAGCAAAAAGAAGCAACCGCCTCCTATAAATGGAAGGTGAAAAAAATGTGTGGAATCACACCACAAGAATTTACTATCACCTTGCCTTTTAACAATTCTGGTGAATTGTTTCTCTTTTGTAGCAAGAGAAAGGATTTAATATTTGCTTCTCATTTCAGATGATCACATGTATAACTGATTTTTTTTATATTTGTGTGTAGATGCATGAAAATACCCCATGAAAGACTCCAGAAACTAAGAGGTTCCCTTTGGGCAAATATTGAAACAGAGAATGGTTAAGAAGTCAGAGTCAGAATTACTTTTAATTTAGCTCAAAGATAAAGTGAAAACAGACACAATGAAATTGGATGTTTAAAAATAATGTTATTATTACATCTGTGCCTCTACACACCAAATATGACCATTTTCATTCTAGTTTCTTTCTCTCTGGAGAACAACCACGAGGAACTCCTAAATTGTCTTTCTTTGCAATATATAATGTGCTTGCAATATGTAATGTGCTATGTACACAGCATTTCACACACATGATATGGTAGCAGAAGTTTGCTCTTAAATCCTTAAAACAGACATGTTCAAAAAACTTGCATATAAATACCATGATAAATTTTATTACTCAGTGCTCATCGAGTGGGGGTGAAACACCCCTAAGATCAGTTGTGACTGGCTCCAGAACCCTTTTTGCCATGTTGGGAAAGAATCCAGTAGCATGATTTAAATATTTTCTGGGTAGCATCTGTAAAAACCATTTTTTTTTCCATCTGTGTCTTTCCCGACGTTAACCTGGTATTTTTCAGTGTTGTTTGTTAAGTGTTGCTGGCTGTTGTTTGGAAGTTTAACACCACCTTAAACCAGTGGTAACATAGCATTTTAACAGCATCCATGTAATTAAAATAATGATATAAAACAGGATATCAAAGTCACTGTATGTGGGATCTACATGTTAAGGTGAAGAGTAAATTGAGTCTTCTAAAGTCTTAAAACTGTAATGAATTTTTTTTTAAAGCCAAGGTTTTTTTCTGAATAGAAAATTGTGTTTATGCACGATACCTGAAACTCATCTTTCTTTCTAGAATAGTTTTCAGATGAAAAGTAGAGTATGTTGTTCTTTAAAAATATTAATTGCTACCTTCATTGAACTGAGACAATTTTATTTAGTGCTGTAATTTCTCCATGACTTGAATACAATACAAGCTAAATATTAGCTAATGGTGGCTAATAATTTATTTAGGACGGCTTTCTGTAAAGAACATGATTCAAGATCTGGAAAATCCCCCTCACAGACCCTGTCTCCTTCAGATTTTTTGGACAAATTGATGGGAAGGACATCGGGGTATGATGCTAGAATCAGACCAAATTTTAAAGGTAAGATTTCTAAGACTTCTAATTAATTAATTGATAAATTTTGGGACAAATTATAGGTTTTGAGGGGTTTTTAACCTCTGGGTTCAGATTACGTTTTCAGTTTTCCAGTCTTACAGTGCCATGGAGAACAGCTGATCCATGGGGTGGACTAGGAGAGCAGCGTAGGAAATAAGGGTCCAGAGCATGAAAACCACTCTTGACATCACAGTAATGTCCAGCTGTCAGAAAATGCTTCTGAAGACCTTACTAACTTAACATAGTAAATAGGATTATGGGCTTCAGACTAAAACCAAATGAGATGACTTGTTCCTGAAATTTTTAAGCCACAAAGACAGTATCATTAAAACTTCCATGCTGAGACATTGTCTTCTTTAGAGCCGTGTCTGAAGGAAAAAGAAATCTATGTTTTCTTTCCACTTGAAGAAAGGAAAAGCTTCTTCCCCAAGGTAGGGGGAACTCAAGGAATGTACACAGAAGATTTTATCCTGCAAATGCTGAGTGAATGATAAGAACCAAGGTCTCAGGATCCCTGTAAAATATAGAAACTGTATTCTGTTTAGCAGTATACATAGACATAATAGTCCTCTTTTCTTCCAAAATTTGGACTGATATGTGGAACATCATCACTACCATCCCAGCATGAAGAAAGCTGTGTATTGGAAGCTTCTTTTGCAGACATAATTACTGAAAGCAAGTCTTCCTTGCTGTTGTCCTGTAAATCCCTATAGAAGAGAGCACAGAATATCTTGCGACTTTCTGTGAAAGGAGTTGGGAGAGAAGTTTTCATTATGAATATTTAGCATTTTGGGAGAGTCCTATAATTCCACCAAAATCATCTCCTCCATGCCAATTTAAAGCTCAGAATATGGTTTTACTTTGAAAACTGATAAAATGCTTTCTCCCTTAACAAATCTCATGCCAATGTACATTTGCAACTCATATCTATTAGCTTTGGTCACTGAAATGCATTTTTTCCTGTATTAAGCCTTTTTTAGTAGTGCTGTGAAAGTTGATAATGGCTGGAAAAAATCATCATTTCTTAGCCAGTGAATGAACTGTAAGGAGGGAAGAAGCTCACATGTCAATGAGAAAAGTGTTTAATTAAATTTAGATCAAAGATCAGTTTCTTCTCTCTGTTCCACATGTGCAAATTACAAGATTTAGAACAAAGTGCCTTTTTTGACTGCTTCCTATGCCTGAGTGAGAAGCAAACTAGTATGGATTTCAGATCCAAAAGTTTGAAAGCTGACAAGTTAAAAAAAACAAGTCAGTGAAGTCTAAAGTCTTAATTTCAGAGTATTTTTCAAAGTCCTTATTGAGTTCCTGAACTGGTGTCCACATCAGCTTATAGTAAGTAATATTGCATTAATCTCTCACATTTATTTTGTGTGTTTGCATGAGTATCAGTGAAATCTTAGAGAATGTAAATGAAGGCAGAAATTGCCTGAATTAAGCAAGGTATCAATCCTTAAGAACTTATTCCTGCTCTTTAAATGAGAGGGGCATTAAAAAAATCTTCATCTCTTGTATCTCAGACAAAAAACAGTAATAGCAACAGTCCCATGTACATACATGACTTGGAGACAGTGTGGGAAATACAAAAGGTATTGCTCTCTCTTGCTCTCCAGTATGTGCCTACAATCATTTTTCATCTCATGAAAAGCACAGGAGACAGGTTCAAAGCTTTGCTGCCCCATTCAAGTGTGTAGAGCAGGTATGGTGTGCACAGCAGGTATGGTGTGCACTTCACTGTATAGTTGGTGCATGCTGAGCTGCTTGACTGACACTTCTCCCCTCTGAGTCCTGTATTTTGTTTGCATTCCCAAAGTGAAGTTGCTGCCTGTTGGCACCTGTGAACCCTTACTGGCAAAGCATCTGCCATATTTTGGTTTTTGATTTTTTTCTAAAGTCACAGTCCAGAGCAGGACGGTACTTTGTGGCAGTTTGAACTGATAAACAGATCTTGAACACCTTCTCATAATTTTGTGTCTGTGAGCTCTCCCAGAGCTTTGTCTTCTAGTGAGGGGCCTGAAATTTCTTGTTCTTTGCTATGTTCATTTGAATGGTATTTTGGACCTCAGAGTTTAGAACCAGAAAGGTAAGTCATGCAGTTTTGAGCTTCACATCACCAGTCAAAACCTTGTCAGCTGATAACCCTGTTTATTAGTCAATTTCCATGTTCTAGTTGCCCAAGTCTCATTAATTGTTTCCAAAAAATTGGAAATACTTATTGTTCTATATTGCATACTTCTTCCTTTTAAAGAATAAAGACAGTTGCAATGGAATCAAGATAAATGTATCTTGCTTGGAGTTAGTATGAAAAGATTTTTTTTTTTACTGAGTCTTTACTGTGTCCATAATAATTTTTTTTGTTTTTTAACATTCATAAATATGTTTGAGATAATTTTGGGGATAAGTCCTATTGCATGAGACTGATATTCTAAATCAAATAAATGGAAGAATGTATGAAATGCTGAATGAGCACCTGATTCATAACACTTTCCATGTTTTAAGGAAATAACTTTTTATCATAAAAGAGGCTACTGGAGCAATGGTTTAAACTATGGATCTTCCATCTAGCTTTGATATTAGTCTGGGCATAATATTTGTTTACTATGTTTCAGAAAAGACAGTCAAGATAATTGTGCCACTATTCAGCCTCTCCTCATAGGGTCTCGAGGGGCAGCTGTTTGCAGAGTGGCTGAGGTCACTTGTTCTCTTCAGCCTGGAGAGGAGGAGGCTGAGGGGAAACCTCACTGTGGTCTTCAACATCCCCACGAGGGGTCCTGACCTCTTCTCTGTGGTGATCAGTGACAGGACCTGTGGCAATGGCCTTATGTTATGTGAACCTGAACCCCAGGGGAGGTTTAGGTTCAATATTAGAAAAAGGTTTTTCACCCAGAGGGTATTTGGGCACAGCAACAGGCTCGCCAGGGAAGTGGTCACAGCACCAAGCCTGACAGAGCTCAAGAAGCGTTTGGACAATGTTCTCAGGCACATGGTGTGACTCTTGGGGTGTTCTGCACAGGGACAGGAGTTGGGCTTGATGATCCTGATGGTCTCTTCCAACTCAGTTTATTCTGTGATTCTCTGATTCTACTCATGCTTTCATCTAGTTTTTTCTGCTTTAGACCAGTTACACAACCTTTTCCGAGTCCACTACAAGCATTTGAAAGTGTCAGAAAAGTCTGATTTCATGGAAATGCAACTGAGTAGAACACATTTATCCTATGCCACTGATTATACAATAATTAAATATACTTTTATGACTAGTTTGAATTACTGGAAAACAGCAGCTATTAGATTAATTTTTGAAATAAAGGCTGTGCACTCTAACGAGAGAGGAAAATGCTACTTACTGGAACAAGGTGTTTTATCCAGATAAAGCATTTCATCATTAGTGACTGCTTTTTCCTATCTTGTTCTTGCAAATTAAAAAATTCAGAAAGATAGTGGGAGAGCAACAGCTGAATATATAAACATTTAGACATCAATAACAGGTGTTTTTTGGTTGTGATTTTTTTGTATGTGGGTTTTTTGGTTTTGTGCTTGGTTTTTTCCCAGAAGTACTGTAAAATGAAAGATACTTTCTCTTTGTATTATATAATCAACTGAATGCAGAGGAACACATTTCTTTTTCTTTTTGATTCACCAAGCAGTTGGATACAAAATGACCAGAAACTAAGATGGGCTATCCCCCTAATGAAAAGCCAGAAGGAAGTGCCAGCTCTCAAAATTGCCCTTCTTTAATCACTCTCTGTCAGATATTTAATGCATACTTTTTCATCTTGCACTTATCTTTCATTGAGTTTGAATAGGCTAATAATTCGTGTAAGGACACAGAGGCGAATACTTTTAAATGTAAATAGGAAGACTACAATCTAGTACTAACTGAAGTCCCTGAGAGTCTTTCTGTTGACACCAAATGTATGCTCATGGTCCTATGAGTGGATTTGCAGCTCCTTCTTCATTTATAACATCAGTTGAGCATGGTTTCTGTAAAAGGTGAGGCTTGCATGATGCATTTTTAGTTTATTAATATTAATTTCCTATTTTTTAATGGTAAAACCCAAGAGAAGCAATGTCTTTTACTTTCCCCAGTGCTAACTTTGCTTTCAAAGTGAAATAAACTCCAGAAATAGCAGCGTATAGCACCTGTGTTATGAAACTAACCAAGAATGTGCTTTCTCATTGCTAGAAACCAGGGATGGTGAAATAGTACCTTTAGCTTACTGTACATTCAGCTCAGGCTCAAGAGCACTTTATGTAATGCCATGATACAAGGGATCAATCTAAAACTGAGTCATGACATGAGATGTAGGGCTAATGGAAAGCCAACTTGAATTTAACATTTCCTAGCAGGTGTTGATCTTTAGAGGTTACTAAATTATTTCGACTTTTTAACACTTTCATCATCTAACACCACTTAAAATCTCACATAATCTAGAAATTATCAGATAGAAAAAACCCATTATCTATAGGCACTGCTATGTCTCTTATGTCAAATACTTTAAGTAATAGGCTGGCTGTCATGCACTGGGTACAGAGCAGGGGAGCTGGTCACCAAGAGCTGCAGAAGTGTTATCTTCAAGTATGGAAAATATTTGCAATGAAGATGATAGTGATTTTCTTTGTATTGAATTTCATTCCATGTTTTAAATTCAATCTTTCCCATTGAATCATTATTTACTAATGAGTATTTTGATTTTTATGAAATTACATGGAGGTGTGCAGCAACAGCGGCTATTAATGTTACCCTCATCACTGGATGGTGCAATAAAGGGTGAATTAACTTTATCAAAAGCTGCTGTTTTGTTAGTGATGCATTTTGGGGGTGTAGGGTCATAGTTGTAAAAGATTAGTCTGTGATTACTAGCAGTGTAATGCCATTTTCATGCCGAGTCTGTGGGTTTATATCTGAATAATAAACACATGGACTAAGTAATTTACTGAAAATTAGCCTGACAACTGTTCCAGGAAATGGCTTATGCACTTTAATACTTTAACTCCTTGGCAGCAAGGATCAGGTTTTCCCATATGTTCAAACCCATTGCTTACTTATTTGGCCCCTGAGTTGATGAGTAATGAAATGCTTAAAAAACATGAATGGAAAACACTGAGTGACATTTAAGGGTGAAACTAATGTCATCAAACTTAATAAATAAAAGCAGTTTCTATGCATGTGGTAAGAGGATCTGTCTGCAAAAGTTGACCTTAATCTAGACATATAAAAGTTGAAAAGTATACCAAAGATAAGATGTGGGACTGTAGCAATTTGTTCTCTAGTGGTTAACAACCTTCCCACTACACTTCAGGTGGTAATAATTATTGGCCATGAAGTCAGATGTGGTGAATATCCTGTACCGGGCTATTCTTCACAAAAGACCAAGTTCAATGGCTCAGAGGGCCAAGTCCAGTGGAGACTCAAATCGTGTTCAGGCAGAGCAGTGTGTAGCAAGAAAGGGCACATTATTGATGCGTTCAGGTTTTAGGACATGGGATGAAGATTCTTTATAGGAGAAGGGAGACTATCAGGCCAGTTTTCACTTTTGGGCAGACCATTGCACTTCCTCAATATGGTTGCTTAAGATGTCCAAGCATATATTATTAGGAAGGTAAGCCTCTGGTTTATTTTCTGTCTTGAAAGATCTAAAACTTTACACTGTTTTCAGATAAAGCTGTTACACACATCTCATTGCACAGTAAGATGCTGCACGAGGATACTTACCTGCAGGACATGGGGTTTATTTGGTCTTGGTTTATTTTTCTTCAACTGCAAAAATGAGGCTAAGGAAATGATGCTCAGTCTCTGCCATAGCTATGCACGTTTTCCAGCAGAAGGATCCTTTCAATCGTGTTTCTTTTAAAACTGCTAGGGGAAAAAAGAAAGGGCTATGAATCTTGCACTTCTTACTCTCTACTTTCATGTTCTTTCTCAGAACATGAATAGGCTGGATAAGTTGCATGGCTAGTTAGGTTATGTCTAGGCTATTAGACAAATGGGGCCAGACAGCAAGCTCAAGGCACCCCTGATTATCTATGCTGCTTGGCTGTTTGCTCATTCCCTGGGTCTCTTTCTGAGCTTCCCGCAGCCAGCTGCTTCCAAGGCAAGCCAGAAAGGCTGCGAGCATGCAGCAGTGTAGAGCACAGGCTAACCAGTGCTGCCTGGCATCCAAGCTGAGGATCTGTCCAGGTCTTCTTTTATATATAAATGTTAAGCCACAGTCATCCATGTTGTATTGGTGTGTTGCCTTTATTCAGAACCAATTATTTAATTAAGAGATATCAATGGATTTGGCTGTTGTCATGGATCATTATTCAGCTGCTGCATAAACTGCAAAGGGGATTTATGAGAAACAAATGTCAAAGCAGAGCCAAAGACCTTTGATAACAAAGGAGGAGATGCTATTGTTTTGATCATATTCTAATTTAAGTGTAATGTTTTTATCACATCCAGTTTCATGTTCACACTTAAATTTTCTATGCAGTTGAAGCCAAAGCCCTTGGGTGACTCATTAAGAATCTTGTTGTGTTTTGTCTGTTTTATAAAGCATGCAGTTTATATTTAGAACATATAAAACCATGTACATTAAATTTACTATAAGAATATACATTTATAATCTGCAAATCTATTTTACACAGTTACTAGACAAATGAATTCATAAAACAGAAATATGCCGTTTTAGTAGACAGATTTGTTACCTTATTATGTTCCTCTATAGATTTCCATAGAATCCTAGAATGGTTTGGGTTGGAAGGGACCTTAAAGAACATGTAGTTCCAACCTCTGTGCCACAGGAAGGGACACCTTCCACTGGACAAGATTACTCAGATCTCAGGCCAACCTAGAAAATCCAGGCACGGGTCATCCATAGCTTCTCTGGGCAATCTGTTCCAGTGTCTCACAAAAATAATTTCTTTCTAACATCTGATCTAAACCTACTCTCTTGCAGTTTAAACACACTGTCTCTTGTCCTGTCCCTACATGTCCTTGTAAAATGCCCCTCTCCAGCTTTCTTGTAGACTTACCTTGGGCAGGCTGGAAGGCTGATGTAAGATCTCCCCAGAGTCTTCTCTTCTCCAGCATGAACAACCCCAAGTCTCTCAGTCTGTCCTCATAGAAGAGGTGCTCCATCCTTCTGATCATTTTTGTGGCACTTCTTTTAACCTATTCCAACAAACTCATGTCTCTCCTGTACTGAGGGTGCCAGAGCTGGATGCAGTATCTCAGATGGGGTCTCTTGAGAGCAGAGCAAAGGAGGACAGTCTTCTCCCTTTCCCTGCTGCCCACACTGCTTTTCATGGAGCCCAGGACAGGTTTGACTTTTGGGCACATTTCTCGGTCATGTCCAAGTCTTTCTCCTCTCCTTAGAAGAGGTGCTCCATTCTCTGCCCAGCCTGTACTGGTGTTTGGCATTGCCCCACATACAAGACTTTGCACTTGGCCTTGTTAAACTTCAGGAGGTTCACACAAGCCTACCTCTCAGGCCTCTCAAGGACTCTCTGGATGGCATCCCTTCCCTCCAGTGTGTTGACCACACCACACAGCTGGGTGTCACGAGAGCACTTGCTGAGGGTGCACTCAGTCCCTCTGTCCGTGTCACTGACAAAGATGTTAACAGCACCAGTCTCAGTACTGTTGAGCTGTTGGACTGGGACATTGAGCTGTTGACTCCAACTCTAGCATGAGTGATGAAAGAGCTTCCTGCACTCCAGAGTCCTGTATCACCATGCTCAGGGCTCTCAAATCTTTCCTGATACTCCTCAGGCTGCCCCTGGCTGTGTCACTGGTGCCTACATGAACCAGCAGCAGTGGGTAATGGTGGGCTGTATCAGGGTAAGCAGCTCACCTCTCTTGAGAGCCCACAGGTGCCTCCCTCCATACCTCATGGAAGAGTCACCCACTGTCACCTTTTCTCAGCTGCACAGGTTGTTACACAGGGAGCAGATGGAGCTGCCTTCCTCAGCTCCAGCAACAATCCTGATCTGACAGGTCTTTCCCCTTCACTCTCCAGAGCGGTGAAGTGGTTCTGTGAGGGCACCTCAGCCTTCAGGGGAAGTGTCTTCCTCCTGCAGGTCCTTGCTGCTTCAAAGTTCCATTCTTCTGCATTAATACTCCCCTCCCTCTGTGTGTGCTGGGGGGTTCTTGGGTGTTTGGCTGTGGGCTGTGGGTCTGTGTAAATCTCTGATTAAGTCATCAGAACATGTATGTTTGACAGTTCAGCTTCCAAATACACGTTTCACAGTCGTTCACAGAAATTTTAAGTCAGCAGAGAGGAGCCCCCAGATGATGCAGACAGAGTGGCACAGGGTCTGGCAGAACTCTAAGATGAAGGGTGCACAATGTATGGCGTAAATAGTGACCTGCCAATGTCATAAACACCAAGTCCATGATTAAAATTCTAAATTTGCAGAAATATAAAGGCTCTGATACTCGAAACTGTGCAAGATCTAAGCAGTACCATACATGAGAGAGAAGTGTAATTCACCAGGCTTTCAGTTGCTTATGAGGGTTAAATAAGAGCTGCCTGGTGGCTTATTTGAACTGTGCCAGCTATGAGCAATCCTCAAGTATTGCCAGGGAATGAAGACATAATGATTACTCCTGATGCATCAACTACATGTTAGCACTCCAGGAGTCAATAAGTCTGACTTAAATGAAAGAGGACTTAGGTGGAATTTGAGCCCACAAAAAACCCCTGTGCCCACTCCCTGGAAATCTCTGATCCACTTGCTTTCTACCACTTGGCAGTGCATTACTGTTTTACTTAAAGTTCCTCCAATCCTCTCAGTTTTGCTCTCAAGTGTGCACAGAACTGCCCCAGTCTGCTTCACCAAGCACCCACCCCTCTTCTAACCCAAATTCAGACTGTCTGATGAGGCACTGCTCCACCTCCATCTCCCTATATGGACCAAGCATCTCAGAGCCTGCCTTATATCCCATAGGAAAAAGATTCCTCTCAATGTGGATCTCTAATCACTTAACATGCCACGCTGCCACCCCCAGACAAATGGTGTCTCTGGGTGACTGGCTTTCCTCTGCAATACATAGTAGATTTTTTGGTCCAGTTTTCCCTCAGCTTTAAGAGCTCTCTATCTGATCCAAAAGAACATAAATGATTCTGAGAGGTCTTTTTTGAAGCAAAGAATTCAAACTTGACTAAGCCAGGGAAAAAATGTGAAGGGAACATGACTTTTCAACCTTTCAATGTAGCTTCTTGTCTGAGAAAGGAGAGCCTTTACTCTTGACCACTTTGATGAGATGCACAGAATGCCTGTTGTAGCCAGTACACCTTAGGGGCAGCTGATGTGACTGTTACAGAAAGTGTTGTGAGGACAGGGTTTGAGAAATAGCACTTCTCTCACATTTCCTGATAATTGCCTCTGCCACTAAGATAGAAGTATTTTTAGCAGTGACCATAGCTGCACTTTAGGATGAATCCTACCTCCTCTGACTAAGAGGCAGTGAGAGATATCGCACCCCATTTTCCAAGAAACCCACAGCCTTGTAGTCTAAGAGATGCAAGTCAGCATCCCTTCAATCTGAGACAGGCATAGAAGTTCTTAGAAATGACCCCTTCTGCATGAAATCTCTCAATACTTTGTTATTGGCCACAAAACTGATTGTGTTTTAGAAGGAAAGACTGAAATTCTTGACTGATGTTTTAAGTGTAAGGTTGTGTATGTTGATCTGGTGCAGAGTGGTCCTGAAGGAGGTACCTCAGCCCTGCTGTAACCACAGTTTCACACAAAGAGGGCACACAAAGAGCCCATTGCAGATTATTTCTCTGTGCAAGTGGAACCCCACTGAACCCCGCTGTGCTGAAGAAACATGTTCTGCCCATGGACCACACTGTTCTTGCACAAGAGCCTGGGTATTCTGTGCCAAAGCATCAGCCACTGCAACTCCTTCTGCCTGCCATGGGGCTGAGATTTCTTTGGCTGTAGTGAACAGTAAGCTGTCTGTGGAAGCACTGTAGGAGAATGTGGATCTTCTCTGAAAGCTAATAACCTCTACCTGTGTGTTTCTGTATCTCCAAAGCCCAGGGCTGCAGAGAAGCAACTGGGCACATCTGTGACTGGCTGCATTGTGAGCACTCTCCCATAAACAATGGTAACCAATTCTCAATTGATACGCACTGCACGAACAAACTCATTGCTCCTCCACCCCAGGAACACACCTACAGGTTGTGTTCCTGGGGTGGAGGAGCAATGAGTTTGCTTTTGCCCTTGGGGAAATACATCTGAGAAAAGGCTAAATGCTTTCCTTAACTGACATAATTAGTAAGGGAAAACCTAGGATTAAAATTTTCCAGATCGATACTCATTATGTTAGGCTGCCTCTAATGACTACATTCCCGATGTGTGTTGTTTTTATGTCTGTGTCTCAGGCTATGAAACTATTGTATCAGAATTGCTATTTCTTCTCGCACTCTTTGCTATGTCTGATAAAGAATTACTCCTAAATAATAAATAAAACAACACAGCAGCCTGCTCAGAATGCTGCTATAAACTCTCACACTGCAATTTAAATCAGTTGTTGAAGAGATGCAAATTACATACATGGTGCCAAAGAAGGAGCGTATGTAAAAACTCCTTTTATTTTCCAGTTGTGAATTTGCCTGTTGCCTGTGCATAAACACATGTGCATACTCTCCTTCATGTTAAACTAAAAATGAGATGCATTCACTCCACATCAGTTTCAGACTGCAGCAATTTTCCTTTCCAGACAGTGATATCCCATCAGATGGAGTACTCTGAGGTGTTAAAAGCCTTTGGCCAGTCTGGTTATAGAAAACATCTGAAAATAATCATCTGGGAGAATTTTTCAGTTCTTTGGCTCCATACTCCTGTGAATACTTTTGCACTTTTTGGCTTCGTACCCCTGAGAGTTTTGGTTTTGTCACACTTCTGAGGTGTGTTTTATGTGAGGTAAAGCACACACAGTCTGTTAAAACATGATTTTAACTCTTTGTTATTTTAATAAAATATAAGTTTGACTTATCAAAGTTAAAAATAGTTAGGGATAGGTTCAATTCAGGTCAATAAGTTTCTTAGTGTGGACATAGTCTCATATGGATGACTTTGTAGAAGACTTCCACTCAGCATGACTGCTGGTGGTAGAAGCCAGAAGAAGATCATATGCCCTGACCATGAAGCATGATTTAAGTCAGCAGAGCCCTGAGCCTATGTGAAAGCTGTGTGGTGCTCCTCACAGCAATGCAGTGAACATCCTGCATCAAAGAGCAGGTTTGGTTCTGATAAAAAAGTAAAACAGTCAGTTTGTTAGTTGCTTATTTTTTAGGCTGGCAAAGAGTTCCCCTCCCATTCTTCCAGTCATTTTATATATACAAAGAACTGATGACAGAAAAAATGCTTGTGAAAGACACTCAAGAAGTACCTTAAGGATGTCTTGCAGTAAAAACACAGATCCTTTTTTGTATTTAGGATGTGGGAAACCTACATAGGAGGTTCCTAGATAGGAGAGTTCCACAAGGAAAGGAGATGTGTGAAGGAGAGGGATAGAAGGCTGAGTTAAACAAGCAACAAATCAACTGATGGGAGTACTGAAGATCAGAGTCAGTATGGAGGAATTAATTTCAAAATCATCTTCTGAACACATTGCATGGAAATGAGTTGAATTGTAAGGAGGTAAAAAATGGGAAATACTTAAAACTAAAAGGAAAATTTTATTTTGTTAGGCAAGATGTGGTGGGTGTTTGGGTCAGTGTCTCTGACCTGTTGCTGATTGACAACTATACCAGCTCCTGACCATTTTTGTTATCATTCGTCCCTATCATTGAGCCATCCTATTTGTCTAAATCCCTTTGTTCACCTCTGTCCCATGTATCATTTGGTGTATAATTTCATATCAGCCATAAATCAATGTCTGCTTTCTAATATTAGTCACCCAAACCTCTTTTATAATTCAAGTCCTGCATATGCCTTCAGACAGTAAAACAAGAAACATTATGGAGAAAAAGCTGGCAGAATTATGAAATAAAGTGAATGTCTGGGGCTCAGAGGAACAAGAAAGGAGTTAAAATTTATTCTGAGTCCTTTCTGTGGCCACAGGGATAGGTATTGTCTAAGCCCTGTATTTGAGACTATAGCTATTGACACTTACAGCTGAGCTTCCATTAATTTCTGCAACACAAGATCAGAATTACAAAGAACAAAGTAAGACATATTTAGAGAGAAATTAACAAAGTAACATTTCTTTTAAAAGAAATATTTTGAAATGAGTATGCCAAGAATAAGTAATCATTCTGACTGAAAATAGAAACCTAGGCTGGTAACAACATTTTACTATTATTATCAATACTTTCCTTTCTTTTTTTTTTTTTCATTAAGTAGATCTTCCCTTCTGCCTTCTCAGTAAACATATATATATGTTGTAGTTCCATGCAGTCTTTTAGATGAGTTGGCTACCCTGGCTTCATAAAACTTTATTAATAAGATTACCCAGAAGGTGTTTGTCTGACCCTGTGCTGGAGTGCAGATTTCATGACTGTAGATGTAATACCATATTTTATTTAACCACATTCAGCAGTGTCCCAGGCTTCTGCACACGCTATGCAGTTCACATGCCAATGAGCAGGGAAGAGCTCTGTTTTCATTAATGCAGAGCAACTGAGCAGTTTCTCAGGATCAGGTGTGAGGAGCATCTCTGTTATCTGCTCCCAGAGAGGCTGAGAGCCACTTCAGTGAACAATGTTTTGTGAAAAGAAGAGAAATAGGGGTTTGGATATTTTAATGTCAGAAGAAAAGCAAACAATTCCATTTGCCCAAATACTATCCATTGCTCTATTGCACTGGAAGAAGGAAAATTTTAAAAAGAGATGCCTTGCAAAGAGATGCCTGTCATGACTCAGAAATTTGAAAGATTAGTGGAAAGCTCAGAGAAAGAAAAACAATTTGATGGACATATGAAAGATTAAAGGATTGATTTGAATATTCTCAAAGTTGACATAAATTCTAAATAACTTTGCACTCGATCTTGTAGTTCCAATGGGAAATTTCCAGATGTAAGATTTCTGATTTACTGTTTTTTGTACTCATTTCCACACTTTCATTTGCACATGGAAGACTTTAGCTCTGGGACTAGCTGCACCCAGTCACAATTGTTGCTTAGGGTTGTGTAGAAATATCTGAGTGAGCTTTCAAGTGATTTGCTCAGATTTGCTCTGTATCTGTGATAATACAGAGCTCAGCACAAGCTATAATGTCTGAGGTTAATGGCCTCCAGTAAATTCCAGCCTGCCATGGCTACATTGGTACCATCCCTCAAACTAGCTCCATGAAAGCCAGCTCTAGCACATTTGTACAATCTGTTGTGACTGCTATGGCTATATATTCTTTGTAGACTAGCTCAGGTTAGCTGGGTAAATCAGTCAACTGTTTAAAGGGCTTTTCTTGTCTGAACTCCTGGTTTGTGAAGGGAGATGAAATAGTGCCCAAAAATTGTTCTTGTTCAGTGTCTATTAGATTACCTATGTGGTAAGCCAGAGCTGACAGTAATGTATGTTTCTGTTATCAGCCTTAGCAGAAAGAGTCAGGGAAGAGCGAATACCTCATATGGCCTATCCTGTAATGCCAAATGCAGAACTGAAGAGGCTTTGTAGAGTGAGAGTTACCTTCCTCTTCCAGAACTGGGTCTATGGACAAAAGCATACACTGAATGTGAAGCATGCCAATCCAACAATTTTCACAAGAGCTTTAAGGCACAAAAAAGTGCATCTTAGCAGGGATTCTCCTTCCTTGAAATGTTGATAGGATTTTACCAGCATGACTCCTGTTACATTCAGCTATAGTCCCACAGTTGAAAACTCAAATACCACTTCAGGAATTGACTATTCACTGTTTGAGCTCAAACTGTGTCAATGTATATATAGAGAGATGGCTTTAGCAGTACTTACTCCAGAGAATTTTATTTCTATGACTCTTCCTGTAATCACCTGGACCTTACAATCATTGGAGTATTTGTCTTGGGAGGCTTCAGTGGTATTTCGCTGAAGAAGAGCTTTCAGTTTTGGAATATCACATGCCCTTTTTACATCCAGGTCATCTCATAGGGCCAGTTTCTTGCTCAGATGCCTTCTTAAGCAAGTGAGGGGAAGCAGTTTAAATCTTGACATAAGAATAGAATTCTCTTTTTGTTATTTTGTTCATATACATTTGTGTGTGTGCCTGCATGTTCACTTCTGGAAACAGGCAGCTGGAACAAAGGAAAAATTGTACTTTCTGCTATCTGTCATGTTTTCCTGCTGATTCCACCCAGAACTGCCTTTATATCTCACCTTCTATGGGTACAGCATGTTGTGTCTCCCCAGGCTGAAAGATACCATTTTCATAAGTGGTATTGCTCACATGTATTTCTCAGACACTTGGTAATTCTTGGACTGAGTGATATCGATGGAATGAGAGTCCTAAAAAGATTTTAGACATCTAAAGATCTCTTCAGGTTTTTCTCTGGTTTTGTAAGTGCTTTTGTGGCTCTTAGCCTTAGTCTGTTGATCATAAATATATATTGATTACACAGAATACAATTCTGAGTCTTGAATGCAACAGTAAGCACCCAAAATCATTGCCATATTCCTACCAGGACAAATGGCATTCTCAGCAAGCTAAGTTATCATATATGACAGATGAACTTTCAGAGGATTCTGGTTTTAGCTTGATGAAGCAGAACAAGAATTTTTTCTTTATTTGATTTTACCAGCAAATTGAATCAGTGCAAAGTACCATACCATTACTGCATTTCTTGAAACCTCTGCCCTTACAGATTTTTTGGTTTGATTTGGTGGTTTTTTGTTTGTTTGTTTGCTTGTTTTTTAATTTGGATGTTTGCTGGTTTAGTAGGAATTATTATAGTGAATTAATAATAAGTGACATAAGCTTAATAATCCACATTGGGTTGTGTTGAACACTTCTAAGGAAGAAGGAATTCTCTGTTTACTGGGCATGATTATACTTAGGCAGTCAGGGTGATGAACTTGACAGAAATCCCATAGAAAGACGACGTCATAGACAAGAGGCATGACTACCCAACAAAAAAATGTCACCTTGATTTGTAAGCCTTAGGGTAACTATGTTGTCCTGGTGCCATTAATTTTGCCTCCTGTGACTGAGCTGTTAAGACTCTAATGAGATGATGATGTTTAAATAGAGAAAAAGATTGGTTTTGCCCAAAGGCAAAATGATAGGGAAAGAGAGAAATCTTACCTAGGTGCTTGCAAAAAAGGCTACCTGTGGCCTGCCTCCTGATTTCTTACTTGAAAACTTGAGCAAATGCATGAAATCATGTGAATTTTCTCATCAGGGTTTGGACTACACATTATATGGGCCCTTGAAAACAAGTGTGCAGCTGCGTTTCTTCTGGAGTAGCTGCAGGATCCGCGTGTCTCAGAGAAAGTTTTTCAGTGCATAAAAGTCACCATTGTCTCCCTGGCCCAATAGCCATGGTCACTGGCCACAGGACTGGCTGAGATGCCTTTGATAGCACTTCTCCAGTCTTTATCCTGTGTACTACACTCTGAGCAGGGAAGGAGCTAGGATGATGAACAACTTGTTCCTGTCTAATGACCATGGCCAGATGAGGTGTCCCAGCAGCAGTTTATCCTTGTCTGACTTACAGGGATGTGCCTGCAGGGCCATGGAGAGGTGCCTTGGCAAGCCCTTGAAGTGGTTATTCAGGCACCTGTAGTACTGCAGCTGCAGAAGCAGAGGCCTCCATAGGGGCTAGCTCTGTTTCAGGTCTCATGAGGACTCTGATGGATGTTGGAGGCTGTTCAGTTTGGCTGGGGATAAATGATTTCTGAAACCTCAACCATCTCCAGGACTCTCCTTTAAAAAAACACCTCCAAGAAGTTCCTCTATCCTCCCCTGCTGTCCTAGGATGTGTGTCACTGGTGCTCATGCCAGCATGTGGGTCTTTGCCCTGCCATCATCCACATTTTGATCACCTCCCTTGTTTGAGCACTGACATAAATCCCACAGACAAAGGGATTCTCAGTATCTGGTGGGATCACTGCCTCCCCACTTAGCTCTCAGCTCCTGTTCCTGGATTCATGCTCTATCTCCACACTCAGGTGGGATTGATTTTAGTCTTTTCCAAATAGTGTTGATTATCCTGCTCTCTGTGGTAAGGAGAGAAGGGAGGTTTGGCTCATCTTTCTCCTCTGCATATACAAAATAAACCATTTGAGATAGTGGGAAAAAAATTCTGCATTGACACAAGGGTCAAAGTGAGAAGGTAGACCAGAAAATACTATGTCTAGAAAAAGATACATATAGAAAAATATACATATAAAGATTCCTCACATATCTGTAAATATCTTGCCAATATTTCCACTGTCGTTCCATAAGGTGGTTCTGCCTCCTTATCTTTTATTTTTGCTTCCACGTCTCTGGTTTGCCCACTGTTCTCTATGTACACTGTATTTTAGTTTGCCTTTCAAAATCCCTTAATAAATACATATATCAAAGAAAATTGGCAAGTGCATAGGTATAATTTTAAATCTCCTGTATGATTATAATACTCCCTTCTCATGAAGGACAATTTAGCTATATAGTTGGAATTAATGTGTAAAGACTGTCAGGTGCAACCTGGAAACTCAACACCAAAAAAGACAAGAGTTGAGATGAACTTGAGGATACAGATATGATTAGTTACAGTTAGGATGATCTCCAGGGAAAGAGTACAAGTAAATCTTCTCAAGAATGTACCAAATGAAGCAAGATTTGAGACTGTGTGCTATCAATACTGAGGGATATTTAGCAGAGGCTGTAGTTAGGAGCTGGATGGGGCTCAAATTTATTCTTTCAGCACTCATCACTCCATGTGGGGACTCTTCCACACATTGACATGGATTCATGCCCTCTGGCAGCTGATAAGGAAAGGATTCACTTCCTAGCCAGATGGCAATAAGATCACAGACACCTTGGGTACAGGAGTTTTGAGGCAATATGCCACAGCAAATTCAGGGCAATATTCCATGTATGCAGGTTTCTCATGGGTAAGGTGAGCAGATGAGTGCCAGGGACTCTCTGTAAGTGTTAGGTGCCCCGAAGTCACAGGAGGTGTGCGATACATTATAATGGTTTTTTAAGAAGGCAGTGTATCAGAGAGTCCTGCTGTCCTGCAGCAGCAGCCCCTCTGGGGAGGCAGGGGAAAGTAAGCTGCAGGGAACAGAAGCGATATCATAGCTGTTTATCAGAATACCAGACATGTACTTTCTGGTTGATTTGAGCATTAGCTGCCTGGTTTGGGCTTGGTTTGGTGTTTTTTTGCCAGAGTCCTTTCGAGAAACATTTTCCTTATGACTCAAAGAGCACTTTGATTATCTTGAATATGGCTGAAAGGCACCTAGACTGTTACCTTGTTCCATTGGAAGTGACAATAGGAAAACTAGGGGGAGAGAAGTATTTATAATGTATACTTTGCTTAATTTTTTGTTTGTAATGTCAACTCTTCTTAGATTTGAGTCAGTGAAGTCAAATTAATTATTTCCTTTACCTTTGAAGACTTCTAGATTGTGTTCTCATACCTTGGCTATACTTCACAGAAGTTTGCTGCTTTCATTTTAATTGATCTATTATATTAGAAAAATCTTATAGTATGAAGTGTGTTTTAGTTTACCATTACCCCTTGTCCTACTGCAGAATGCCCCACTAAAAACTTTGTTCCCATCTTTCTTACAGGCCTGCTTTAAGTATTGAAAAGCTGAACAAACCTTACATATCTGTCCAATTTCCAGAGTGAACATTTTGGGTGATTATGTCAAAGGCCTTACAGAAGTTCAGATAAATGACATCTGTAGCCCTTCCCTTGACCACTGATGTAGTCACTTTACTATAGAAGGCCACTAGGTTGGTCAGGCAAGACAAGGTGGAGCTGTCCCAAATCACCTCCCTGTCCTCCATGTGCCTTAGCACAGCTTGTAGGAGGATCTGTTCCAGTATTTTCCCAGGCACAGAGGTGAAGTTGAAAGGTCAGTAGTTCCCAGGGCCCCCTTTTCTCCTGTTTTTAAAAATGGGTGCACTACTTTCCTTTTGCCAGTCATCAAGAACTTCTGATGGCCATGGTTTTTCTAATATCATGGAGAGTGATTTGGCAACTACATCAGTCAGTTCCCTCAACACTCTGGGATGCATCCAGTCAGGTCCATAAATTTAGTTATATTCACGTTCCTCACCTGACGGACTCGAACAAACCTGATATCTCTAATTTTTCACTGGGTTTACTGAGTTCTTATAGTGTTTCACATCTACCAGTAGAAGGCAAGTAAAAGACATTATAATAAGTAGGGGAATGGAGGGAGGTGTTTGCTTTGTTGTAAGATACAGTGCTCTGACATGTACCTACTCGAGCACATCTCGAGACTGCAGTCTGTGATGTGGCAGCATATTTCCTAACATACATAAGCCATGTTTTCCTAACGTAGTTAAGCATGTTTACTAGGTTCTGCTGGCATTTAGGAGCTGGAACTGTGATGCTCACATATGATGGCCTTTGCAAGACAATGGCTGTGAGCTTCCTTCTCCACAGTCTTCACTGTCAAGAATGATCTTCAGGAATCCCATGCCACTGAGACCTGTAAAAAATTCCATATCCATAAAAACATAGTGGAGAAGAATTAGGCTACAGAGCTCTTAGGCACACTGGAAATAGACAAGTCTATGAGACCACATAGGAAACACCTACAAGTGCTTAGCATAGCCATGGAAACTGGGTGGTTGCATTCTTAATTATCTTTAAAAGGTCCTGGCAACTGGTAATCACGTGGAAAAAAAAGTCAGTCCTATCTCTAAGAAAGACGAGGAGAATGCAGGAGCTACAGGCTGTCCAGCCTTACCTCAAAGCCTGGAGAAAATCCTCTTGAAGCCATTCCCAGATGTGAAGGATGGGAAGATGACTTGTGGTAGTCAACATGGATTTCTGAAGGGGAAATCATTGCTTGGAATGTTAATAGCCTTTTATGATGACTTGAAAGGCTTCATGAATCAGGGCAGAGCAGTGTATATCTCAACTTTAGCAAGGCTTTTGGCACTGTCTCTCACAACATGGAACAGTCTATTGGAAAGGTCTATTGGAACAGACCAGCTAAATGGGCATGGAAAACTGACTGAATTACAATGCTCAAAAGGTTTTGATCAGCAGTACAAAGTCCAGCTGGTGGCCAGTCACTACTGTTGTACTACAGGCACTGGGTCAGTACTGTTTAACATCTTAATTAATTACCTGGATGATGGGACATGGTGCACCTTCAACTGATTTGCAGGAGATATGAGACTAGGAGGAATGGTTGATGCCCTAGAGAGTTTCCTAATATCCAGAGGGACGAGGAGAAGCTGCAGAAATGGGCCAACAGGACCTCACTGTGTTCAGCAAAGGGAATGCAATCCTGCACCTTGGAGGGAACAATCTGGGAAATGATAAGCTAGAATTCAGCTTTGCAGAAAAGGACATGGGAGTCCTGGTGAACATGAGCCCGCAGGTTGAGGGAAGGGATCCTTTGCTCTGCTCAGAACTGGTGAGACACACCTGGAAATCTGAGTCCAGCTCTGGGCTCCCCAGTATGAGAGACATATGGATGTACTGCCATGTAAAATGGACTTACTGTCCAGCAAAATGTTATGAAGGTAATTAAGAGACTGGAGGATCTGTCATGCAAGAAGAGGCTGAGATTGCTGAGGCCACTCAACTTGGGGCAAAAAGGGTTCTGGGGGATCTCAGTCATGTGCATGAATAGCTGATGGGTTGTAAGTAAAGAAGAGGGAGCCAGATTCTTCCCAGTGATGCCTAGTTACAGGACAAAAGGCAATGAACACAAGCTGAAACACATGAAATTCCACTTAAACATAAGAGAAGCATTTTGCTGTGAGGGTGACCACACACTGGCACAGGTTGCCTAGAGAGCCTATGGAGTGTCCATCTGTGGATATATTCCAAATCTGATGTGGCACAGTCTTGAGCAACCTTCTCTAGCTGATCCTGCTCTGGCACAAGAGGGACTAAGGGGACTGGATGATCTCTGGAGGTTTCTCCCAGCTTCAATGATACAGTGATTCTGTATGTCTGGATGTAGAGACATACATTGTTCAAGGTGCCTAGCTAGTACACATATCGTCAATTCAAAAGGAACAAAAATTATAATATGGAGGGAGAATAGCAGACTGTTTGGCTCAGTTTTGGCTTGGTATTGGAAATGAAAACACACTTGTGAGACAAAAAGGAAGTGGTTTAAAAACAGTTCTTGTAAAAAACTGAGTTGCACAACACACTTCATTGGAATTTAACAGCCTCAAAACATGCTACTGTTGTGGTTTTGATTCCCAAGACCAACATGATTGTTTCCTTTAAGGTTGGAGGTCTAGCACTCAGGAAGCTGACAATGGGTTTCACTGGGCTCATTAGTTTATTTTTCCGTTTTTCCAAAAAGAAAGTATTAATGTTTTCGTCTTTTGTAAATAAATATCAGATCTAAATTATAAACCAAATGAGGAAATTTATGTTCTCTGCACTGATATTATTTTTTTCATTTATAAGGAATATGATGTGATTAAAAATAATAATGGTAAAAGAAAGAAGAAAGTACTTAATACTCAATCATGTACCAACTTCTGTGTCACTGAAATTCAGACCTTTAGCATTAATCCTGTTTGATTCTGTTGAGAACCCCAGTTTATTTCATCATGCCTAAAAAATCAAGGAGGCTAATAGGCAACTAATTAAATATTAAGTCCCCATCCATTCTGCCACATGTCAGTGACTGCTGAATAACAGCAAAGGTAGTGGGAGGGAAGAGAATACAAATAACTGTTTAATGAAAGCTATCTGTTCAAGCCAGAACAGATATTGCTAAAATATTTGGTTATGGCAAGCCAGACACTTCCAGATCAGGTGCACGAGGAGCTGCTTGTGGACTGGAGTCAATGTGAAAAGCGTGCCTTGCTGGGAATTTCAGTGGCAAACCTTTGCCTATAGAGTGGAGTAAATGGGGAGAGATAACCTTTCAAGTCCTGGAGGAAGGGAGAAGGGAGAGACACGTGGTTAAAGTGCTAAAGCATATTCTGTGCTGGTACTGTGGATAAGAAAAAAGTCCTCACTCAAGTCTCTTGTGAATCTCTAAATGCAAGGAGGTAGTTCTATGTGTTTATATAACAACTTCCAACGAAACTAGGTTAAATAAATTAGTGTTGATAACGTTTCTCTTTTGATCAAAATTTACTTGATCTGTTTGGGAAAACTCACTTTCTACTTGTTTTCAGCCACATCTGTACCAGATTGTACGGAGGCTGAGGGATCTGTACTTTTGTTTCAATGTATATTGCAACATTTTTATTGCATTCCACAGGTCCTCCAGTAAACGTTACTTGCAATATTTTTATCAACAGTTTTGGATCAGTCACAGAAACCACAATGGTAAGTGCTATGATGCCACTGGCAAGAGAACAACAATACTTAATATATGTCATGAACACAACCTGTCAATTTTTCTATCTATTGTTCAACTTGCAGGTCCTCCTGTAAATGTTACCTGCAACATATTTATCAACAGCTTTGGTTCAATAGCAGAAACTACAATGGTGAGTGGGACTGATCATTGAAGCCATCTTGTGAAGGAGTGGGATGTGATGTAGAATAGAGACGCTCAGGATGTAGGGACATTTAGTAAGTTATGAAGCTACTAAAAACCTACCAGCTGAATAAAAATAAAACAAAATAACATAAAATACATATAAAATAATTTATGTATATGTAAAAAAAGAGATATATAAATTATTAAACACACCTACATAGGGACTGAACCAGTCTGCAGTGACTGTGAGGGCAGCACATATAGGAGTGTGCAAACCTGCTTCCTTCAGGTTTCTTCATTAGCTCTGAAGAGACAGAGGAATGGCTGGAGCTTAGCTGTGGGCCCCCCTGCCAAGTGCACCATATTTGAGTGTGTTTTACACCATATGCTGAATTATCTGCTGCTGCAAGAAATGGTCTTGTTTAACTGAGATAGATCTCTGTGAATTGCAGCCACATCAGTAACAGAAGTAAGTGTAAAACTTGAGTCAAATGACTAGAACATGTCAGTGAAAGACTTAGGTATTCTGAGGTTAAATTAGTACTAGGAAATGATGGGATTCCACCTGACTGAAATTTCTATTTTGACTGAATGCAAAGAACACAGTCAAAAAAAAAAAAAATTAAAAATTGACCAAAATTAGGATAAACAAAATCAAACTAAAAAAAAAAAAAAAGAAGATTAAAGTTTTTATCCAACTTTTAAAAAATTTTTAGTCTAGAAGTCTATGAGTCTCTTATCTTTTTTCGATATTTGCTAAGAAAAATAAAAAATATTTTTCTGATCAGAAATGAATAAAAAAGATCAAATTTTAGTTAAGCCTACATACATCTGACTATAGGGGTTAATCCACAGAGATATTTTTGATGGATTTATCATAATAGATAAACTAAATTATTAGGTGCTCATATCTATGGCACTTTAGAAGAAATTGCAATGTAGTTTCACAGTTCTGTTTTCCAGAGATTCCTACACAGCATCCAGGTTGTTCTGGATTTTCTGAAGCCAGAGGCAATAAAGGTGCTTGGCTTCCTGTAGGATTGAGATCTTGGTAATTAAAAATGAACTTGATACCTATTTGAAGTAAACAAAACAACCTAGTTTTTCATAAAATTAAATAGATAATGCCTTGCAAGTCTTACATTATGAAGGAAAAGCAGATATTTAGCCTGACTTATGTATTTTGCTTAGTATTCATTTAGACTCAGTTGTAATTTGTGCCATCATTTTAGAAAGTGGTGCCTAAGGAATGGAGGAACACAAATCTTCTACTCGTAAATAATTTTATTTAAAAAACCCACCCTGTTATTTAATGTTTTCTAGAGATAAAAGACAAGTTATTGGTAGGCCAGATTGCTTTCTTTAATAGTGTGGGAAAGACTGCTATAAATGACAAGCTGTAACATACAGAGCTATAAAACAAAAAGATAAGTTAATGCTTTAGTCTGTGTATCTGTAATATTTTAAAACCACCTTAAAAGAAAACTAAAATAATTTTTAAAATGACAGGGAAAAAACCATATCAGGATGTAACATAATTATCAACAGACTTAATTGTCATTATTTTTGGAAAACATTAATTGTTTTCTTGTGCTTTAAGGATTCTGAGATGATAGCTCTGCATGTAGCATTTTTACCCAGCCATGTCTGTTGATCCTAGTATGTAGAGACATCAGCATAGCATTAAGTAGCAAAAACCCTGCACGTCACTAGCTTTACAAGATGGCATTCAATGAAAATATTTGCACGACCTAATGCTGATTGCATTAATTAGACTCCTTCATTGCTTTGATTAAATCCCCTCATTGCATTTTACCTTCTATCAAATATGTTAATGTGCACCTTTCCAATGTTCATTAACACATTTTGCTGAAAACAGCCAAACATTCAAGTAGATGAAAACAAAGACTATTGGCTTTCTTATTTTGCTTTGTTCATTATACCTGCTGAAATTGTGGAAAGATTTCTCCAAGATGATGTTCAATTATTTGATATTGATTTTCTTAATGCTGTCACTTCTTTAATGACAACCGTGACTAGTTTTAGGAGTCTGCCCTGAGAGGAAGACATCAATTACTGTTCCAACTACTTTGCCTTTCTGAAATAGATATAATCATGTGGTAAAATTGTTGGCACCCCTTGTGATAAATAACAAGTTTGTTTGACTCCTAGGAATCATTTTTCCCTATAAAGTGCTCTTGATGGTTTTGACATAAAACTAAATGATTCATTTAAAATCCTGGATTGCAAATTCAATAGAGACACTCCTGTCTCAGAGGAGAGGAGTGCTTAGTAAAACCACGTATATACACTGAAGGGACATTATCAGAATACAACTTGGACCATCTACAGCAATTCATTGGAAACTTGGGAGATGAAAACTTGCTCAGAGAAGCTTTCAGTAGGAGAAATTAACATGGCAAGCAGGCTTACAGTCCCAGACCTACTAAATTCAGGAAACCAGGCTCTCAGTAACACTAGCAGGAGTAGTTTCTGTTCTCTAAGACACACAACACAGGATAAAATTGCTCTCTACGTGGAAGACCAGCACAACTCCGATATCCAGCACACTCTTCTAAAAGCTAAAACCTTACATTAAGAAATAAAACAGGATTTTATGCTGAGTCGGATGAATTCCATAGACTCTTCATGAGTTTTATTCCCAAAGATCTAGAGAAACAAAATGCAGATGTATCTTTCTGCTCTATAATGCACATATTGGAGAGTATCCCAATAGATTATTTTTCCTGCAAAGGAGATGTTTTTCTTCCTTATTAAATGATATATATTATACCAAAATGAAAATAGTAAAAAAAAAAGGCTAGAGTCAAGATAATATAGTTGAAAAATTTCTTCATTTATTTATTTGTCTTTAATTTAAGTCCTAATTTGCAGAGAAAGAGAAAAAGATGTTCCTGAATAACTTCACTGAATAAAGAAGTTATGCCAGGAAACTCTATATCTATTTTTGGAAGTATTTACACATGCAGTATTCAGCAGAAAATTCACTGTACAGCATCACTGCAATTGAGTATCACAGATGAGTAATCTACATCAGCCTGGGCATCATCCCAAAGAATTCAGATGTTCAGTGTTCCTAATGACCATGATTTTTTAGCTATGAGCTGTAGGAGAAGTTAAGAGTGGTTTGTACATTGACAAGCTAATTGTTAATTACAGAAATGACTAACTGTGAGGACATTATTATTGTCGTTATGCCCTATAATCAATGACTGACACTATGCAGCAGGTTCTCTGTCAGGGTAAATGATTCAAACTCCAGTTGTGTTTTGAGTACTCATGTTACCAGAAAAAAAATTGCCATTTCTTAATTTTAAAAGCTTTGCTGTGGCTGGCTGTATGATACTATCTCCCAGCTAGAGGAAAAAAAAACCAAACATAATTGTAAATAAGCTTATTAGATACTGATTAATTCACATGTATACTTTTAACTAAATAAAAGGCTCCCACTGAAGCCACTGGGGACACATTGCATGCTTATGCTCATAAGTAGCCAAGTGCTTTTTTTGTCACATGGCCTTGGAATAGGTCATCAAACCACTACTTTTTAGTTGGCATTCATATTTAGGATTTAGAGACAGAGACAGAGTAGTCTTTTTGGCAAACCCCTCCCATTCATGGGAGGCCAGCTAAGTCTGCTGTTTATTTCAGACTCCCAACTCAACTCCTGGGCAATCACTGCAGTGGGAGGGGAGGATGGGAGGGAGGCTAAGACCTAAGACAAGTGCTAATTCAGAGACAGAAAGCAGCACTGATCAGGGCAGGAGGCTCCCCTGCACTCCCCCTGCCACAGCAGTGCCTGAGACCAAAGGGATCCAGAGCTTTGCTCTGGGAAGTGGATCTGGATTTGGATTTGCTGAAAGATGATATCTATCTACATTCCTATAATACGAACTAAGTACGTCTGTGGATCAAGTCCCTAAATCTTCAGATAAAGCTACTCAATCTAATCAGATTAATATTCTTTCAGTATGTTTGTATTACTCTGAGCTTATGGCTTGAGAACATAGGAAAACAGTTTATTTGAGTTGCCTTGAGCTATTGCTGTCACTGGTATTGCATCTGAGATTGAATCTTCAGGTCCACACTCCTTGTTTAGAGCAGTGGTGCTGTCAGAAAGACTTTGCAGAGTAGGTATACTCGTGGTTGTGTAGGAGTGCATTACTACAGTCCACCCACTTTTACCCTCAGGACCTTGCAAAATACACACTGTAGTCTGCCTCAACTCCATGTTGTTCTACCATTCTCAAGAGAATTTTTCTTCAAAACAGAGTTACAGTGTTAGCTCAGGAAAAGTAAATTCAGAATTCTGCACATGATTAGGTCTGATTGTGTAAACACACATCCCTCTCAACTGCTTATTCTGCAAGCATAGGAGAAAAAAATAATAATGCTGTTCTTGTGATGTACATGTTATATTTACATTATAATTTCTCATTAAAATATCTATACTTATATATGCAAAGCCTATCAGATGTAAACAAAGGTTTCAATACAAAAGTTCTGTATTGCTTCTAACAACACAGCTTGCAGAGGGAAAGCATTTCTAAATGTATTTGTGTGATGGCTCTGATATATTTATGAAGGGACATATTGAAAAATATAGTGTAATCTTATTGGGACATTCATGATTTTGGTATAATATATTATCATATGCAGGCACTTTTCGGACTCTTTTTTATTATCTAAATCACTAACCACTGAAGTTCATCAAAGCAAGTTTTCAGATATTTCTATACAATTTACTGATCTGACTTATCTCTGTTTTTTGTGTCATGGGGGGAAATATCCCTCTGCTTTCCATAGACTTCCTTATATATCATATTACAATGAAGAATTAAAGGCAGTCTCACAACTAGTTATAGGAATTTTATTCTACCAGCAGTTGTTCATGCCTTCTTTTCTGCAGAATTAGAATCAGTGCATTCCTGGATTTATAGCTAAAGCTGTCCCATACAAACTCTGAGACACATATATACTTAAAGACACATATGAGCTTAAAGACACATTATAAACATAAGACACTCTCAGTGTCTAAGACTGAGAAACAAGGGATAATATGATTATGGATGCTGTATCCTCACAAGACATGATGACATTTTATAAGCTAAGAACTGCAAGAAGCTATTTAATATTTAAATGTCTGAAACAAGATCATCATAAAAAGTACAATGACTTGTGAAAAATAGATAGAGGCTTTTGTAAGTATCTTTAATAAATGCTATTCTTGAGACCTCTCTCAGGTCTGCCTTGCTCTGATTATCCAACATTCCTGTTTCGAATCACATATACCCAAGAGCAAAATGAAAAGGAAAAACAAAGAAACAAAAGTTATTAACCTGCCGATATCATAAAGAATCTTCCCACTGGGTTCAAAATCTGCATCAGTTTGGGTGTCAGAAATAGTCTGGCTGCAGCACACCTCTCTAACACCCCACTGAGCAAAGGGCACGAAAGCTGAAGCTCGGAGGGGCTCGTTCATAGAGTCTGTGTATTGGGCAAGCTGCTTTCCTCAGCTCTGATCAGAGTGAGAACACTTATCTACATTTCAAGGGTGACAAGTTCTTTATTATGCAGTTCAGTTGCCTGACAAAAACCCAGTCAGCTCATACATTTTCCAACTCAAAACCAGAGTGCTGCCATTTTAATGTACAGCCACTACCATAAAGCAAATCCTAAATGTTAATGCTTTTTACTTTCAGCACAATTATTCGATAAAGCATTCCTTCAGCTAATATAATCAATTCAAATATTATTAAATATTTTTCTTTTAGAGGAAGAGTAGATGCATTTCTAGGAGACTGTTCACAAACAAATTAAAAGCAGTAATTTCAGAGAGAGGAAAATCTTATTTACTGGATTTGGAAATCTGGGATAAAGAGAGTAAGCATTTGCTTCTTTCCATTCCCTGCAGAGAGTTTAGAACCTGAAAGCTCTTTTTGCACTCCCCTTTAATAACCAGTTCTTGACACAGTGGTACTGTTGGTTCTAAACTAACCTCTAAGTAATTGCTGCCTTTCACAGTTGTGACTAGCAGACCACCAAGCAGAAAAATACAATTAAGCCAATTTTAATGAGATGCAGACAGAGAGGAGTAAATGAATGAACATACACAGAAAAGCATACAGTAAACAGGAAAAGGAAACAAGTAGTACATAAGAAGTGGTGATTTAATTTCTTCTATACAATTTTGGCTTCACTGGAATTAAAAACTATTCATGAGTACATTAGACATTAATGATTTACATATGGGAATCAATTTATTTAAACTTGTAATTTCATAGAATCTTTGATGAAATTGTATATATTTAGCTGCAATGCTTTTTTAATTTCTAAATATCTCCTAGTTAATGCACAGCATTTGAAAGAGGGTTATATTTAATAGTGGAGATTGCAGTTAATATTTTTCTCATCACTGAAGGAATTTTGATTTGGAAAATGTACCAGTTGTGTTTGTTTGGTTCAATGCAGCGTTTTGACAACTTTATTTTTAAATTACAACTCTGAAGTTCAAAGGATAACACAAATGTTTGCTGTAATGCTGATACTGCAGTAAGTCTAAGAACATAAAGCAAGCTAAAGTGGGCTTTCAGTTTTGGTGGCTTAGTAACCTTTTTACATGACATTTCTATAGGACTACAGAGTGAACATTTTTTTGAGACAGCAGTGGAATGACTCACGTCTGGCTTACAGCGAATACCCTGATGATTCCCTGGATTTGGATCCCTCTATGTTGGATTCTATTTGGAAGCCAGATTTATTCTTTGCCAATGAGAAGGGAGCAAATTTCCATGATGTCACAACAGACAACAAGTTGCTGAGGATTTCTAAAACTGGAAAGGTGTTGTACAGTATCAGGTAAACCAGTTAATTTTATTTTTCTTTCTTCATCCCTTTCTTTCCCTCCCTGTTTTTCTGGATGCAATGTACATGTTTAATTTTTTGTTGTCCCATGTGTACTAGTGAAATGAGACCTAGCCATAGCAGGGTAGAAGGAAAATTTGCCTATGTTTCTTTGCTAACATTTTACATTTTGCAAAATAGTCCCTAAGTGGCACAGTGGTACTTCTTGGTCTTGTTGAAAACTTGAGGCTGTCTAGAACTTTAATGGTATGCCTCAGTAATTCCCATTAGCATTAGCTCAAGTCACTCCTCTTACAAAGAGAAAATCATCTCTTCAGTCATCTGTGGGTTGCAATTTAAAAGTAAAAGGGAATATTAATTTAAATGACTGCTCAACACTTTAAGTAAAAACATGCTTGCAATGCAATAAATCTGACATGCAAGTCACTGGCTAATTGTATGTATCTAATCACAATTAAAAAAAAAAAACCCTGGCACTATGGAAAACATTTGTTTTTAATACTAAGTGCATTGAAGTGTGTCATGTGACTAGATTTAGCTGAATTAATAAACACTGACAAAATATGATTTGATATGACCTGATGAAATGGGACATGAATAGAAAACCAAAATTGCATTCCATAGGCATAAACAGCAGCAAACAACCTGCAGTATTCATTTGACGTTCAGCTTACTGTGAGACATTAATTGCTTAATAGAGGTAGCCAAAGATGCAAAACACTCTATTATTGCTCTTAGGATTGTTTAAAATGAAGTAATTACTAGGGTTTTTTTCTTCCTGGGAATGCTTCTTGGCTTTTGCCTTTCTTGCATTGTGGAAAGTAAACATGATAGTATTTGTTTAACAGGTTGTTTAGTGAATTTACTCATCTGTAAAGCAGATTAGTTTAGAGGGCACTTATTTCTGATGGGGTATTCTGGTTTTGACTGTATTTTCATTAAGGAATTACTATCGATCTGGGCTTGGGATAGCTGTGTTCTTTAGGATGTTAAGTAAATAAATATTAGCATGGAACTTCATCCACTTATATAATTCTCGTGGAAATTCCTTGATAAGTAATATTTCTACAGATGATGCTGGGTTACTGGGCAGGGTTTCAAACTGCCGTACCCAAACAGTTGGAGAAAATTAGTAGGATACAAGGATGGTACCAGCACTAGCAGAGTGATTATGCTGTCACTTACAAATATTTCCTGTTTCACCCTGAGAAAGAAATGAATGCATCTGTTTGTTTGAATGACATCAGACACCATGTTATTGGAGGAAACAGTGCAGTTGGGTGCTGCTCTGAATGCAGATGGATACTTTTCCTGACATTTGCTCATGCGGCAAAAGTGATATTTTGAGCTGCCATATCACATTTGTAAAATACCCACACCTAAATGCAAATTAATTTGAAGCAGAGTAAGCAGTATTCCAAGAGAGCACTAAGCAAAGCTCATTGCTTCTCATTTGTATCGCGCAGCAGTAACAGAGGCTTACCTGGCACCTCTAACATGGCATATAATTTTTTAACACTTTAATGTGAAAAACACTTTCCAGAGTACAGAAACTTGAAATCAGGAGCAATTAGAAAAACTTGTCTTTACTCTCTAGATACTGGGCTAGATATTTCTGTTTGATATCAGCTGCTTGTAGTTGTGCTGTGCAGAAACAAACAAGAATATTTTAGTTATTGGTTTCAGTACATTGTGAATTTTCACTGCTGCACCAATAGCACTATGCCTGTCATTGTGATATTTAACATTTAGCATTTAGTGTGCTTTAAGTGTTTAAAGCACTTCACAAATGCCTCTGGGATGTAGCAGGTAGGCTGTTTCATTGTATTTCCAAATTTAACAAAATCAAGATCAAATTAATCTTGCATAAATACAAACCATCCTTTTCATTGAGTGATTTTAGAAGTGCTCATGGTAATTAATGGGCAAGAAGCAAGGCATGTGTATCATGTGGCAGTGGTATCCCTCTTCCCTGTGTGCTGCACTGAAAACATGAAAATACACCATGCAGGGGGCTGAACTGGCTTATGCTGTTAAATGTTCTCAGAGGCCAAACCTGCCCTTTCTGAATAGAATTTGGAAGGTCACCTGGAACAACAGCTCATGATCCACATTTTACTAAAATGAGACATTTGGAGAAGGATATGGGTGCTCAGATAAATCATGAAAGGGTGAGTGAAAGTCTGGGTCATGTATCACCTCCACTGCAGTGTTTGGCTAAGGGAATTATCTCACCCTGTGCTAAGCATGAGGCTCTTCGTCCTTCTCTTGTATGGTGTGTCAAAGAAACAACCCTAACATGGCACAGAACAGGCATAATGCAGATTTCCATCTTACAATAAATTTGCCCTATAATAATCATGATGCTCAGGCTTGCAGATTCCTACAACTATATTTAATTCCCTGGGAGTTGTTACAGAAAGCAAAAAGTTGGTGATGGTTGATGTACCAACCTCTGAATCATAAGTTTAGGAGTCCAACCCCATTTTTATATGTTTGCTGCATGCTCAGATGATTACCTTGATAGCTTTTTTGATCTCAGATAATATGCTACACACAGTCTCGAGCTCTATAGCTGAGTAACTGATTTAAACCTTTCGGTGCTGCAGGGAAAACTAGAATCCTGTGGAGGGAATCCAGAACTACTTAATACTGCAAATATATGCTATTGCCACTGGAGATGTAGCAACAGCTCTTAGAGGCACGTGTATTTTGAGAAGTCTGCAATTACAGCAAAGTTATATTCAGCAAGCAACTTCACTTTAGTCAATGTCAGTCTCAGTTCCACTCATGTATAGCATTTGAAAAACTGTTAAATAGCTATAACTTTTATTTTAAAGCACTCTGTAGAGAGCAGTCAACAAGTAATATTTGTAATAGCAGTGTTCAATAAATTAGTTTGGGTTTATATTGTATGCTGAAAAAACAATAAGAGTTCAAATCATAACCTACACACTGTCGTTCCCTAGATACTTGTGACTCATCTGCTCCTAATCCTTGACTGATTTCTGCATGGATTGGATTTTGGAGGGGGTTCTGCACTTGGAAAGCGTGGCAGCACTGTGTGATGGTAGCAAGAACCCTGTTCCAGACAGTCACATTCTGTATGACACCTGCATTCTGCATTGCACACCCCGATGCATGGGCTTTATGTTCCAGGGACAAGGGTTGTGTCTTCTCTGGCCCCCCGAGGATACCTGGGACATCAGAAAAATGAAAAATAAACTCACAGAAGGCTTAATATTCTCTCCAAGCCACCCATTTGTACTACCTGATTCCCACAAACTCATTTCAGGCTGCCAGCCAGCTCAGATTATTAGCATCTGCCTAAAAGCCAATTTTAGCAAAGTGATAGAAAGTGGTTTTATTTAAGGTTTGTGGATTTTTTTCTGCATTAATTGCCTCCTTCTCTTTTTAATATTTTCAGTGCATCTTAGCAATATGAGATTGATTCAGAAGGTGATATAATTAAACCGTAATATTGATCCACAGCATTGAATCTAGAATTTATTGGTCAGGAAGGTAAAAGCATTGTAACTATTTATATATATATTATTTTTTTCTTTACTTGCTGCTCCAGAAAACACCCTCAGTTGAGCTTTGCTCTGAATTCTAGTGCCAGTGTATTTAGCCAGAAATAGTTACAAAGCAGATTACTATTTTTTTTTAAATATGAGAAGATTTTAGAATGTGTTGCATAATTTGACAAGAGAGACACTTGGAATTCTAGAGAGGAGATCTGTGCAAATTCACAAATTACATTTCTTCCCCTATTTTTGCTATTCCTCTTCAAAGAGCAATTAACTATCTCAAAAGAATTTCCTCAAGTCTTTCAAAAGATCTGTTTTTCTGTCTTTGTCTTCCCAGTGCCAGAATCGTTAGTTATGTAGACAATTAGTTCCTTGTGGTTTCAACTATTGGCCTAGTTTTAATTGTAAATGTTACTATGGCTGAGGGCAGAATGTCTGCTGGAAAGCACTTCTGTGCTGTAGGGTACGAGGAAATAGAGAAGGCTCAAGCTATTGGATTTTTCTGTTTGTGTAGCTGTTCTGGGAATCGTTACCAGCCCCTCCATTCCACAATAAGTAGCTGACAGGGGGAGCTGGTACATCCCAGAGCCCTCACCTGCTTATGCAAGCCAAGAGAAGAATCTGTGAGAATAGTACATCTATTTGCACTGCCACCTTCCATGCCAGAGGCCTTACTCAGGAGTTTCCAAAATCAGCTCCTCCTAGAGCGGCCACAGTGCTGAGGGACAGAGCAACCAGTCAGCTCCCTCCTGCAGCCCCACCAGCCCACACACCACTCAGTGTTAGATCAGGAGTTATGACTGCCATGTCCATCACAGAAATCACCAGCACTTTTATAATCCGGCTTTTCTGAGAGGAACTTCTGCGTCTTGTAGTCTCCTCTGCACTTGTGTTCTTTGCCCTACGGGAAAGAAAAGCAGATTAAGGAAATACATAGGCAGGCACTGCTGGTCCCTCTGCAACAGACTGCTCATGGTGAAAAGTTCACTATCCTGCTGAAATATACTGCTTTTAAATAAGATACAGTCGTGGATTTTTTGCATAGCTACTGTAGAATATGTTGCCATGTTACAGTGAAGTCAGGTGTAGGTTTTCTAAAACGATTTTGGGGTACAGACTTTATCAGCTAAATGGTATTAAGGATCCATTCATACCTGTTGTATGTAAATCATCCATGTCACAGCACAGTCTAGCCTAGCAGAGTGGTAGAAAATTTTATGTTCTATAGCTCTGTGTGCATTCTGTGCTTTAATTTGATGACTTCAATTTTATTTTACAATCTAGTGCTGGGATTTAAGAGGATTTGGACTTTACTAGTAGCATTGTCTTTCCATGTGACAGATTGGCAGAGGTGGGATCATGGAGATGTTTATCAAGACTGACATGTCTGTTTGCTTATTAAACTCCCACCTCACACAAACATATCTATTACCTCGGGTCCTATCAGAATAACACTGGTATTGACAAGGTGATGATTTTTGCTTGGAAGTGTCTGTAAGCACAGGGACGTTTTCACTGAAAATTATTTCGTTCTTACATTTGCAGAACTGAACACTACCCCATTCTAACTGCTCTGGCTTTCCAAAAGCATAAAATATCTTCATATACCTCAAAGTAAATTTTCTACATCTAAAACAAACCAAAACATTGAAGAATAATCAATGGAAGTGCTAACTGAAATAGAGAACATCTAAAATATTTTGGTGTTTGAAACTAATATGCACTGTAGGCTGAGACCTTACAGAGCTACAATCACTGAACTTTATTATGCTGCACAATGTTACTGGGACATGGAGACTTCCCAAATTGTGTCTGTATGCTATGTGAATCTAGTGAATTTGATAAATTTGTCTTCCCATAAGCATGATTACAATAATAACAATAGTTTCAGAAGCTAAAAAATAGCTTCTTCTTTGTGGGACAAGCAGCCGTTCTCATTACGCCTGAACCCAATGTCCTTGGATTATCACTAGCTGTCTGTTTTTCACCCTTCCTTTTTCTTTCCTTTTTGCCCTTACTCCTGCCTCTCCTTCCAGCCCCACTCCCCCTCATTTAGGGGCCTTTTAAATAAATGAACTCAAGATTCTTCTCATCCTTTGGGGTTGTTTCCTAATACTCTCTTAACTCCATCACCCACTCCCTTCTTTCTCATTCCCTCCCAATCCACAAATTAAGTCTGAGGATCTAGCCCCAGGTTTCCAATACCCTTACCTTGCTTTTGTATCTAAAGTACTTGCTTTGCATAACAGATAATAAAATCTACCACATAAATAATAAAGCCTAATATGGGTACTTTGTTATGCAACTAACATAGCTATTGTGAAAACCCCATTGATTATACTGTTTAAGAAAAAGAATAATTTACATTTTAATGACACAAAATTAGTTGCTTTTCACTTCATAAGGCATTTAAAGCAAAGCAGGGATATGGGCATTATACCTGAGCATGTACTGCCTCACTTCTTTCTCTAATGCCACACACATCCCTAGATGAGACATGAGAGCACTGGAGGTAAATACAAACACAAGAGGGGAGCTGCTGAGACTGAAGGACCCAGGAGAACAAATGGCTCTGAATTGGTCATAAGTAAGCTCACAGAGGAAATTATAAAGTTTACAGCCATATACACCTTGAATTCCTGGGACAATATTCCAACAAAAATGAGGACACACACACTAGATACCATGAAATGAACTTTGATCATTTTTGAAAGGATTGAGAGGATGTGACTCTGGGTAATAGCAGATGATCAGATTTGATGGCATGGAATGTCATTTCTACAGCCCTATATTCCTGTCAATTCTCAATTAAAAAGGAAGACTTTGTTCTAAGTAAAAAAGTGGGAAATGCTGCTGTAGACCAATTTGTACACATGAAGTTGATCTTGGCTGGCAGGATCAGAAAATACTGGCAAGTGGCTACTTCTGGATGTCTGTGCCAACGAGATGGTTGCACAGCCAATACACATCCGTGTACCTGCTCTCCTTATGGCTACTGTCAATGCCTGTCCTCGACTGCTGGTGATCAATCACTTCATTTAACCATTGAACTTGCACTGGAGCAGTTAAAGGTTAGGTGTAAAATGATGTAGGTGAAGGAGCCCTTCCTAAATTGTACAAAAATAATGTTTTCCTAGAATATGGTCCCAGGGATAAAGGTCTTTTGCCAATTGGATTGCAATATATGGCTTAGAACAGAGATATCATCATGCCAGGAGGAAAGCAACACCATACCAAACACACACCCCAGGAAAGCTAAGATAGAAAATGACAGAGAAAAAAGAAAAGGTGAAATACTGTTCCTCATGTAGAGGAAACAGGTGGTTACAGAATTTAACTGTTACATACAATCACAGTTGAATTTAATTTCATAGATTTTTTTGAGCAACAATTGGAAAATCATTTGCTGGCAGCTCATGTGCTGGCATTGTGTATCTGCAGACAGTGATTGCATTACAATGAGAAGTGGGATGCCTGTAATGAGAAATCCACCACCCCGATCTGTGCCAGCTCCTGTGTTGTTAAGCAGTACATGAAGCAAAGCAAAGGGAGGGAGTGAGAACATGCTCAGAAACAGCAGTACGTGAAAGTCCAGCCTATAGCTCACATTTTGCCATAGCAGACAAGGTTCCACGTCTTCTCTAGCTTGACTTCAGCCCATTCCCAACTGGGAGAAATGAAACTGCAGAACATAACTAATAATAGAAAGGAATTCCACAACTCCTCAAAAATAAGGAAAAAAGCAGTCAGTTTAACTGTTCATTTAACAGGACAAAGCCTGTAGACTGTGAAAATTACCAGAATTGACATTCAAAATGATGAGTCAGGTCCCTGAAAAAATAATGAGATGGACTACAAAATTAAAAGACATTTAAAAGAAGAAAGCCACTGGGAATTGGGATTTGTTGCCTTCTGATAAGTGAACAGTGTGTGTGCCCTTCTTTCAGGCACCCAAGAGAGGGGGCTGGGAGGAATATAAAGGGATTTTTAGATTCTCCTCCCTGTTTCAGTATCACTAGCCTGAATGGCATTTGCTCCTGTGTCATGCAATGCTGTCATGGTTGCTGTGCAACTTCATCTCCCCTGCTGGTTTAATAGGGAACTTTGTCTGCTTGTGCTTAGGTAATATTTTAATGTTATTTCAGCAGCTACAAGGATCAGGAGTTTAATCTTTCAGAGAAAAAATATACCACCAAAATATCTTTAACTTTATTGTCAGCTTGGAGCTTTAAGAAAAATACCAGAAACCCTGCAATTTACAATAGCATTTTTAGATTTTACAATTTTGGAAAAAAGAAATCCCACTTGTCTCACTAAATCCAACACTGAGGGGTTTGCACAGGTATTAATCTTTTGACAAAAATGGCACAGAGCCAATGCTACCAGTGATCATGCATGTGCTATTTATGTTCTGGTATTTGCAGCATAAAATCCTAGATTGTGAAATCTCCTGTCCCAGCAGCTGAGGTGCAGATGGGCGTAGCGTGAAAGAATGAAGGGATAAGAATAGAAACAAAATACTATTTTTGACACCATGCCTACTCATGGTGAGGCATTTGTTGCTTTTCATGCTAGTGAGGAGATAATCATGGGGTTTTTTTTTTTCAGACGGAAGGGATTTGTACCCTTACAGGACTTTTTAAGTTCCAAATAGTATTTCTATATGTAACTGGACTGTTCCTATTTATTTATCGTTAGAAAAAAATTCTGTAAGGAGGCTGTTGTTCTGTAGCCCACTCACAACCAACCCTTCTTGCAGAATAGCTAATGAAAATAATACTCCCCTGACATCATATATCACATATTATGATCCCCAGGGCCTTTCTCTTGTGGAACCAGTGTCCTCCTCTGGGATGTCACTGAGATCAAGGGAAGTTTTGGGTGTCTTGCAACACATCAGGCTAAGGAGTGGTAGCTGCGTGTAAAGCAGTGGGTTAGAATGCAGTTCAGTGGTTGCTGCAGACAAGGCAATATGTCAAATCTCAGCTAAAATGACATATTCTCTTAAATTTATTTTAAAAAACATTCCTGGATTATGTAAAATAATGTAAATGTAAACTAAGTGTTCAACACGATATTAGCAGTTCATTGTTTCAGATTTGGGTAGCAGACCATTCATAAGTAGTTTGTCTGTGTAGTACTCTGAAGTGTTTTGTAACATTGTGAGATTACCAGAGAAGTGCTGTGATGTCTGGGAGCCCCAGCATTTAAGCCCTCTAGTGAAAGAATGAGATTGGAAATAATCTTGAGACTAATCTATTTACAAGCATTTTATTCCTATTGCATTTATTTATTTTTAATTTTTTTTTTTTTTTTAAATTCAAGATCCTTACCTCTACTAATTGTGCTGCTTTGGAGATTAGTGGTCAAAAGCAGACTGGCCTCAAGACTTTATACCCTGAAAGCAGGTGGGAGTGGCTTTTGACAGGAATTGGTCAACAGGAAAAGGAGGGGGAAATCCTGTGAGAACAGACCAGGAGGAAAAAGAAGATGTTGGGGCTCTGTGTCCTGTAGGTGTCCCTGAGAGAGATGTAGGGTACATGGGCAGGCATGGGAGGACACGGGGAAAATGTCTCTTGGCTGGAGAATGAACAGGATAAAGGCAGGAGTGGTTGAAGGACAAACAGGGAACAGTATCTCGGCCCCACTACTGAGCTCAGGAGTTGGTTGCACTGCACATGAATACCTCTGAGCCCCCTTGGCTGCACAGGTGTGTCACCTCTCCACTGCCTTTTCCTCGGAGGATGATGGCTGGGTGCAGCAGCTGCATTCAGGGCAGCAGCAGTGCCTCTGCTGAGTTCTGCTGCTGGTCCATCTGGGGCCATGGCTGCTCACACCAGGGGAAAACACTGGCACTGCAAAGTATGTCTGCATTGCACACTGCAAAGGTGTAAAAGATAACCAGCATGAGGGCTTCTGATGAAGTAGTCAGGCTATTTATTTTTTCCCCTGAGACACCTTCTTCTGACTTCTGTGACAAAGGAGGCCACAGCCTCGAGGACTTTGCCTTCCTGCCTGCAGAAATTGGGGAATGCAGTCCTCTGAGTGATACTGTAAGTGGGTCCCTGGGGTGACCAGAAATTAAAGATTTTGAGCGAGAGTGGGAAGAGAGACAGGCCCACAACCCAAGTCTTAGTGGTATCTCAGGACTTTGTAGCAAAACCAGGGGATATGAAGGAGAGGAGTTTAAATGAAATGCTGAATGGAGAAATCCCAGCAGTGCCTGCTGCACTTTGGAGGTATTTAATGTGTCAGCAGATGCTGCTCAGAAGGACCTGCCTGGTGTATGAGGGAATCCTCAGGAAGAGAGTCCAAAACAATACAGACAATGCTGCCCTGGAGTACTTGGATTGTAGCCTTGTCTGTGCTACAGTGTTGCTCAGTAATATTATTGATTTATTTATTTATTATTTTTGTCACAGTGGCAGCTAATTGTTCATTCTTTGTTTTCTGGCTCCCATTCTGTATTTTGTTATGTTCATACTCTTATTTGCATTATTCCAGGGTTTGATTCTTTCTTGGCTGTGGGTTGGTGAGGAAGCAGGGAGGGAAAGAAGAGAGCAGCTTTGCCTCTTCTCTGAGGCAGCCTGCTGTCCCTGGCACTGTGCCTGGTGTGCTGAGGTACTGGAGACGTGACTCTCTCCTCCTCCCTCATGAGCCCTCTCTGCTCAGCTGGAAAGCATAATGTGCCCAGCCCCAGAGTTTTCCGTGAGCCAGCTGTGCTGCCTGGGTCTGGCTGGCGTGAGGTGGAGGGTGCTCAGGTAACTGAAGGCAAAATTGACTCCCTGGTCAGCTTCTCGCTTCAGTTTTACAGATGGTTCATAAAGCCCTTCCCATCAGTGCTTTATGGTTCTCCACCACCAATCTGTTGTTTATACATCTCAAATGCCTTGGTGGCGGGGTGCCTGAAAAATAAAATTGTTCTATAGCAGTTTGTTCTGTTTTATTAACGATTAAAGTATTCATCAGTGTAATTCCCCATTAAATTTGCTCTTTGCTCCAAACCTCCAGGGGCCCTTCTTGAATGTACCAAGTGTGAAACATTCATTTTGCTGAAATATTTTTTGTCAATGACACTGTTATTATCAGCAATGTGGGTATCTTTATCTACCCAACACTTTCTTTTTATGACCCTATTAATGTAGATACATAGATAGTTACATGGCACCAGGGTTTGGAAACCTCATAGTTTGCAGGCTCATAGTTGTACTGAAAAAGAGTCAGCTGGTATAAATTGACCCATCACCATGGGCTTCAGTGGATCTATTTCAAATTCCAGCTGCTGAACATTTAGTAATGCATGTAGTAGTCTTGTTGAAAATCAGTGGATCTGTGGATGATACAAGGCTATATGAGTGTAGCTATATATATGCTAGACTTGCATTACTGCTGGTAAAAGGGATTAGAGGCAAAGATATTAATTATGAGTGGCTACTGTGCTGAGGTGAACAAGTGGTAGAGGTAGAACTATAAGGGCATGATGTCTTGAGCTAGTCTCATCAACACAGTGAATAGAAATTATTTTTCATTTTTCAAGGAGAGAAGAGAATAATTTAGTCTTTGCAAAAGCCAACAATGCTTAGGAAGAGAAAGAAGGACTTTTGGCTTTGTGTGGGCCTACAAAATGAACCTACATAATTTTCTCATCTCACCCCCAGGGAAAAAAAAATTGATATATCTGCCTTATATCAATGGAGATAGATTATTTGCCCTTGTGAATCTTGAAAGCTGCAACTGGGTGTATTTGCTTTCTCATAAATTTGATATTAAAAAAACAAGAGACCTTCCTGAACATGTATGTAGTCAAACCCCCACATTACTTGAAATTTTGGGGTGTAGAAAGGGATGAAGGAGAAAGGAAACAAAATCAGTGTGCAATCCACACCTGACAGTCAGTAAAATCCAAGGGGTGGATAGCATGTGTCTACTTAAATGAATGGAAACAAATGACATATTTACAAAGGCTCCATTTGCATTAAGGCATGTTTGAAAAGAACTCAAAACATCTAAGCCATATTTAGAAGATGACTGAAAAGAAGGGAGTTTGATATAACAGTGTTTCAGGAAAAAGGCAGAGGCACTGTTTTGTTAATGCTGGGGATTAGAAACTTAATTAGCTCAATCTTTAGGGCAGGAAATTGCCTAGTAAAAATGGACTAGTTAACATTCACAAGGACTTAAAATATTTAAATGAGGAAAGGACAGGTTTTCAATGACATTTATATGTCTACTAGATAAACTTTTTTCTCTAGATGAGAGTTTTATTTTTTAAATATATCTGCTATTTGGTCCCAAAGCTTAAATGTGAGTTTACTTCCTATGGTGACGTTGAGAAGAGTAGTGGGGACTTTTCTTCATCTCACTACCACGTAAAAGTAATCTCTAATTTCCTTATACTATCATCTTGTTTGCTGACTATATCAAGATGAAAATAGTGTGACTTTTTCTAGGTAGTCCACACGTAGGCAACAGCAGTGATGTTGAACGTGATCTTAGATCTGGCTGAGACAATTTTGATCTCAGTTACCTAAATATCATGTTTTTGTCACAGTGATATTATGGCTAGGAGCCCCAGCCAGGTGGTTCCCAAAACTTCACACGGTGAAGAAATAGACTGAAAGACCTTGAATCAGTTGTGTGTGATAAGAACCACAAAATCACCGTGGGAGACAGAACTTAGTCAAGTATTTCTGTGTAGAGATCACATAAATTTGTGGGACAACATAGTTTTGAGGTTATACTTTTCAACAGCTGACCTGTGGGTTCACTGACATAATTAAAAAATTATTGTCATTATACTATGTTAATGTTTTGGTGTCCCTTCAAATCAGGCAATCTTGTTATTGCCTTTTGTAATAAATGTGTACAGACGGATTATTTTTGCTTTCTTTGTTTCAAAGTGTTTTTTTGGGCTGAATGTAATCAGAAATAAAAATGTACTTTAAAAATATGATTTAAAACAAAATCCTAACATTTATGCTGTTTCTCAAAGCTAGTTGTTTGTAATTAGGCCATCCCTATAGCTTGTAAGCTAAAAATGGTTTCTTCTCCTCACACAAAAAAGGAAAAGAAAGAGAAGAGACAGTCTTGAAATGGATTTCAATCAAATGTTAAAAGGTAAAATCAACTAAAAAAAAAGTAAGAAGGAAAGAAAGAAACATTAAAAGTATTCCCATTTAAGTAAAGTTGTGCTTTATCTGGGACAATAACAACTGAAAAATTAAAAAGACAAATATATTTTGTATGATTTTGTTCCTTTAGGCTTACATTCTTCTTTCTGCACTCCTTTAATGCAATGTGATTCCAGCTTTTACTGTATAATGTTTTTTTCCTTCTTTTAGTGGCTAAACAGTAAGAATGAAGGCTTGGAGAGGGGACTCATTGTTCTAACAGAACAAAAGCACTCTCTAAAAAACCCCTCATGGTCGTTGTTTCCTTTTTTTGCTTTTCCAAAATAGAACTTAAAAACATGTGTCCCTTGACCAGGCATTTCAGCTTTTGGGTTATTTGGATCAGTATTGTACATAAACCATTCACTGGAGCATTAGTGGAGAGCATGTCTCGCTGTCCTGATGTTGTCTTCTCTGCCTCTGCTCTGCTCAGCCAGCGCAGGCTGTGAGTGCCTGGTTTGCTCACACACTTTGTCTCCGGAGCTCTCACATGCTTATAAGCTCAAAGGGGAGATGAGCCCAGCCTTTGAGGTGTTAAGATGTGGTCTTGATCCTTTAAACTCTTAAGTATGGGGCTTTAGATGAAATCTGTGGATGTCTAACATATTATTTCTCCTCTAATTTTAGGCTTACTTTAACCTTGTCCTGTCCCATGGATTTGAAGAATTTTCCTATGGATGTGCAGACATGTACAATGCAGCTAGAGAGCTGTGAGTGCCCAACTGCTTTATCTATCAAATAACAAGTTTTTACCCTAACATTCAGTGATTAGATAGTATCTACATTATCACATTTATGTGGTGAGACTCAGTATACCTATTTTGTAAGGGAATCGTGTTAATCACCATAACATGAGGGTTGCCTGTTTCTGTGCTGTTCCTGCTCCCTTAACTTTCTTCCTCCTGGGTCACACCACCTCACCCATCAGAGTTGCATCACTTCCAGGGGTAAATACAGCAATGCTGTGTGGGAGAAGTAATTAATATCAGAAAAGTGAGAACAATTATTACATAGCCAGGGATTCGCTATGTCTCATTGAATCAGGCTCACTTTTGGAAATGGAAGCAAAATACCTGATGAAGCAGAGGTCGTGATTATTAAGCTGGTGTGCTAAACACATGGACTGGGGGACCAGCACATCCTCCCATACTGTGTAGCTGCCAGCACGCACCACAGCACTGCTTCAACCCGACCAGGTAACAGTCAGGCAGCCTCAGGGGTGGCTCAGACAATGGCAGGTGCCAGTGATTGTTCTCAATATTCAGTAGGATTTTTTTCATTTAAGGTAGAAAGGATTTACCTGTCTTGGCTATGAGCTGTGGGCTGCTGCCTGCCTTTGTGCCCAGAGAATCTCAGTCTGGTTTGGGCCAGCAAAATTATTTTTCAGTGGCAAACCAGGGCAGTACTTCAGAATATAACAGTGTTTACTTCTTGCTTTTAGCAGTGCAACAGTGTAGTTATAGCAACTGACAACTGAGAGGAATTGTGCTGTTGTTAATTGAGCAGTTTGAAAATGTAGCTGACTTAACATGTATCGCAGTAAAAGACATGCTTCTTGTACATGAGAACATTTGCTGTTTTCTGGTCAGCTACTATCTAATAAACTCTGATTTCTTTATTGCAGTTGGCTACACCATGAATGATCTGATATTTGAGTGGCTAAGTGATGGACCTGTGCAAGTTGCAGAGGGTTTAACCTTGCCACAGTTTATTTTGAAAGAAGATAAAGAACTTGGTTATTGCACAAAGCATTACAACACTGGTGAGAATTTTTCTATTATTTTGTATCAATTGTTCCAATGGTATCTATTGTGAATTTGTAATGGGAAAATATTGGTAAAATGAAAAAAAAAATTTGAAATTAAAATTTTATCCAGTCACACTTATTTTTAAACCAGAAAAGAAAAAACTTTCCTCCCTGTTTTTTTTTTTTGAAAGATTTTATGTCTAGATTTTCTTTAATTTCATTAAATTATTCTAACATCCTTTAAATCATTAAAGTATTTCAAGTATTAAAAAATTGCTAAAAAATCTAATTATTTTGGTATCCTTAAAATTAAACTTTTTTTAAACAAACTGACTCTTTTATTTAATATTGTTTCATCACTTTTAAAGTACTGATTTTTCTGAATCTATTTCCTCAGCATATCAAATTGCCAGTGAGGAAAAATATCAAATTTTCACCAGTTTTTATGTGCAGTCTAATTTATGAGATGTAGCATGTGAAAAAACAATGTTTTCATTGCTGATCGGAATAATGTACAGATGTGGAATGTTGGGAAATTAAATGTTTGTTTAATACTCTAAAGTTTTTTCTTTCGTTTGCTGTTTGGGAGTTTATAATTCTGTATTTTCTATCTTCAGCTTTACAGAGAAGAGGAAACTGTAAAAATTTTGATTTAGCTGCTTGGAGTTTATTTAATAGGGACAGCATTTAGAGAACAGTTTTCTGGGTGCTTTCTGGGATTAAATATAATCCCTCTCATCTAAAATAGCTTTTTCATCATTTCAGCATAAGAGCTGATCTGGTTGCATCAAATACATTTGTTTCACTCTATGAAATAATACAATGTGAAAGGTTCTGCCTCTGCCAGAAATAAAGTCACTTTTATTTCTATGAAAAGAAAATTATTGAGTTTAATTTTTATAAATGCATCTCCTCATTTTGGAGCCCAAAGCACCAAGGAAGGAAAACTTGGTGATTGGCACCCCCACTACTGTCTTCTCTGTAGTTTGCTCCTTTAGGTTTGGTGTGAAATTAAAATGTGGATAAAACTTACTACTCAGCCTTCTCCTAAACTCACTGTCCAGGCTGTGCCACGAAAGTCTGGAGAGCCTCTGACACATTGGGCTGCTCATGTCATTGCTGCCTCACATGGCCACCACACCCCTTTCCAGTCCCCTTCTGTATGGGCAGACTGGTCAGGAACAGCCACTGCCTCTCAGGTCTCAGCATCTGCCTTTCGAGTCACAGCTCATTCATTTTAGAGCTTGTGTGCTGTCAGTGGATATTATTCAGTCTCCTCTCCTTTCTTTGTCAAACAGCCTCTGCACTCCCCTTTGTGCCAACTCTTGCACCCACCATTCAGCATCATAGGCCACCAGAAAAATACAGGGACATCACAAAAAGGAGCAAACAATCTAATATCCCTTGAACAGGTGAATGAGGAACAATGCATCTTTGTGCATATTCCAAACCAACACAAAAGGAGTCCTTTGAATGCATTGGCATGGTGCTCCAGGAATGAGAAGTTTTCCTGTAGCCTGCCTGGGACCAAAGCCCTCACAGTACCTAACCCAGAGTGATTTTGAGAGCAGCACAGAGCGATTGCATTAACAGCTGATGAGCTGTTGCAGCTCAGGACTCTGCATCTCCTGCTGCACAACCAGTTCCACTGTCAGGCAATCCAAACCTCACTCCTCCAGGACTGCTGTGCAGCAGCTATCCATTGTTTGAAGAATCATTCACCTCCCACAAGAGATTGGTTTAGGTTTCCTGGAGTCAGACTTTTAGCAAAATTCAAAGTAGACATTGGGTTGATTCTGCTGTGAGATATAATGCATAGACACAGGCAAATGACATGAGCAGAATGAGAAGGAGTGTGACCTACCACAGGACTGCAAAAGTGGTAGTTTACAATTTGTCTGTTCAAACATGATTGTTTAATCTCATGTCACTAAAAGACCAAAATTCTGCCCCCTTTTAATACTGAACATTATATTTGACTAAAGTAAAAGCTCATTGAATTTTGAGAAAAGAGGCATTACATTATATTTTCTGGAGGTGAAACCATTGTACTAGAATTAATTTTTTCAGTTAATATGAAGAACTGGGCACAGTCTGCTTCCCTGGTCCCATGTTTCCCCCAAGCTAGCATGCTACTAGTGGCTACCTGGTGGTTGTGTATCAGGATCTGCTTACAGTATTAGGTTAGGAAACAGGCCACACATCTAACTTATGTTCAGAAAACAAGATAAAAATGTGCAAAAAACATTTATGAAAGTAATTTCGTGTTCTAGGAAAGTTTACATGCATTGAAGTCAAGTTTCATTTGGAGCGTCAGATGGGATACTATTTAATCCAGATGTACATTCCTAGCCTGCTGATTGTCATTTTATCCTGGGTTTCTTTCTGGATCAATATGGATGCTGCTCCAGCCAGAGTTGCACTGGGTATCACTACAGTTTTGACAATGACCACGCAAAGCTCAGGATCGAGAGCTTCCCTCCCAAAAGTAAGGAAATAATTTTGTACCATGAATTTGTTTTTAATAAGAAATGTTTGTGCTACTTTTTTTATATTTCAGAAGGGTCTGTGTAAATATGTATCTGATATGGGTGTGTGAGAAAGTGGTAACAGTGTGATGTTGAACTTGCAATACCCTTGCATTTGGATTAAGGAATGTTTCTGCTGTTTCAGTGGATGGCTGAATGGTGCAGCAGCATGAATTTTTAATGAGTTTCTACTACTTCTGACACTTAGTTTTGAGTGTTTAAGAACCAGATTTTCTGAGGTATTTAGATACTGACTGGATTTCTTTCAGATTGGGACTTTAAAAACACTTTCTGGTCTTTTCTGGACTGTTAGACTTTCATATATCTTGATGTTCATAGATATGGTACTTAGTCCAATGAATACATAAATATGCCCCCCTATATATATATATAAAATACATATATGTAACAGATATACACCTAAAAGATTTCTCTGGAGAACCTTTCAGTGTGGAATTGCTGATGTCTTTGTTTCACACCAGAATTTATCCATTTACTCATTCAAGTGTCATCTGAAGACTTTCATCCTGTCTATGCACAAATATATCCTCTCATTCAAATATTGTGGTCTTTTTAATCCTGGCCAGATGCTGTAGATGGGTTTACAGATTACAGACTGGATTCTCTGTTTAGTCAGGCTGACAGCTCTTTTCAGCATAGGCACACCCCAAATGCTTCTGATAACAGCATTCCCAGCAGAATTTAATGTGCCAGCTCAGGTTTTATACAATTTTCTGGAAGGAAGCTCAGAGGTAGGTAAGTTTGCAATAATGTAAGGAGTTCTGAGATATATGAAGAGTCCTTTTCTAGCAGTCCAGTATGACAGGGACAGGGATCACAGTAGCAATGAAAAGCACAAATTTTGAGTGTTTGTGTAGATCATGATCCATTCCAAGAAAGCCTGCTGTACATTGTGGTGCTTTACCCTCAATATCACATTTGGTCTCATTCCAAATATGCAAGTTGTTCGAGTGGAGGACAACTTCAAAAATATAGGGCAACTCTAAAGTGCACAGATTTTGTTACTCCTTTGTTAGTAATGAGAAGGTATCACTTAAAAATCTGGTGAGTACAACATTTGGTTCAGCTTCACTTGTTCACTTGGAGATATGCATAATTTTCCATGCAAACTGAAAACCTCCCTTATATTAACTCAGAATTTCAAATGGAAAATTTATTAAACATTTGTTCAGACAATTCAGTTGATAGTACCAGTGAACATTCTGAAAAGAAAGTCTGAAAAGATAATCTCGGCAAGAAGCATACAGGCTCTTTACATAGCAAGTTTGGAGTTGCTGAAGGCTGTGGCTAGATGGCATGTGATATATTCCAAGTTTCTTATAAATTATCTGGCTTGAGAAGTACAGATAATACAGTCACTATAGTAGACATTTCCACCCACATTTCCTGCTGGGCAAACAAACCCTGCCAAGAGGCTCTGCAGTGTTAGCATGCCCCAAATGCTAACCCTTTAGAAAATGTTTTCATCATAGGCCTCTGATCTAGCTGAAAGATTTTCCCTTTTGCATGCTGTTGTGTTTGAGTAGAAAAGAATTTGCTGAGTGGAAGAAATGGGAAGATTCAAAATATGTTGACTGTGATATGTTGATTATCAGAAAAGTTCTTCTCCAGCCTCAGGATTTTTTACATTTATCTCAGCAGCTGCCAGAGAATGGTGGCTAGCTGCCCATACTCCATCTTCTCCTGCTCTGCTGTGTTCCTTTGCCAGAAGACAGGCACTAAGAAAAGGGTCTCACCAGAAAGCCCAGCACACTTAGGCAGGCTGCACCTGGCTGTTGCATTTTCTCTGTGCAATTCAGCTGAGCTCTGTTTCATGGCTTTGATCGCTCTATATTAGTTAATCCCTGTGCATCAGTTGGTGCATCAGTTGACTTAAAAAAGTGGTTCTAAGTGAATGCCAGCATTTCAGCCAGCTGACTCCCACCCCGGATGACTCAGGTGCTTGGAGAAAGATGGGCACCTCTCAGGTCCTTAATCACCAGTACCTGATTCCTTATACATAGAAGCAAGGTTTTCTTGCCATTGCTGTTGCAAGCACTTAGCTATTTTAAAACACCATCTGTAACTTAATATCAAAATTGTATTTATAAATAAAATCTGTCCAGCTGAAATGCACTTAGAAATAAAAATATGAAAAGAATTGAATCAAATCAATGTCAGATCTGAAGTCTCAAAATCCCTGTTTAAAAATAATGGTTTTCTAAGCCCTGTCTACATATTGCCAAGACAGAGGAAGTTAGGCTGCCAATAAAACATCCATTTAAAAATTGCTCCAAGCATGAATGTCTAACAGAATAAGATATTTCAGGACAGTTATTTTTGCAAGAATACTGAAAAAAACAGATGCAACTTTGCTTTGTGAAAGCAGCCTAGGATTGTATACAAGAGCTATAATTTCCCCATCCTTTTTTGTGTCCTGTTCTTATTAATACAGATTTATGCAATTTAACTTTAATTTACCCAGTTTCATGCCAAGAGTTTCTTTCCATTCTTTTCAGTTTTAATAGATCTTTATCACAAAAAACAACAAAGTATCAAAACTTGCCAAGTTTAAAGGGAATAATTCCTTTACCTAGAGAAAGGCAAAGAAGAATTGTGATAAGATTCCTTAGGTTTTTTTGCCTGTTTCCAAGTTACTATCTAAATGACTAAAGTGTTACTATTTAGAAGTAATTACCTACATATTGTTCTCAACCCTGGTGTAAGATAACACACCAATGTTCTATTTGCTTAAAATTGCTCTTTTCCATATTAATAACTAACATTCATTTCCATACACGGACTTCATAATAGTAGGTCATGGCAACACAGACATTAGGCACTCAACTGTTGAAAATTAAACGTAAGATTGAGATTGCTGAAAAGAAAAGAAAATAAAAGAAAATGAAAGAATGAAATTAATTCAGTCTGAAGCTCATGTTTGCTGCATATAAGAGAAATATCTGGAAAGCACTCTTCTAAATGAAATATATCTCTTTGGTAAATTTTGTAGTATTTCTGTGGAATTACTATATTTGGAGTATTTCGTAATTCTCTCTAAGACAGAGAATATAGGGTGAAATTGTAATATCAGCAACATAGTAATAAAGAAATCATTATGATTTTTTTTCCCTTATTCTTCTGCAAAGTTGATTTCTTTATTACCAAAGGCAAGAGTAGACTATGAGACAGCTTACATCACAGCAAGGCTACTGTTGTGTAACCCGTAGTGTCTGTTTCAGAAAGCGGAAAGGTTCTCTTCCTCCTCAATTTTAGCATGAACTGAGCAATAATGCACCGTGATTCCATGAAATAATGATTTGCTGTGCAGGGAGTGTCTGCAGAGAAATATTCACCATGGAGCCAATCTTTTTTAAAGTGATGAAATGATTTTGTGTTTGTTACAGAAGACTTGTGAGGGGTCTGTGACCAGAATTGCCTGTGACCAGAACTGCCCTCATTGGCTGTGTTAGGAGGTGGTAAAGAACTCGAGAAATCTGGGATGGAATACCCTCCTTCCAGTTTGACTAATCCATCACTGGGATGCCCAGGAATGGTGATCCAAAATAACAGGATTATGCCTCTATTTTTTTGATCAGTTCCTCTTCACACACGTTCGTGTGTATAACTCTTACCCACATCTGATACTCTTATGTCTGAATTCCTCACTTTCCACTTGGAGACTCCATCTGGGTGATGTCTGTGCACCCAGCTGCCCCAGTGGCTCTTGCAGATCAGCCAGCTGAGCAGAAATCCTGGGCGCCAGCTGGGTGATCCCTGTGCCCACACATCGGCAGTGAAATCCCTGGGAAACCCTGAGCTTTCTGTGGGAGTCCTGTGCGTGAGCCAGGGACATCCCTTGCACCTGGGCTGTGCTGGGCTTCACCTCTGCAGGGAAGCTCCAGGGCACCCCAGTCAGGAATCTGATGTCACCTGCTGCACATCCACGCAGGGCTCAGCATGTGCTTGTCCTCTGGAAGCATCAGACCCAAAGGGCACTATGAATCCATCAAAATATGGTCTGAGGATTGTCTGGGCACCACGAGGGACACCTAGACATATGTCTTTACTTACAGGTCCAGATAAGCTGGGGGAGTAAAGGGTGGGGGATAATTCAATGTCCAGTGGCACAGAATTGTTAAGAAGTGTTACAATTCTTTTCTTCAGAGCACTGAAGCACCGTTTTCTTGCTATTCTTTTTATTTGTAAATGGCTTTCCTTCTGTTGAATCAAAAGAATTAAAAGTTTGAAAGGATTTTCAAAAGAGGCATTTGAAAGAATAATGAGTTCTCTGCTGTGCTAGTCGTGTATTTTTCAGATTGCTTTCTTCTTAAAACACTTACGTAAACCAAACCTTAGCAACAACAGTCCAAGAAAATGAATTATTTTTAATGCCATAAAGCAAAACATTTCGGGATATTTTAAGTCGAGTGATAGCAACTGTATTTTACACAGTTGCATAGCATTCATATTGTGTTACTTTAATGCACAGTGCTTAATGAATGCATTTTCTGTCCCCAGGGAACAATCTGTGCAGAAAAAAGTTTCATTCAAAGCTCACCAAAACTTCTGAGAGTCCTTTCATTCACTTCATTTTGCTTTAAATCACTACATACATTACCAAATTCAATAAAAGCATAGGTGCAGAGACTTGCAAAACCAAAGCAGTCTATTGCCTTTGGCAGGAAATGACTATTTTTATGTGTCATCCACTCTCCCCAGCATATTTGGAGACTTTTAAAGATTCTTGGGCTTCTGGCTGGCCAGTCTTTCCTTTTTTTTTGAATGCCAGAATCTATCAAGTAAAGGAAATACAAGAATATGGCACTTTTGGGGTTTTTTTTAAATTAAAGTTAAAATGATACCATAATAAAAGAAAAAAAAAAAAAGAATGAACAAGGAGCAGTACCAATAATGACAAAGGAATAGATGCTGTTATCAGTGATGATTGTGTTCTGTGTTCATTTGTTTTCATAGGAAGTAGAGCACTGAAGGTGATTGCATGCTCTTTCATTAGCAAAGCACAGATATGGTACATTTTGGTGTGGCATTATGGTAAAAAAGCAGTAATGAAGTCATTTGGAATGGAAACAGTTTTTTTGACAAATTACTTTTAGGCTAGTCTCAGGATCTGAAGAGGAAATATAGAAGTAATTAGACAATCATGAGATTTAATAATTGGCGCTTGGTTTATGTAGGTGTCTGAGCATTTTACACGCTTCTTAAGTAATTAAGACAACCCCATTTTTATTAGCTATTTACGAATTCCTGTTGGAGACCTAATGGTCCTAAACCCTGATACTTTAATGTGTCTGCTCTACATCACATATTTATGTATCCTGATAACAGTACTGCAAACAAATTTCCACTTCTAAAATGTTTGTTCAGGACCCTTGAGTTGATTTAAAAAGAAGTATTTTATTGGTTGTCAGTTTTCTAAAAGAGTGAAAGAGGGTATCCTGTCCAAACTCTTGGGAAGTCAGGCTGCATTGTCAGGTAACCATGAGGAGCTACTCTTCAGTCATGTGCCTACATGGAATTGTTTTAGGGCTCATTTGTTTTGTTAATTTCCAGCATTCTTATGTAACTTTCTTTTCTGTTCACATTGTAGTTTTAACAAACATATATTCCTTCTTTTACTAATATTAAAACATCTTGAAACCTGCTTTAACTTTTTTTTTGGGGGGGGAGGTGGGTTGACAAAGCTAGGTAAAACTAATTTTCAATATCTATTGGTGTATTCCATACAGTATTTGAATCTAGATACAGAAATCTGTTCTACCATATCTGACAAAAGAAGTTATATAGACAGAACCAAATTTTCAACAAAAAAGTTCCAAAATTAAAAAAAAAGGTTTTAAGTAAGTGAACATGTCTTTGCATACTGTGACTTATTGAAACAATTAAATGGATACAAACAGATTGGGACTAAATATAGACTTCTGCATGTAAATAAACAGTCCTACAAAATGCTATAAAAAAATTCCTGACAAGTAGTTTATAAGCACCTGCTCATAACTTACTGTTCAGGAAAGGTTTTTTCTGGTTCTGCTCTAGAATTTTTCATATTGCATTTCTTTATTCTTACTTCTTTTCCCTTTAATTGTGTTTTCTCAATAGTGGTTTTGAGGCAGGATATTACTGTGCTTGTGCTTGAGGGCAGGAGAGTGTTTGAACGGCAGTGGGAGATGTGGGACGTGCATCAGATGATATGTGGTGCACCAGGGAGAACTTCCCAGCCACTTCAAATATTAATAGCACTGTGGTCATCTTAGAACCAGCTTGAAAATACATCTTCTGCCACGATTAAAAGAATGTGGGGTGCCCAGAAACTTCTCTGTTGCTTCCAGCTACAGCAGCTGGTCTTGTAAAAGACACTTTCTTTTCTTGTAAATTTTGCACCTTTGAGATCTAGGTAGATACTTGTAGAGCTAGCCTTTGCAGTTACAACTTCACTGGGAGCAGAAATCTCAATTAAAATTATGTTGGATGAGCTTTGGCACAGTTACATATGCTGTAAGCATGCATCCGTAATAGGAAGAATTCTTTTTCTTCCATTCCACAGCTATTTCCAGTTCTATAAAACTGAAGTCTTCAGTATTCTGCATGGGTAGGAAGACAAAACCCAGAAGGATCCATGCTACTTGTGAGAAAAGCAGGAGGAAGAAGGATATAAAAGTTAAGCACAGCCCCTTAATCTGATGCTAGAAATTGTTACATTATTCTCTTTAGTTTGGCCACAGATATGTGGTGCCCTGGACAATCTTTGGGTCTTACAGTGGTTATGTGTGGGTTCTAATGGTTCTCTCTGTCCTTCATTCAGTGCAAAGCTGACCGATGAGATACTGACTGGTATATTTTCTGATTAATGCTAATACATTAGGGTCTACAGCAGATTCTAATCTATGAAAGTGAAAAATGAGCGACTGAGTAGATCTGTCGCCTTTTCCACTGTACTCATCTAAACTTCAAAGTTTACTTTTCTGTATAGTGAAGACAGTGGTATTTACTGTACAACAAAAGCAGTAGTTGCTGTCATGTGTGACAGCTAAAAATATGCCATAAGATGTGTCTGAATACCTCTGGGATGTCGTTTGAGTACTCCTGGCACTTCCTCAGCAGGTTTTATAATGCGTTCATCTGGGAGCGCTGGCATTCAGCAGAGCCTATTTCAAGCATCAGAGAAGGGTTGAAGTTACTGTGCACACCAGTCTGCTGATTGTTTCATAACCCTGGCACGACACTGGAGCTCTTCAGCTTTGTTGTCACACCCTTCAGGACTTTCTGGTGGCTTTTAGTGTCTCTCTGAGGAGTGCCTTGTGCTGCTGTATCACAGACGTAAGCACTGCAAACCCCCTGTGAAGCAGTGACGTGCTCTGTTGTAGCTCATCCGTTTCAAGTAATTGCAAGACTTGACTGTATTAGATGACCTAGATTTATTACTTATGAATATCTTCTGTTAATATTTCATTTGAAATAATGTTGATGGGACCCCCTGGAGTCTGGGAAACCACTTTCGTTTGCAGTTTACCTTAAGGCTGCTGCCTTCCAGTCTGAATATCAGTGCTCACTGCATATGGCTGCTGAGGCAGCTGGACCACTGACATCTTACTCCCAGAGTGACAATGGAGCCATTTGAATTCTGTTACTTGAATGACAGGTCTTTTTCTTTCCCTTTGGGAAACATTTTCATGGGAAAAAAGAATTGCTTGTTGATATTGATACCTGAAAGTATTAACTCCTTCTTCTCCTCTCCCTCTTCTCTGCAAAGAAAACAGAGAGAGACAATTTAATTTTTCATGGATGCATCAAACAAACTTCTGCAGGAGCAGGAATCCAATGACTCGGTGTGTCTTGTTTTTACATATAATACCTGTGTTGTGACAAAACTACAACTTTAATTCACCAATATTGTGGCACAATAGCCTTGCTGTAGTAAAATCAGCTTTGGAAATTAAACAGTTCTAAACAAGGGATTAGCCACAAAACAATATAATTTTGGTTTTTAAGTCATGGTCATGCATTCTAGAATGCATCTTTATTCACAAACCCTTGTATTAAAGTTTTAAACCCTGATGAAATAGCGCCTTTTTCTCCTTATTTCTTCTTCCTAGAAGCTTGGAGTTAATTGAGACATCTTGTCTCAAAGAGAAGGGAGCATGAGAGCAAAAAGCTTTGATCCTCAGTAGCTTCTCTGTGGTGTTAGGCCACCGTGCCTGTGAGAAGCAGACATAGTGTGCTGTCTTCCCTCATTCTGCCAAAGATTAAGGCTCTGCAGAACTGAGCTTAAACTTTCAGTAGGTCTAGAGAGGAGCATGTGACAAAGTCACAGCAGAAAATGTAAGCTAAGGGAGAACACATAACTAATGTTGCTCAGTTCACTATTTCGTCGAAAAGATAGCACAATTGTTACAATTAATTATTGATAATAACCCTGTTATATAGAGAATATATCAATATCTGTCATTTATTGGAAAAACCCTTTCTGTCATAAGGTTGTCTACTGAGAAACTAAAAATTGCCCTAAATTACTTCATTGATTTAAATGATTGCGTTTTCTGTCTCTTTTCTGCACAAGGGCATTTTCCTTTGTGTGTGTAATGGCAATTGAAACACTACTGATTGATTTGTACTAAAATTTGATTAACAGTTCTACTTTTTAAATTTATCTGTGGTCAGGAGTCATTGATGTCCATCCATTTTTTAGGGGATGATCAACTTGAAAACATCACTTAGTTTCTGAGGGAACCACAAAGATCAGTGACAGACAGCAATGAGAGTACCACCCTCCTGGACCACACCACTCTATGCTTGAGTGTGCTCTGCTCTTAAAAAATGACTTTAAAACACTTTGATTTTCCATAGAACTGACAAAGAAAAAATGAAAAATTAAAAAAGCGAAGCAGCCCAAATGTCAGGATTATAATAAAAGCTCTTTAGAGTTAGACACTGTGTTCTGTTACTTTTCTAAATCAAACAATCAAACACTCGCTTTTATAAGGAAGCTGTAGTAGTCTGACAGGATCTATTTTATGAGTTTGTTGGCTGCATTTTGCTGTCTCCTGAACCTTCTAGCACAAACAGAATCTGCTCAGAATGAAAACAAAATCCTGTCACCGAGAATGATGTGACTTAAAGTATTCAGATGCTCAGGCTCTACTGCTGCCCCTATTTATACCAGGGCTCCCCAAAGTCAAGGATGACAGAGTTATGCTATGAAAATAGCACAGAACAACTCCGTTATGCATATATCTATGCTTTGATATGAAAAAATCCACTCTAACATTGTTTTTGTATCTCAAAAAGGCTAAAATACCACTCTAGGAAGCAACGTGGTCCTTTTTTTTGTGTCTTGTTTTCTTTATCTGCCCCATCTAGTGAGTGGGAAGAAAAACACATAATTATTCTCTTAATTGGTTAATTATTCCCTCTGAAGCTGGTTCATTTGTCATGTTTTAGTAATGGTGTAGTGTTGATTTTAACTGGGTATGGTTGGGGATTTTTGGTAAACAAGAAATGAGAAATCTTTTTCCTAATGATTTTCCAATGCCCTGTTAGAATCAGGATAAACACTTCATTGCTCACCCTGGAAGTATTATGTGTGAACCACAAAGCTGGAACACACTGGAACAGTTTTCACTGACTGGAAGAGGAGACAGATATTTCACAACGAGTTTAAAATGTATGTACTACACATCCTTCCAGGAAAGACCTGTAGCTTGGCAAATGATTTCAGGGTGAATTGTTTAAAGGTAAAATTCTCTTGGTGAGTGCAGTTATAAAAGTTGATTAGCTTCTTACATTAATGAGGTTTCAGTAAAAGCTTTTCCCAAATTGAAAGGCATATCTAATTAAAGGCTGTGAATTGCCTGAATATGGGAACTGCACTTCATGGCAGTTCATCTGGCCAGTTTCATTCATGATTTCTGTGATTAGGCTGACTTCCTCCAGATGTACTTCCCTCTTAGTTAAAGCAAGGTGTTTCCAATAGCAGCTGTTGACCACAGCAGAGTTCAAAATCATCTTACCCAGCTCTTCTGTCTTCCATTTGTGAAAGAGACTTTTAAAATAAATCCTTGGCACTGCTACCTGTTCTCATTGCGATTATTTTATTTTTTTTTTCAATTTATACTCTTTTGAGATGCTCCTCTAAAAGGCAAGTGACGATCACCCTGAAGAGAGA
>VZRF01000391.1:0-79821 GCA_013396875.1 Vireo altiloquus | reverse complement strand
CAGGGGGGCCCGGGCTGCCCCTTGCCTTGCCTTGACCAACCTTTTTTTGCATGTCCACCAAAAAAAAAAAAAAAGGATATCATTGCTACTAGCACGTTATGACACCCTAAGGTTACCAAGACACCCTGTGCAGCAGAGAGCACCTGGTGGCATCCTCAGTTCTACAACCATTGGTTTGTAAACTCATTGTGATACTCCTTCCTTGGTGAAATGTGGGTTAATCCTGCCAGAGAGATGCAGTCTCCTGAGGGCTCTTTGGGGAAATCTCTTGGCAGACATCCCTTGGCATGCTCTGGGTCCGTGTAGAGGCAGGAGAAGAGGTTTGGAGCACTCCCTGCTGTCTCCTTTGTGCTAGGACTCACTCCTGCTTGAAAGGACCCAAAACCGGGCTGAGGTCCCTTGTCCCCACTTCAGCAGCAGCCAAACAGGGCCTGTACAGAGAAGTTTGCTGGTAGATAAAGTGACACAGTTCTCTGGAGATACTAATTCATTTCACTGTGGGTGTGTGAATGTGCTCTGCAGTTGGTGAGCATATCTGTATATTCGCAGACATGGCTTAATTAATCCTCTTATGGACAGAACATACCATGGCATTAAGAGAGCCAATATTTTTAGCCTGTATAAGGAGTCAGTACTGCCCACTCACATTAAATCCTTTAGAAGGCAACTTATCTGCTGCAGGTTAGCTAGGATGACACAGGAAACTGAGGTTTAGATTATAGTAATTAAAACTTCTTGGGCTAAGGAAGCCCCGTGTGAAGGGACAAGAATAATTGGTGACTTCACCTTTTAGAGAAAAAGAACAACAATTTGCGATGTGCAGGTCCCCCTCCCTGCCCTCAGGGCAGAGGTCCTACTGCTTTTGATTGTGACTTTTATAAAGGTGTGAAAATAAGCCACATTAACTGCTGAGTTCCCATGGATGACACTGATAGAAGCAAATTGAAAGGACTGAGGCAGAAAACACCTTGATATAGACAGGATTTTATATAAGAATTATGAACAGCATCACTCACCTCTTTTTGCTTGTCAGACAGATTTGTGCCACTTCAAAATCCTTAGGACAACACATGAATTTTTAATAACTGTGCAAGTCTTAGGAAAAAATGAAAAGGAAGAGTTGCCCTTTGCCTCCTCTCAAAGAAATTGCAACTCCCTACAGAATGTCTGCTGCTGATTTGCCTTTATGTGCATTATTTAGGTATAGAAAAACCCTATAAGGACACCTGCATGTTTTTTCCTGATTACCAGAAATACTTTTAATGATGCTTCATGACTTTTAGAATCAAAATAAATTCTTACCCTGAAGTTCATACTTTGCTTCCCCAACTCAGCCAAGTTCTACTTTCTGGAAGAAGAAGCTGTAACATGACATGTGAGGGCAGGGAAAGTTTAGAGGGGTGGGCAAATGGAGGGACAGTCTTGCAAACACCTGGAGGAACACAGAGCCTTAGCAGATACTGGCGTGAAAGTCTGTTGGAGGAACTCATATGATTGATACTTTTTTTACTCTTTCTATTGCAAGAAACTTTCTTTAAAGCCTTTTATGACCATTTCCTCATTCGGGGCATATAAACAGCTCTTGGTGAGAAAATTGTTTTCTTAACATGTAATATTTCTTTGGGATAAAAACAAGCATATATTGGATAAAGGACAAACTGAACTGATGTTTTTATAAGAAAAGGTACTAATGAGATTTAACCCACTTACTGTATCAAGGAAATAGATGTTAATGTTTTGGCATATTTACTTTTTTGCTGTTATTATTAAATGGAGGAAAACTAATTTTATGCATTCCTTATCAGGATAAAGTAAATTTTTGACTGAAATCTATATGCTGTGCAACTTAAACACTTTGAAGGAGGACAAAACACAATTTCCAATATGAGGGCAGACAAGAAGAGTCAGAGAGAACCATGTTCCTTGCCCTTGGAACAGACCATATATTTCCAGTTGAAAGTAAAAGGCAGCTTACTCTAACTCACATGTGTAAGCATTCACATCAATTTGCCACGTACACAGCAGCCAGTCTTATCGAGCCTTTTGAAGCTTCTTTGTTTTGTCTTTTCCATGCCATACACTCTCAAGCCACAGAACTTTTCCCCCTCTCCTCATGCTTGCTTCAAATGAGATGGGAATCAGGGGAAGAGTCAGAGAAGGTGCAACTGCATCTGAAGTTCTGTTTTGCCTCTCTGAAGGTGCCTTCCAGTTCCCTTCCTGACACACTGCAGTTTCACCTTACAAGCTTCTCTGGACCACTCCTGTCGCTGCCTGTGTTCACTCTGTGGCCACCCCTTTCCAGCAGCCTCTCAACTAAGCTAAAGTAGGGGAGGATGTGGGAATATTAGCTCATTGCCATCAAAGGGCGCAAGAAAACAAGACGAGGGAAAGACACAGGCACCTGTACCTCAGTGCACCTTTGCATCTGGTTCTTGCTTGCCCTGGGGACCTCCTCCCTGCCTCCTCCATGAGCACAGATCAACTGAGGCAGCCTCTGAGACAGGGATCAGAGGTCAGACTTAGATGACAGACATAAGAGCAAAGAATCACCTCAGGGAAAGGGAGAAGGGCTCAACAGGCACCTTTATTGCACATGTGCTGCTCTGTTGGATGGCGATGCTTCCTGTCAGTATTATGCTTATAAAGGGTCTCTCATCCCAAAACTAATCTCTTCTTCTCAGGAACATTGTCTGCCCTAATAAGAGAGACTCATCTCCTCAAAGCCAGTTCCTTTTAAATCTGTAGCCCATCACGGCTGCAGCAGCTCCTCTGCTGTTATTTGTTTGCATTCTGCTGAATTGCAGTAGATTTCTAGTTTCAGCTGCTAAAAATTAAGTCCTTCTTCAATATTGATGGGATTACTTCTGGATGGTCTTGGAATAATATCCTGGAGTGGCTCTGACTGAAGATCTGCCACCATTATGTTCTGCAGATTTTGTATTAAAAAACTGTTCAGTCAAGGCAATCCTTGTGTAGGCTGCCTGGTCAGTTTAATTGCTTTTTTTCTTTCAGTATGCATTTTGAACAGCCACTGTGAGATGGATCTTTTAATTGTGTTGAATATCAGCTGAGTAATAAAATACATGAGAAAAAGACTTTGAAAGTGTCAAGGATTCACTAATGGAAATTAAAACAATATGCATCTCTAGTTAGTGCTGAGTGAAATATCAAACATCTGGTGCAGGCTATTATAGAGGAGAAGCCAAATGAGAAAGGCAAATGTATAGTCTGAGCTGCAGGGGCTGGAAGGAGACAGCAGGTAAATGCCATTTGGAGGAATCCCTCATTACTCCATACTGCTCCTTGGAAAGCCGAGAGCTTTTCTGATGGACACTTCAGCTCCTGAGCAGAGTGTATGCAGAGCAGGGAACTGGAAAATGGGCTGGAGGGATCTGGCTGTGGGGAGCAGAGAGAAAAAAAGGCAGCACAGAGTGTTAGTTACATGTGCAGGGATCAGATGAGGAGGCAAGATGGATCCCAGGTTGATTCAATTTGCTTTCCATTGTGGGAATTAATTAGTTGATTGGGAGAGAAGAAAGGCTCTGTAGAGGTGCTTCAACACAGGGCAGTCAGAGAGAAACAGATGCTTCCTAAGGAATGGCTCTGAGCCTTGCAGTCTCTAATCTGGGCTCTGAGGAGTACTTACAGTACATCCCCATCAAAATTAATTTCTCTTCCTGGTGATTATTGTTCAGGGCTCAAGGGTGTAGATCCTGTTTTTTAGCTCCTGCCACTAATTAAGGGCATCTCTTCAGTGTGAGATACTCTGGAAACAGCGTAGATACAGGTACAGATAGAGATAGAGAGAGAGATATATATAGAATTCCAGCATTCCTTGGGCCAAATGTTTTCAGATTCAGGGTACCTACTCCCAGCTTCACTGAGGTTGTAGGGCATGGCTCAGGTCCAGAAGCAGATGAATTATGAAGATGTCCATACTCAACAGAGCTTACACACACTGCAGACATAGGGCTTCCACATTTACTCTTATGCTTTCACACTGCAGGCTCCAATACGTGCAGTCCTGTACAGAGATAGTAACTATGGAGATACCTTAGACCCCTGGGGGTGCAGCAGGCCCGGGCAGTGTGTTAAACTGCTTGGAAAATCCTCTCCTAGCCCAGCTCTACTTGGCATGGGGAGCACATGCACTCACAAAACATCACAGTTTCACTCCAGCCAGTTTCAAGAACCTGCATTCTCCCCGGGGCCCTGCAATTTTAAAACACTTGAAATGTATTTGTGTTGTGTTTAGCCTCTCCATTTTCACATCAAGGGAGCTTGTCAGCAATTTGCTGTGGGGATGGGTCCTGCACAGAAACGCTGGAAAATCACCTGCCACCTTTGTCAGCTCGATGCATCACAACCCATCAGGGCATAACAACAGCTCGGGGGTTCCTGCTCTCAGGACAAGAGCACCTAAAGGTGTGTGTCTGTAGGGGCTCTATAGGTGTCTGTAGGTGCTGGCTGCACCACCTCAGCATTCAGCTTTTAGCTTTAGGCACTGTCAAACTAGGCAGGCAGCCCATACAGTAATTTTGTTTCCTGGGAATGTGCAGACTGGCTTCTGTGTGCCACAGATCTGACCCAGAATTTTTCTAAGGGCCTGTTCATTGTAGCTGGAAATGCTTTAGAAATAAAGCCAGGGGTTTTTGTGAGATCATGATGGAAGACTAGAAAATTCCTGCCCTTTTGTTCCTCTGTGCAATAGGACAAACTTGAACTTTAGTGATATCATCTATTTTGTCGTCTTGTGGAAAGTACAGCAGACAGCTCCTGGTTTAAACTTGCTCTATTCCCATCTTTAAATCACTCAGATTTTGAAAGAATTCTTTCCAAGAAACAAGCTTCATGTTACTATGGGGAAAATTTTAAGAAAGTGCCCATGAAGTAGCGTCCAAAAAGAGTTCTATGAATCTATAACACTCATGTTAAAGTACCTTTGAAATACCAAAGTTCGTGGGCAAAATAAAAGCATTTTTTCAGTTTCTTTAACAAAAGGGTAATCACATTAAGATTCACAGCAGGCGGTCTATTCCTTTAGTTTTTTACATGAATGCATGCTGAATTAAAAGATCAATGATGGTGTCATTGGCACATAATTTGCAAACAGCTTTGTGAGATGTTTTTTGCATTTTGTGTATTTGTGCATGACCCATGTATTCAATGTGGGTGAGTTGTGGGAAGAGAAAGAGTATGACAACTCTATAATCTCCATACAAAAATAAGATGTAATAGGCAAAAACTAGTTATTCATATCTTGAGAAGGGCAAGAACTTATTTACTCTTTACAAGTCTGATTCATTGTTTTCTGTTCTCTGAAAAATGTCTAGCTGAAATGCTTGCTTCAATCATGACATTTTTACGGTGTTTGGATCCTGAATTTAAAAAATAAGTAAAAATCTGCACATTCTAACATGATGTAATTTTGCTGGATATCATGTTTACTCACTGCCTTTCTCAGCCATGTGCCTTATAGGTAGCCAGACCTGGACAGACACGTGGAAGGGTGTCTATGCAAGTATCTCAAAGTGTTTGTCAGATTCCAGAAGACCAAAACTGGTCACACAGCTATGTTTTATCAACTTCAGATAAATATTAAAATAACAAGCAAGTTTCCAGTTCTCTCTTGTTAACTCTACCCTGACAAGACAGATTTCCAGCTCCATCATTTGGACCACATCCATGTGTGCAGTGAATACTTCCCAAAAATGGAACCTGGTTTATCACAATCTAATGACATGACTCACCTGACTCAACCAAGTAGCCAGTAATTTTCAACATTAACTGACGAGAACTCTCTCTGTGTCACCTATTTAACCATAATTAGCTCACAGGATGTTAAGTTCCTCAGAAGAGTCAGTCAAGCAGAGCATTGTGTTAGCTAATTTGATTTTTGGCTCCACATTCAAAGGAAAACTGATGTCCAATCAAGAAAACATATACACAGTGTTTCTCTCATTTCTCTTGTGCATGTTATAAGGTTTCAAACTGACACATTCGTTTGAGACCACACTAATCAGCACACTATGGGCTATGTGAAAATGTGCAATGTTTGAATGTCAATGAAGGCAAAGAAATTCCCTGTATATACTGCAACTTTGTGAGTACAAGTTTCTGGAGTAAAAACATCTGTAACGAGGCGGCTTTATTTCTAAAGCATTGCCAGCTACAATGAACAGGCCCTTAGAAAAATTCTGGGTCAGATCTGTGGCACACAGAAGCCAGTCTGCACATTCCTAGGAGACAAGCACGGGTCACTCGCCTAGTTTGGCATTGCCTAAAGCTAAAAGCTTAATGCTGAGGTGGTGCAGGCAGCACCTACAGACACCTATAGAGCCCCTACAGACACACACCTTTAGGTGCTCTTCTCCTGAGAGCAAGAACCACCGAGCTGTTGTTATGCCCTGATGGGTTGTGATGCATCGAGCTGACAAAGGTGGCAGGTGATTTTCCAGCGTTTCTGTGCAGGACCCATCCCCACAGCAAATTGCTGACAAGCTCCCTTGATGTGAAAATGGAGAGGCTAAACAGAACACAAATACATTTCAAGTGTTTTAAAATTGCAGGGCCCCGGGGAGAATGCAGGTTCTTGAAACTGGCTGGAGTGAAACTGTGATGTTTTGTGAGTGCATGTGCTCCCCATGCCAAGTAGAGCTGGGCTAGGAGAGGATTTTCCAAGCAGTTTAACACACTGCCTGGGCCTGCTGCACTTCCAGGGAAGGAGTTTACAGGATCCTGGCTTATAAGCACCTGGTCATTGGGTCTGAGTGATGGAAAAAAGGGTGAGATGTGTGGGAGGTGAATCCTGCTTGCCCTCCTGCTTGATTTGTAGGCAAACAGGGGAGGCAAGGTGTGGTCCTGCTCAGACCATGCTCCCTGACTACTCTTTACACCCTGACAACACAAGACATTACCTCAGTCTGCTAAGCATTCGACTTCATTTTCGTAGGGAGCAGAAGGCCTTTGAGGATGGCTTGGGATTTTACTGTGCTCAGGTGTGCTTGGGACTAGCCAAACTATCCAGTTCCACGTGGTCATTTCCTGTGTCTCTAAGGTCAGGTGGTTTCTGTGTCCCCATCCCTCTGTGTCTCTGTGCAAGGAATATAAAGTGGACAAAAGCTTTCTTGTAGCTTGGAGATCATTATCCATAAATGCAGCATCTGAAAGAGAAGGAGCCAGCTGGGGACTGGGGAATGTTAAACAGCATTTCTTCATCTGTGGTGCTGGTAAGACATGAGATGTGCCTAGGGGTTGTAGCATGTTCTTGTTTTGGCCAAATATGGATTGAAAGGGATTCAAGAGCTTCGTATCTCCTTTTGGCAGGGAAACTACATGTTTTACAGGGAAAATATAATGGTTTGAAATTGTATGTACGTATAGAACGATGAATTAAAAATTACTTATTGAAACATGTAAAGTAATAATATTAGGAAAACTGAAGTTACTTCCCCCTGTCAGGAGTCACCTTGCTGGCTTTGTTAGAATCTGTTGTATCAGGTGCTGAGCATTCCTCCTTTGTCCAAATTGAGCCACATTTAGTTTTGGAGTGTGTGAACTGTGATGCTGAAGTCCTGCGGTGCAGCTGGGCACTGACTCAAGGGTTCGATGAGTGTTTATGTGGAGACTGTATGTTGTTGGAGACTTCAGCTGATTCCCATCTGCTGCAGATAAGGGGCTTCCTAGGGATGCTTCATGAGACAGGTTACCATAGCACCAAGCTCCTCAGATGCAGCATTATGTTGTTTCACTTGTCTGAGCAGGACCAAAGAAGTGATGTGTATATTATGTTGTGTTTCTCAAAGCAGTCATCCCTAGTCTTGTACAAAACAATCAGTACCCAAAACTCATGGATATTGTGCTACTGCTGAAGGATAGAAATCGGGAGAGGAGGTTCTGCCATTACTTGTAAATGACTGTGAGTCTGGAAATGACAGTGGCATTGATCAAAAGTGAGCTTCAGTGAGCCAAAAAATGTAAGATCAGGTAAAGAAGCTATGCCAGATTCTTACAAATTGCAGTTAAGACATCTTTTCACACTTGTAATTTCTGTCAGGCTCACAGGAGTTAAGGGAAAAATCTCTGCTGTGATGGAGCTCAGTAAAGAAGGAAAAAAAAAAAAGTTTTTATCTGGCAGTAGAAATTTCCATGACTGTAAGGTCACTGGAAAACACAAATAAGTTTTGAAAATAGCCCTATTTTGGAACTTCTTATATTCTACCCCAGATTTGTGACCAATGACTACTTTTAGAAAGACGATGCTCATATTCTTAACAAATTGCCAGCATTCCCCTTTTGTGATACAATTGAACTGTTCAGTAAAAACAATGCTTTCACATTGTATATATATATAAAATAAATGTGCCTCTAAAGGTTAGAGGTGGTATAAATGTTCATCACTACCCCTTGTATGTTTCATATTAGGGGATCAAATTCATTTCATCCTGACTCCTTTTATTTCTTCTCTTGAATTTCATTCTGATTTTAATGCAATCTATCTTAAACCCCACCAAAACCAATTAATTATACAACATTATGATTTCCATGTCATTGTTTTGAGTGTACTGATACATGAATCTGTGTAGCCAGTGGGTCAAGGACAGCTGGAGGCCAGGCAGGTGGCAGGGCCAGCTGTAACACAGGTCACAGGTCCATGCAGGAGACCTGGCTGACCATGACCTGTGTATGACACAGCCCAAACTGGGCTGGGGGCCCAAGTGAGACTGGTCAGGGCAACCAGTTCCCACCTCCCTGCCCCCAGGGACCAGACATATTCCCTACTACATTTGCCACTGACCTTGTTCAACAAAAGGCTTTGTTAAACAAACACTCTCAAAAGAATGGGCTAACATTTCAGCTGCAACTGAATGTTAGAAAGCAATGCTTTATTTGAACTTTTCTGCAGTAATCATTATTTCTGCAATAATCAAAGCTATGTAACAATGATATATGAACAGCAGGTTAAGCCTTTGTCTCCTTAGAGAGTCTAAGAAAGGCTTGTCGCAGTTTCCTGTGGTCTCTCTAGCTAATTAAACAAAGCCTTCCTAGTGTGGGTTCTGAAACTTAAGAAAAAAACCTTAAGATAATTCACTGAAAGAATAATGGATGCAATGTTAATTGCAGCATGACTATATTTGCTACAATTACACCAAGAGGGATTATCATTCAAATGTGCAATATGAGGCATGTATAACTGCAGAGTCATGACATATTGTGCATATCATGGCCCAAGCAACTGAATAGTATTTGACATTTGTCTGCCTGTATCTTTATCTCTTCCCCTTTGCTTGTGCTCCTGTTTTATCATATACCAAGTCTTTTTCTCAATGTCCAGAATGAATCATGAGTGCACAAAAATACTGATGTAGTCTAGATTCCTGTAGCAAAATACTCCATATCTAGGAACAAACTGTGTGACAATGAATGTAACATCTAAGGAAGTATTGTATTTCTAAATGTTATATATAAGTACATGTGTGGGAGGTGGCTTTGAAATTTAGACTACTCCAGCAGAACAAAAAAGTCTGAGTAATGCTATTTGCATTCATGTTGTTTCTTTTTTTTCTTTCCTTTTTTTTTTTTTTTTTTTTTTTTTTTTTTTTTTTTTTTTTTTTTTTTTTTTTTCTTGTTTGTTTTGTTATCACTGTTTTTATCCTTCAGGGAAACTACTACTAAGGAACTGACTTCCATCTTGGTTGTAAAATTGATTATGATCTACCCCTGGAACCATTTAAATTAGTTGTGCTGGGGGCCTGAAATAAAATGCTATTATAGCAGGAGAAAATTCTCAAGGCTTCATATCCTAAGCTAATAACAAATCCTGTCAAACTAAAGCCCATGCAACCCTTTTAGTCTAAACAAATACTCTGATTTCAGTATCAGAAAACATTTGCCATTTGAGCAAAATTGGTTTGGTTGTTAGGATGTTTTTAAGGAAAAATAGGAAACAGGAAGGTTCCTTTCAAAAGGCAAAATCAATGAAATAAATGACATTAACATGTGCAACTGCAGTCTGGTGCATACGACAGTATTAAACATTTTTGCAATAAAAAGCCATTGGCCTGGAACAGCTCGACTTTCTAAGCTGATAACATTTTAGTGAGAAAATAACTTTAATAATCCCCCTGAACATCATATGCATGCACAAATTATTAGATTAGACTGTCCTAGTTATTTGGTTATTACAAGGCTTCTGCAGGAATCACACCCAAGCCACAGGAAAACACCGATTAAAAAACTCCAAAGCCTAAAGATAGCATAATTACCAGAGGGAAATCAGTGATTAAATAATAATATTTAAAATAAATGGCAGTGTTGAAAGGCTTTTCCAAAACGTGTTTTAATAATGTTTGTCTCTGTTAAGCCTTGGAGATAAATGGGCAAACTGGTATGAAACATGGGAACTTCTCTTCCAATTAAAAGACTGTTCACAGCAAGAAGGAGGGAAAAATGAATCAGGGAACTCTATGACTTTGTAGTTTCTGAATTGAAACCCAAGTTAACTTAATTGGATTCTTGTCCCCTGTATTTCTGTAGCCCCCTTCCTCCCCCTTTGAATGCATGGCCTGGTTTCTCAAATCGATTTGGCCAGCAGGTATCCTTTATCATAATGCCGCCTGAGAAATGGATACTTCCAGAGAGTCAGTTCATCCCTGTGGCCAACCAACAACTAAAGCAGATGCGTTGAGGTCTCCCCTGGAGCTCCCTATCTGTTCAAATGGTGAGCTGAATCCTCCCCCATCATTCACATGGCTGAGGACCTTTCCTCAGAGAGCAGCTGTAGCATTGTTGCAAATTGAACAGACAGCAAATAACACCGATCAAATAAACTGCTTCTTTATTCTAGCCAGTGAGTGACAATATATAAGGGGCAACTAAGGCATAGCTCCCTTTCTCCTCTTCGTTGGAACAAAATTCAGGAATTTTGCTTTCTTTTCTGTGCAGCAGAACAGTTCCATTTGAGCTTCAAAACCTACCATATATATTGTGGGAGGTAGAAGAGATGCACTAACATCGAGTCAGGCTTGGGAAGGCATTTAAGATGTATTTCCCTTGATGAGTGCCAGTACCACAAAGCTTCCAAACAGAAAGATTGGCATGATTTTGTTTTACTATTCCTGCAGTTACTGAGGCATTTCTTTAAAGGACCCAAGGCTGTCAGGATGTGCTTGGTGGACTCTGAATAAACTCCTGTTCACTGTCCTTGTATGTTCTCATTGTAGCTCCCAAATCGTGTTTGACCCAGGTTGGAGCTAGATACCTCCTTGCACATAGAAGGAGGGATTCTGGGCATGAGCAGAACACAGCTGCCCAGAAAACATTGAAGTTAAACAGTGAAGGACCTACTGAACTTATCTCCAGAGCTAAGCAGCAGCTGAACAAGGGCAAAGTGTTTGGACTTAAGCACTTAGATCTTTTCTGTATCTGTGATCAAAGGGATTGGATGGAGAGGAAAGATGAAATAAACACTCCCCTCCAGTTAATTTTTATCCCTTTGTACAGCTACTGAGTGGAAAAGAAAAGAGTAAATACTTAGGAGAACTGGGTTGTTAAGGCCAAGAGGGAAACATCTCTTGCATTGAGTTGAAAGAAAGAACATACTATGATACAGCAAAGTACTTTACAGGCCATTGGACCTAGTGAAGCCATGAGAAATCACCTGCCCTGTAAAGTGGGTTACTTTCCTCAGGAAAGAGATTGTGAGGTTTTGTTGTAGCAATGGAAAATCAGTGCCAGTGCACCTGCTGCATGGCAACGCCAGTGCCAAGAGGGATGTTGACTTTCAGCCTTTCTGAAGATATATTGAGGAGTACTCAAAAAATAACAGCCCTCAGATAAAAATGCAGAGAGCTTCCCAAGAGCTCAGCAGATCCTCTGTGGAGGCTGTTCTGTGTAGGAATGGCTGCTGCCAAACGTGCAGGGCAGCTCTGATGGTATTCACTAAGGATAAGAAGCTTTTCCTGAAGATGCTTTGTGCACCCCTTCCTCTGGTAAAAGCACATTAATATTGACTGAATGGCACTGATGGATTTTGATGGGATGTGCATGAAAAGAAATGTGGTGAGCATATTTGTTGGAGAACCAGGTCCTGCTTGTGGCTTTTTCTCTGCTCTTCTGCAGTTATTTGGCAGCTGGGGATGTTAAACAGATGTGGGTTTGTTAGAAACAGGAGGCTGTGTCAGCTCTGCTCCTTTGCTTTCCTCCCACCTTAACACTGCTTAATGTAATGTTTGTGCCTAGGACATGTCCTGTGTGAGTAGGAGAGTGGCTGTGATGCCCTTCCTCCTTGCTGCCCTCACAGTTCAGACTGGGGCTGGCCTCCTCTGGCACACAAACCATGTTAAAAAAGCAGCCTTTAAATTTTAATTCCCATACTTTAAAGTGTTTTTGTGTAGGAGTTTTCTGCACTTAAGCTTCCTGATGTGCCATCAATCAAAGTCATGGCTGCTGAAGTAACATTACATCCAAGGTACCCTTTAGGCAGAGTAAGTGTTGCAAAATTGACAAATATGTTTACAAAATAAACCTTGTATTGACAACTTAAGCAAAAATGTCTCTTGCAGCTGCATATGCTGGAACATCTCCCTTGCCCTCCCCCCACCTTACCCGTGAGTATGACCTACTCTGAAAGAAACCTAAATCTGTTTTAATTTCTCTTCACTGCTTCTTATTATGTCCAAAACCAAGCTGACAGCAACAGCCGAGAAGGAGTGGGCACTATTATTGCACATTTTTTCCCTGTCTATCTCCCATTCTCCTCCTGATGTGCCTGACAGTGATACAGATATGCATTTTTTTGCAAAATCCCATTTGTAGTATGTTGGTGATGCAGAGTCTCCTCAGGAAAATTCTTGTGGATTTAGGCAGTTCTGTGGAACAGTCAGCAATGTGGATCCAGGAAGGATGATCTGAAGCCTAAAACATGGATTAAGATTTCATCCAGAGCTCCCCACTGGTCCTTCCAGAAAACCTGGGTGGTGTACTTACCATATACACACCTAAATTTCCCTATTTGTAAAATGGAGCTAAGAATATTTCCCTACATTGCACACCCACTTTTAGAAGCAGGTGGATTAGCTTCTTTAAGACTCCTCATTAAGATCTTTCACAAGAAAGTGGAAGAGAAATACTCCTTTTTTTAAAACTTTTAATTTGAAATACTCCTTAATCCTTGCGTCTCATTAGATGCAATCTATTCTCTGCTAACTTGTGATGTTCCATGCAAAATAGTTCTCTAATTTTTTTTTTTGTTTATTTTCTATCTCCACCATAATTGCAAGTGATTAAATGTCAGTTAATGTGCGAAACATGCAACAGGGTTCACCAGCCAGGCGAGCACTTCCCCATAGCTCTAAGTAATGATGGAGCAAGTGTAAACGAAATTTCTGACATCTATTAATAACTTATTAAACTGAAAGATAGCTCTTAAATAGAAAATGAAGTGTGTCTCTTTGTATTTCTAGCCATGTGTGACTCTCCTCAGAAACTCAACAGTGAGGTTAGAGTTATTAAGAGGGAGGATTTTTCAAAAGATACATTTATTTATGCTGAACATGGATACTGGGTAACACGGCAAGACAATCCAGGCTTCTGTACACCACCAGCAGATCTTTTGATCTAAAAGGAGTCAAATCTGTGTGATATGTGCTGAGTCATAATGGAAATGGGGGTTGTAATGCCCACGTGGATATAAATGATGTAGGTGTGCAGTCCTACATTTAAGTTAGTAGCAGGAACAGACCAATGTTGTAAGAATATTTAGTGCTGGAAAGAAACCTGGTGGTGAGCTATTACTATCCTAGACTTACCAGTAAGGCAAATGCCTACAGAATGATTCAAGAAAGATACATCTTCATTTCCAATTATGCAGATAGAATTCCTGGCTTAGGCAGTTCATTAAAACTTCCTGAAAGAGTTATAGTTTGACCCTGATCTTCATGGCTTAAAATTCTGACCAATGTGTTTTCTGAGCTTCCTTAGAACTTGCAGAGAGAGAGAGAGAGAGACTGGGGGTGGGGTGGGGGTAACATGACTCACTTCAAAGCTTTGTTCTTCTCCAGCTACTTACGGAACTGACAGGGGGAAAGCTATATAGGTTGTTATTTATATATAGGCTGTTTTCTTCTCTTGCGTAGGCTGACTCGGTTTTGCAGCTTCTTTTAAGTTACACGAGTCAGCTGAGCATGCCAGAATTGCCTGAGAGTCAGAAAAGCTGTTCCATTTTTCCCTTCCTCTCCCACCTCTGACTTGTGCTGTGCCCAGCCTGGGGAACTTGGGCTTGTGCAGTGGCTGTGCCAGGTGTCCCCACGATGGGAGGGACAGCAGAAAACAGGCTCTGGGGCACCAGGTCTGTGACTTTGCAAGAGGAACAATCCCAAGGCAGAACTTTGAAGTGGATGTCTTTATCTTCTTCTCACAATGAGACGCCGCAAGAGATTAAAAGTTTTAGTTGAACTTAAAAATTACCCGTGTTTCATCAGAACATGAATAAAACAAGAAAAATTAATTTTTAATTATTTTTTTAATGAACAGAAGTCAGAGAAACTACATAAGACTAAGCAGAGTGCAAAAGTTCGTGCACAGCTCTCCTCCCACCTACTGTGTCCTCAGCTACAGCCATCCCAGTGATTTTAAGTAGCAGAAAACTCAGTTTGGTCCCCCCTGAGTTTTCAGGAAATTGTTCTGTTCATCATCTCTGAGAGTTTCTCAGTACAGTTTCTCCAGATCCCATATCATTTAAGCTTTTGAACCTTCTCTGTCTGAGAAGGATTAGCAGTTCCCCAAGGATGCAGAAGTGTCTCCTCCTTGTAGGTGGTTCACCGTCATCTATGTACTGTTTTGCAGACACAGTATGTGACACGAACTAGGAACACACACGCAAACACACACACAAAGAGAAGTAAAGGGACTATACCATCAATTATAATGCCATTCTTGTAGAGAGGATGTAACCCAACACATCATATGCAAGATCCTATAAATTTGCAGACAGAAATAAGAAAACCAGAAGTTTTATGGTCCTTAGTTTCTGCACAGATGAGCAGTCTTCATTGTGGATCTTCAGTGAGCAATGGTGATATCCTCAGTAGCTCCCTCCAGGATTGTTATCTCCCTCCTGGTTTTCTCCAGCATTTTCATAAGGTGAACATTCCTCTGTCAGTATCACAAAGTCATTCTGGCAGCAAGATTTTGCTTGCCACGGGGCAACAGAGTTCAACAAGCCTTGAGCATGTGGTATCTGACATGAAAACCATTCCCTTCACTTGTGCTGTGGTGCTTTGAACCTTGAGGGCCATCCAGCAGTCTTTCTGAGAGGTGCCTGTGCTGTCCTTCAATGAGCTCTCCATCAGTACTCCAGACTGCTTCTGTCACTGGTATGAGTGTTGTGGGCACTGCTGGTGCTCAGTGGTGTGTGCCTCCTTGGAGAGTCTCTGGCTACTTTAACTACAGCTGCAGTCTGTGCAGAACAAATATAGCCACTATGGCTCTAGAAGAGGGATGAGGAAAAAAAGAGTAGTTCATAGGAGCAAACGCTGGCCTTCAGGATAAGCAATCAAGTAAACTTCAGAAAACAATTTTCCTGTTACAGAATCCACTACTTTGTCTCAAAGTTAAGTCGAGAAGGGAATATAGATGTGCTCCATACATGAGGCGGCATGGCTAAAAGGCTTCTGCACAGACATCTTTCAGTGAGAAGCAGTGGTGTTCTTAGTTATTGCTTTGATTACGTATTTGCACTAAGTTCCTAACTCTTGTGACTGAAAATGATTTCACTTGGCTGACTGAAATGTGTGATGACACTGTTTTGAACAAAGCTCTTGGTATAAGAGTCCTGGAGACAGTTTAACATTACAGTATGATTCAGGAAGTTCTTGGATTTATAACTTAGGTGAAAATGAAATTATGTGAAACACATGATAGCTGCAAACAAAACCTTAGTGCAAGGCTCTGCTTGGAAGCAAAGGTTCAGGATTTTGGTAAACCAATTTTTACTCTAAATCAATTTTATTTTTGCCATTTGATTCACCAAGGAGGCAATTGTGCAGCAGCCCATCACCAAGTTATTATGATAATCAAAATCTGCACCAGAAAATGAGCATGAAAGGTGACTTTGTCTCTTCTGCGCTTGAGTAGCCTTGTGAGTCCTTGCAGGTGCTCCTGGTGGTTCCACACGAACACAAAAGGGAGCCTACAATGATGTATTCCTCTGACAGTTTTTCCTGCTTTTTTGTGTTCCAGGGCTGGTCTTCCATGAAGGAATTGAAAGCATAATTTACTTAACAGTGTCAATTGGTCAGACATCTCTGTCTGGAAAGGACAGGTAGATCTTGATTAGGAAGTACTACAGAAAAGAGCACGAAAGAAATCATTACATTTCAGGGAATGTGAATAGGAAAAACAAGGAAGGAGGTTCATGCCAGTAGTTCCAAACTGCAGGTCTGCTTCTATGCCAAAGCCTGGTGCTCCAGGAGCCCTCAGGCCCAGGAGTTGTCTTCAAAAGAGGTGGTGCAGGTTTGATGGTCTGTAGTTGGTTAGTGGGACCCAGATTGGGTCAGGCAGGTCCTTGGTTGGAAGAGTCTGTGGGAAAGTATGGGTCCCTTGGCTTTCTCCACCATCCCAAGTGAGGTGAAAAACAGAGGTCTGGGCATGCAACCTGTGTTTCACCACAGGCAGTGTTGATCCCAGGTCCTGAGCCTCCAGGCTCGAGCTAATTTGGGTGTGATAGGTACATTTACATTAACGTGGCAGCTCTGATCCCTTTAGAATATGGGAACTGATTCAGTTAAATTAAAAAAAGAAATCTTTGAATGAATCTTGCTAAATGCTACTGTTCATTCCCCTTTATTTGAATTCCATTTCCTTTCCTCTAACCCGCCCTTTTTATCCCATTTTCTTTCTTTCTGTTTATTAATATTCAGACCATCAATTTCTTTCAAGGTACATTTTCACCTTTGCCATATTTTATTATTCCCATTGTACATCCTTCTTCAATTCTGCATTTCCTTAAGTGCTTTCCTGTACATGAAATGTGACTAACCAACACTTAAGATTGGAATTGGACTATATTATCTTGCCAGAGCCTGTATTTTCTTTGACATCAGCTCAGCTTCAAGATGTTTTCACAGATGTTTTTATTTTTCATTTTAAAACATTTTTTTTCAAAGATAGAAAGAGAAGAAATAAAAAAAAAGATAGAAAATTCATGGACTGTATATGCAGATCTATTTATTATACCATTATTGTCAGTCACAAATTGCTTAAATTATCCACATATAAAGAGTTTTTTCCCCTTCCAGTTTAATCAGATGAAAGAAACAATTCAGAACCGAGAGCCAGAAGACATGTTAAGATAAGAATGATAAGTGGCTCAGGAATAGTAAATAACTGATCAAGTAATAGTCAAGGAAGAAGCATATGGAGTTACTGTGTAATGTAATGACCCATCCCATTCTCATTTTTTTTAGTCTGATCTTATATTTATTATTGATAAGGCAATTTTCTCTGACCAAAGGATTACTTTGATTTACCCATCTCTAATTTAGAGTGACTGGCAGTCGCAAAAATAAACAAATGCCTTTTCCCACCAGATTAATTTGCTGAAAGTCCTAGGAAATACAGTATTTAGGAGTATAATCTTAGAGAGGAATTAGAAAATTAACTCTCTATTCACAAACAGCATAGACCAAAAGTGGAAGAAAAAAAGCCACATTGCTCTAGGCATCCTTTTCTAATTTTAGGTTTTTGTTGTTTGGTTCAGTGAATTGGATCACTTTTAGTGGTTCGCTTAGTTGTGACTACAATAGGAAGTACAGCACAGAGAAGATGTTGTAGAATGTTCTGAAGTCACCTGAGATTTAACACAATTTTTATGCTATCCAATGAAGAAATAATACCAGAATATGTATGTATAGGTGCACATGTTCCTGGCATTGATCACGGTAACTACACCGGTATATGCCACTTCTATGACCCTTACCTGCCTTACTTGGAGGGAAGAGATTTGTTCCTATTGCTACAAAAATGAAATCCTGACTTGTTATTTGATAACAGTCATGCACTGAGTCAGTTAACTCTTCAAAGGTCAGTGAATAATGCAATTTGGTGCAATTCTTCCTAACTGGATGGCAGAGGTAATAACTGAACCTGCATGGCTGTGGCTGAGCTGAATGGATATTGCTTTTCACCTGAGGCAGCTAAAGAACTTTTGGATCTACAAACAAAAAGAGTTTTCTAAAGCTGGGTTAACAAAAAAAGAACAAATCAGAAAAGCATAATCACAGCAGGAAAACTGGCCTTGCAGAAGTAGGCACTCTGGTTGTGCTCAGATACATCCCACATTGAATTCTGATTTCAAATGAGTCTTAAATATAAATGCTTCTTTGGTCGATATCAGCATTTTACTCTATTTATGAATTTAATGACATTGTTCAAAGATTCTGCTAGCGGTTCTTGCTAGCAATCATGCAGTCTTTCTCAGTATTTTCTCCTTAGTGATTGTTTTTATCCAAGCTCTCATGCACTGAAAAATTTACCCCTTAGAGTCCAAGTATTCAAGTGAGCATTTAATGACATTAAATAAATATTATCTGTTGATCTCACTGGGAAGGAAGAGCTAAAATCTTCTCGTTGTAAACCAGACCATTGTCATCTGTCTGCAAAGGCTGACAGGTTATGTTTTTACCCATCTTAATGCAGCCACATATAATTCTCAATTTGCACAGAGCTCAGCTCATACGTGGGGGTGTTTCTGTGTGATAAATGTCTTTCAATTACTTAGCAATAAGAAGCTGCTTCCTTGTAGCAGAGACATCAATCCTTATTTGTCACCTTTGTAAACTGATCACCATGGCTCCACCAATCTGTTGATTAGTTCTTTGGTTCATACACAAGAAACATCACAAGTATTGGTATTATTTATTTTTTTTCCGCCAATGTGAGCTTGCTTTATTTACAAGCCAAATGAAGGGCACTGAGATGTGCTGAGATGGTGAGGCTTAATAACCTGTGGGGGCTGTGTGAGCACAGTCCTAAGGTGTTTGTGGGGCAGGAATATTTCTTCTCCCTTTGACTGTAGAAAGCTTTATTGGAAGTCTGGTTAGTTTTCAAGGAAAAAAAAAGAAAAATATTAAATCAAATGATTGTAAGTGCTGATTCAACACCAATTTCTTGAAGACAGAAGAAGACAAAACATATAAAGTGAGACCAAGGAAAATAGTGAAGATATGCAGAATACAAGTGGTGAGAAGCTGATGTTTGGCATTGCAGGTTTATTCCTGGGACAGCTCAGGCACAGACCGTGGTTCTTACTGGCTTCTCTGAAGTCTGACCAGTTTGGTCAATAACCTGTACTGCCTCTGCCCATGACTTTGGGGGGGATGAGGTGCTTCTTGGTCTCCCACACTACTGTAGAGCACATACTTGTTGGCCAGCTAAGCCAGAATCTTTTCACCAAGAGGGCAGAGAGAGGCAACCAGGCTGAAGTGTTGCGAGAACCACAAATTCCTATTTATACATAGTGTGAAGGATGTGTCTGAGCTGGTGGGAGTGGTGGTGCCCCAGCCTGTTCCTCCCCAGGGTTTTTCAGGATCAGGGCAATGAGCAAAGTCATCAGTGCTCTGATGAATGCCAAAGTACTAATAAATAATGAGAAGTGGAATTTGCATTTTTTTTCCCCTCTCATTTTTTTTATAGTTTTAATTAGCTTCCACAGGGGGCTGAGGCTCTGTTCAATCTTAGTTGCACTCTACCATTGTTTACAAGGCATGAACTCACCACGCTTCTCAGGTGGGGCCACCAGAACCTCCAGTTTCCAAATAACTTAGCATTTCACTTCTATAACTCCTTGTTAAATATTTCTGCAGTGGTCTGAGCTAGACTTGAACTCCTGAGATATGAGACATTTCCTCTTTATTGTCATTTTAGGGAGAAATGTTACAACATGCAGTTAACTATCAATGTGCAAAAGTGGGCTTTTGACCCCAGTTTCAATTTCAATTGGTGTTACTTGATGCTCAGTGGCAGAGGTCAGCCTGTTCCTGCATCGTCAATGCATAAGAAAATCTCACAGTTTGCTCCCAAGCTGAGCACTAGCACCATTATCTGTCCAAATCACAAGTCTTTGTTTTCTCAGCTGTAACCTGCTCAGTTAGAAAAACTGCCTTAAGCTATCTCTCAGGCTTCTTTTTCTTTGTCTGAAAAATAGTCATACTATTTTTAGGGAAGTTGAGGGTTTTTGAATCATAAAATCAAAAATGGGTAAGATTGGAAGGGACCATATGGGGTCATCTGGTCCAAGCTCCCTGCTCAAGCAGGATGAAGTAGAAATACTACATCTCCTCTTAAATTTGCTGTACAGAAAGAACAAATTGTCAGGAATGGGAAATACAAGGCAACTACACCATATGATTGCACAAAATTGCACATGATGATTGTGCCAATACTTCGCATGGCCTTGGAAAAAAACCCCAAGCAGTATTGGCTTCACCAATCTGCTAACTGATTTTGTATTCATGGTCTTACATCTTTCAAAGGTGGAAATAGGCCATTTGAGAAGAAAGATCAAAATGTGTCAATAAGCACTGCCCATGCTAAAAAGAAATATTTTATTGCTTTTCTAAAGTGGTTTTACTTTACCTGGAAGACAAGTTTACTCCTTTTGTTTGTGATGTTTCATATGGAATGTAGTTAGATAATTTAATGAAATGTCAGTCTCTGGTGTGCAGTTATTACTGTGTCCTCCCTTTTTCACATCCAGCAGGATGTACTGTAACACAGTCCTGTGTCATCTGCACCAGGTGTTAGCCATGTCCTGCAGAGTGTTGGATAATTCCTGCAGTTTCTTGGGGGCCAGCCCCACTCCAAAGTTGGGGAGCCTCTTGTTTTCTCTCTTCAGTGGGAGCTGGGTGGAACTGGCACAGAGGAACCTGTGACCCCTCACAAACCAGCCCAGTATTTTTGGCATCTTGGCCTGGTTAGCACAACAAAAATAGCTATTAGCCCTACCAGTGAATTTTGTTACATGCCTGTGATCACCTTTTCTGGCCTCTGCCCAGGGGGCTCTCTGAACATCTTTGGAAACACCTTAACTCACTGATCTTCTTCAAAGACTACCCTTTATCTTTGAAGGGAAAACAAACCATAAATGTTTCCCATACACTTCCTGGCTTGAATGCAGTCAGCATTTATTTCTGCATCAGCAGAGAGTGGGAGGTTTAGCATCTCATGACTTGGCAGAACCAGCAATAGAAATAGAGCAAAAAATTTAGGATGAATTGTTTATTCACTAAAAAAAAGGCGATTTTGGGTGGCTGGAACATCTTGTGAATCCCTGCTGAGTTAGGTGGATACTTTCATATGGAATCTGAATAATAGAGGGAAGATGGTGGATTTTTTTTTACTCTGTTTAAATTAAGTATTTCTTGCTTGTTTCTTGTTTTGTTTTGTTTTGAAAATTACCCACTTTTCATTTAAAGTAACTTCTTTTCAATTTTGATTTAAAACGATACTTTATTCTATTTCTACCTCTCCAATCTGAAAAATTTTCTGAAACCTTTTTTCCCAAGAGTTTATTTTATTGCATAGGAGAAGTTAACTTCAAATTGTAAGAGTTCATGGTAGGTGAAAATTTTATTCTTTCTAAAAGCCTTGTCGAGAATATGGTATTGTGTAAAAACAGAGATTTGGAGCTTCATATCATGAGTAAAAGATATTTTTTCATAAGATTACACCTACCAAAATAAGTGGATTTATGTTTTTTAACGCAAACTGACTACCTTTAGATGCTTTTTCAAAATAATTGAAGTTATTTTCACAATGCAGAACCCTGGTAAAGAATGGATGTTTCTTTATTTCTGTTTTACACTTGTTTGTCAGACTCAGAGAGTTAAAGCAGTTGTCTGGATTCTCATGAGACTGGCATTGTCGCAAAAACAGAGCTCACATTTGGGTTGATTCCCAAATGTCAACAAATGGCAGCTGCTGAGCTGCAGGACCCATGACCGTGTTTTCCCCTGGATTCTCTCCACAGAAGCATTCTTCATTCTGGTGGTGACACAAGGCAATTACTGAAAGGGGCCCAAGAGCTGTGGGAGAGCCACAGTGATAAAATAAAATGAGCTTGAGAGGTGGAAGATTTAATCCCTGCAAGTCCTTCATGAGCAGTGTAACTCTTCTTGTACTTTCATTTCCAGGAACTTCACTGGGGTCATTGATGCTACAGCAGTGCTGTACAGAGAACAAACTGGTCTTTTTTATATAGTGGGTATGGCCAAATAACAAATGAGGAATATTATGAAGGGAAAGAAGCAGCTTTGTCACATTTACTATACTTAGCCTTACCATACTTGGCTCTTGATGCAGACAGCTCTAATTCTGAAAAAGTTCTCTCATTAGCTGGCCCTAAAACATTTACAAAGCGTCTGAATAATTGATATAATTTATGGTTTTATTGGTGGGAGCCATTAGATCCTCTCCTCCCAAACAGCATTAGGGAGGAAGCTTGGCAACATGCAGTAAGAAATGGAGCAGCTATTTAAAGAAAGAAAAGGACAAGAAAATCATATTGAGCTTTCTGAACATGATAACGCTGAAGAAGGCAGAGTTTCCAAATATCCACTTCTAAAAGTATTTTTTAGTAAATGGAGCCAGTGTGCTGTTGGTGTTGCAGGCTTTTCAGAGGAAGTTTTACAAGGCCTACCTTTGAAAAAAAAACCTACTTATTTTTCATTTTATGCATGGTAGCTTAATAATGTCAGCTTGGAATTTGTACTGTTGCTGGATTCTGTGGTGCTAGTGAAATTATGGGAAAGGTGTCAAATGCTCAGGTAACAGTCACTGTTACATAAGGCTTATGTGGGGTCATTTCTGTTATTCTGCTGTGCTCTGATTAGGATCACATTAGGTACTGGCTAACAGGGATAATTCATAGGCTTTATCTGGCCAAAGTTGGTGTATATCAACCATATATGTATACCTGAAATAGCCTTCCAGAACTCCAGTCTTGGTCAAAAAGGAGAGACTGGCATTTTTAGGGTACTGTTTATTTGACTATAGTGTAGATATCTACCTTCCACTTAGAACAATTTTGTCCTAAAATTGCTTGTTTCTCAGCATTAATTGAAAAAAATCCCCAGAGGTACATGGTGCTTTTTAAGTTAGGTGAGAAATAACCTCCACCAAAAAATCAGTCTGTACTGTCCTACATGAACCCCGTAGTGACCGTGGAGCATGAAGCATGGACATGGTAGTTAAAGAAGCTGGAGATGCAGTACTGTTTGATGAGTCCTTACCAAAGCAGATGCTATAAGCCTCAAGTTGAACAAACATAGGGGTTTTAATGCTATGTTATGATCTGGGAAAAAAACCCTAGCTGATAACATTGTTTTTGAGTTTGTTGGAAGAACCTCCCTGAGCAATGGTTGTGTCTATGCTATCATGATTTACTCAGTTTTGCAGACTCCAGCTTCTATGAGCACATCGGAAAATTCCATGTTTTTAGGCTTTTAGCAGCACAATTTTGTACATACTGGAGATTCATAGGTAAACTATATTGACTTGAAAACAAAGGAGTCATCTTTTACTCATTGCAAGATTTTACCATTTATTTACTTTTAATATGGTGCTGGAAGCAATTCCTTTCTGTTTTCTCATTTAAAGCTCTGCCATGGTGTGGCACTGGCCAAACAATAGAACAAGCTATGTATCTGCCAAGTATATCATGATTCTCTTGATTCCAGCCCAGCAGGCTGGAGTTAAAATAATCCAGCTGGCTCAGCAGCTATGTGGATGCCATTTATGGCAGCACAGTGTAAGTGGCAGGATGGCTAACTCAGGGCTTCCTTTATCATTTTGCCTTCCCTGCTTTAAGCCCACCAGGACAGGATTTGCACAGTCAGAAATGCTGATTCTTCTGACTTCAGATCCCTGCATTGTGCTGTATCTGGCAGCACAGTCCAGCTGTTTATGCATGTCTAATACATCTCCTTAGGGCATTTGTAAAGGAAAACAAGCTGCCCCTTCAAGGAAAGCAACAAACAGTCTAAACTCAGCTGCATTTTACACAAATTACAGTGACTTGATTCCTACTGCGCCTCAGCCTGTGGCAGAGTGTCTGGGACGTTGTTGAGTTTTCTCTGGGTTTCACAGCTGCTCAGTAAAGATGTAACTTGTACAATATTTTATGTGTGGGAGAGTGAACTACACACCTGCTGTGTATCTAACTGAAAGGCACAGATTTGTGGTGTCACCTCAGCCTGCTACACGTCAGCCTCTGTGAGCTATATGCTGGGCATTGCCACGTGGAGCTGCACTATTGCTACTGAAAGGCACTGATGTGGGCTGAATAACAGTGCTTGGTGCCTCAAAAATGTCCTTCTCAGTGTTCAGGGTCTGCAGGATGAAGCTCTGTATCCTTTCTGTTGTGCTTTAAATACCAGTTCCTCTGTTCATATTGCTTGCTGAAACACACAGTGCAGTGTATTCCACATGACATCAACAAAAGACGTCCTACGGACTTTGAAAAATGATGCTATTCCAGCACGTGGCAAATAGGAGCAAAAACCACTGATAGAGGTGTGGTTCCTTCCCTCATGGAATGGTTGTCCTGCCAGAAGAGCAAGATCATTTTGAGTAGTGTATGAAAAGGGTAAAGGTGAAGTTCTCCAAAGTGGAGATTTGGTCTCCTAAACATGAGTGTTAGGAACACAACACATCCTTTTCTGGAGCCTTTTCAGACCACTATAAGTTTTGACTGCATTGAAATGTTTGGCCTGCTGGGTGTTATTCAGATGTTTATAATATTTCAGGGTTTAGGTACAATCCATTTTGCTTACCTTGATTCTTCTGTGTCAGGCTGCCATGGGTCTCTGCCAAACTGAGGTGACCTTGAGTATCTGAGATATCTCTAGAGGACTGGTTAATAGGGGATACTGGAGATTTGTGCTCTGCTGCATTAGTGAATAGACTCTAGGTACCTAATGTGTCAATTTGTGATGCTGTTATTTACTCAACTGAGTAAAGCCCCAGGTGCCTCTCTTTATAGAGGTGTTCTAAGCTCCTCCTTACAGACAGGGAGAAGAAGAAACTCTATTTGGGTGTTATTAATCTCGTTGTAGAGATGTAAAAGAGTTCAAATGCATTGTATCCTAGATATGCCCATTCTTCTTCATTCCTTGATTTATTTATGTCAAAGTAGTTTATGCAACTAGCTCATGTGTAGATCGTAGACATTAAGTCAGATCATTGTAATTCCGCTCAGGAGGTAATACCTGATAAACAATAGAGACAACCTGCTGTTGCCTAATCATAAGATTTCTGCTTAAAAACTGCAAGACTACAAAGAAAGGCAGAGACCAAACACACCTGTGGAGAATACATGACATACATAGTGTGTAGCTCATTAATTGGCCACTGTTTGGCCCAGTGTGGGTAATATGATAAAAGTCTTGTGACATTGCAGTGCTGTAATAGACCTGATTTTATTGTGAAGCAGTCAATTCAAATCAGAATAGATTTTTACAAGAATAGAGGCAGCTGGTATTTGGATATTTTTAGTAGATAATATCTATGAAGATTTAATTTTCTTATAGAGATGTTGGATAAAGGTCAAGTAAGTAGGATTGAATATTTAATTGGTAAAGTTGTATCAGCCCATATAATAGAATACCCTGAGTTTACTTTGAGTTTGTGGATACCAAATATAGATAATTAAGCAATATGGAATTTGGTTCATAAAAAATTAAAAAGGTGAAACCTATGAACTTTCTACAATTGTTTTTCAATAGGTATTTTATGACACCTTGTATTTGAATTCTTTTTTCCAAACTTTGATTGGGACTATAAGAACACTTGTATTTTGTTACAGTAGTCCCGATCTTTCCCTAAAGGCAGTAGCTAATTCATGCATTCTTTGTGGGCACTCATTTTCATTAATAGTTGAATAATGTATTTGTTATCAGCCAATAAATTAACAAATCAAAACACAGAACAAGAAAAGCTCCACCTCATGGAACTCATGCTGTGCAAAAATGTGTTTATTTTTTTCACATCAATATCTTCAGCTTATGAAGTTATTTGAGATATAACATGGTGTGTCCTATTTCTTTCTAGGTCTCCTATGTAAAAGCTATTGACATTTGGATGGCTGTGTGTCTTCTCTTTGTCTTTGCTGCTTTGCTGGAATATGCAGCAGTCAACTTTGTATCACGGCAGCACAAAGAATTTCTGAGGCTTCGAAGAAGACAAAGGAGACAAAACAAGGTACAGCTACTCTTTACCTGAGGTGGCTGGGTCTGCCCTGACAGCCCTGCTTGTGTGCAGTAGATTTTTCGCCTCATTTCTTCTTCCCCTTGCAGGAGAATCTCATTTTAAAGTGTCCTTTACAGTGATTTGCTCCTTGATAAAGAGCTGATAATTGGCTGCTGAGTTTATTTGCAGTTTATGAAGTTATCGACAAATGTCAGTAATTGGTCACCAGTTCCAAGAATTTTCTGCTCTTTGTGCAGTTGCTGAGGCAGCTGGACATCTACAAATACTGTGCTACTGTGTGGCACCCCCAGTGGATAAGAACTGTTGGGTGCAATGACATAGATAGAGGAACAATATTATCCAGATGTGCTGTCATCAGAACATGCCTGAGACCTGTCTTTTCTAGTGCTGCCCCATCTAGCTGTGCTAAAATGGGAGATTCCCTAGGATAGCCAATTGCAATGACTGGAAGTTCTGCCCTCACTTTTAGACCACGAGCAACTGGTGTCTTTCCCAGCTGAAACATGGCCATTTTAAAAAAGGAGAAAACTTAGGAGGATTTCCTCTCTGGATTCTATAATTTCACAGTTTGCTACTGATCTGAACTTCAAAATTTTAGCAAAAGACCTATTTGCGAGTGTCATTATCACATAATTTTATGCCAGTGACTGAAATGAAGAGGGGATTGTTTGTAACCTAGATGTCACTCTAGAAATGGTTTTAGGAAGTCTGTCTCTCTGTCCTGGATTGTTGGGGGTTTTTTTTTTCAGTGAATGGGAAGACAAGAGTAGATATTAAATTGAGTTTTAGTCCAGTCATGATCATTCCCACGCCTAGGGAATGTGGGAACTATAAACTGTAGATATACATTTGCTAGGTGAAGTAAATATTTGCTTGAGCTGCAGCAGTGCTTCAAGCCACAAATAATGGTTTCCTTTACAAGAGGGATGACAACAATGGTGCAGGGCATTTGTGTTTTGACAGGTCTGTCTAATAAATGTTCTGGAGCTAATGTTATATTTGATGGATGCCCTGAGAAGCAATCCAGTGCTGTTCTCTAGTTTAATATTATTGTCAGATGAATTCAGATTCCAATGAAGATTAGATTACAGGGGAAAGCAGAGATGCTTGCCTGTCTACAGGCACACAGACTGCATGCACTGCCACTGGAAGCCTTTGTTTTCAAACCCAGCACGGCAGCAGCAGAAACTTCTGTATGGCATCTGTAATTTCATTTTTGGATGCAAGGTCTTTTTTAGAGGTCAACAAGTAGGTAAGAAGTCATCCTTGGTAAGTAACAGTATTCAGTGACATTACTCAAGCTTATGAGAATTTGGTCCATGGAAGTGGTCATTCATCTGCTTCAAAAAGTATTATTTTGGTGGCTATTAAAAGAAAGTTATTTAAAACCAAATCATCAGAAAACACATGTTTATCCTAAGCCAGGTGGTGCATGGATTCTTTGCAAAATAGGTAACGAACTAATTAAATACAAGGAAATATGCAACGGAGTAAGAGACACCTACCCATTTGCATAGGCTTGCTTTTTTCTTATGAATCTGGTTGCATGAATTTCAAAATAGGGAACGATGTTACTAAGGCAGTTTCTTTAGGAGATATTTTCTGCATCTCTGTACTTGAGTTTGTCTCTCACGATTTTCTCAGTTTATTTTGCCTTGAAAGTGATTCTCATTGTTTTGCATGATGGTCTTCTCTAACCAAGCCATTCTTCTCTTTGCCTGTTGTGTGTGTGTGTGTGTGTCGTCGTGCTGCTGCTGTGGTACTCCCATTCTTGCTGCTGCTATCTATGCTGACACTCTGGGGACAGGCACGGACTGTGACTGTTGGGAATGAGAGCGTTGAGTCCGTGCGGCGCATGAATGGCTTGCGGAGCAAAGAGTCATCAGCTTACGGGACAGTGAATCAGATCGGCAATTCAAGTTTGAGGGTAAAGCTGTAGTGAGAAAGAGAAAGCAAGAGAGTTTTAGTATGTGCAATGATGTCATAAATCAGCAAAATGGATCATTTTGATGGCATCACTAGCAGTCTCTTGCATTCTCTTTGCTAAATGCCCCCACAAAATACGCAGTACTGTCCCCAGCATGAACAGCAGTTTCATGTTGTACATTCTTATGGACCATCCCTATGCTTGCTTTTTGCTGTGGCTGGGCAATGCCACCCCTATTCCAAACCTTTTAAGGAAAGTGCATGTATATTCTGTAGCTTGGTCCTGTCTAAGGATAGAGTGAACAGGGGAAGGGAGGGAGGGGGGAGGACAGGGCCATGGGAAATGCCTTGAGACAGTAAATCCCACACTGTGTCGTCTTTCAGATCAGCATATTCCAACATAATTTGGTATGTATAACAAAACACATTTTTATTGGTGTGGTATTTATTCCTGCACTGTCAACCTGCGACCTTCCTCATCATGATGTCCTGAGCCCTGCTTAGTGGAGCATGAATAGCTATGAATGAAAAAAAGTATTTCATTGGTTTCTTTTTATATGCTTGGAGAAGAGCCATGAGGCTGAAATCTTTTACACGGTGTAACATGTTGCAGATCAGAAGCAATATGATAGCAGCTGATAGATCCAGATTACGGATGAGTTGTGGAGATAATAAAATCAATGATGGAGAAAGAAACGAGCTTAGTGTGAAGCTCATTGCTTGCTACTAGTGGCTGAGGAATGAAATGTGTTCATTTAAATAAAATGGGACTGGGATTTTAATCTTTCACGACTTGATTTCCCAGAACAAAAACATTGTCTGAGTCACTTTTGAGCTGTAAAGGGCCCCTAACTTTGATCAAGCTCTGTAAAGTCATGGATTATAAGATGCAGATGATTTCAGTGAATTTCATACATTGTAGAGGGAATTAGTAGCTTCCAAAATCAAAGCAAAACCCACAGTTCATGCTACACAGCAGAATTAAGATAGAGGGTTTACAATGCAATAAATCATTCACTTTCAAAGCTACAATGTCAAGCAGTAGAAGAGAGCCTTAATTTCTGGATACTTTCTATTGTATAGAAAGTATCTTGTATATACAAGAAATAATCATATTTACACATATACAAAACTGAATATAGGAAGAAAAAAAATCAGGGTCTCTCTAGGAGATATGACCAGTATTAGTATGCTGCCACAGAAAAGCTGGTGCCATACAACTACAAAAGCAGTCCAAGTAAGTACTCAGTGCTGCATGTCTCACCAGTCACAAATTGCTGGTAGCTCAGCTAAAGTTTGCGTGAGTTGTGGTTATCCTCTCCTTTAGGGAAGCTTGCAGAAACCTCTCTTCTCCTCTTGAATGCTGTGTATTACACAGTCAGCCAGGGCAGTACACAGAGGGGCCATGTCGCTGCAGTGCTTTTGCGGCAGAGCCCTAAGAGCTGGAGCTGCTCTGGCATTGTTTTCCCCTGGAGAACTCCCATCACATAAGTGATGCGCACTTGAGAGGTCAACAGAGGAGACGTAGCAAGGCAGAGGTTTCTGGAGCAATGCTGCCATGGTTGCAGCTTGGTACTTTTCTCCTCAAGAGAATGATGTTTATGTGCAGAAGAGAACACAGGAACAAAGCCTGTGGTGCCACAAGGAGCCTCACAAGCAGGGAACTCGACTTGCTGAGGTATTGCTCACTGAACCGAAGCTTATGTTGAATGCAAATGTAAAAGTCATAGTTAAGAGAAGACAGTGTAAGAGTGTGGTTCAGTATCTATACTGCATCACTCAGTGCTAAGCTAGGGAGAGAATGAAGGTGCTAAATCACACCTGGCCATGATTCCTGGATTTGCAACTTGATCTACAAAATAAGAAAATACCTGTTCTCAGTTTTGTAAGCCTGTATCTCTGACACTGCTTTCGTATTGCTTGTGCTGGGTCTTGTTCTTAGTGCTGCAACCCTCAGAGCATTACATGAAAGTAGGCATCTTAAAAGACCATCAAATCTCTTAAGTCAAAGATCAGATTGTTAATGTTTTTCTAGGAAAAGCTTGGGTTGTATATGAATCACCCAGAAATTGTATTACAGATGAACCATTTGACAAGATACTTTATCAGGACCTGTTGGCATCTTCCACACAGACTAAATCCCTATATCCTCAGGTTATCAGTACTTCACCCTGTCTGTCTTCCCTGTGAAGTTTCTCTTGGAGGAAGCATTCAAAGTTTGTCCTAAAGGCTCATGTAATCTTTCTGCTCAAGTTAAATATGCCCATCAGTAGCAATACTTGATTGCTGAGAGAAATGGTTGCCTATTTCTTGTATATCATGATACATAGAGAGAGTACAGGCTGCAGAAGCCATGAGTCTAATGGTACTGAGGATGTAGAGAAGTTTCATTATATTAAAATCTAAATTTTCATGGTGCCAGATCTCTTGAAAGAAATTAACTTCTTTTTAAAGTATGATTTTTAATAATCAAACATGATTTCTTAGTTTTCAAAATGATGGGCTTCCAGGGAAGCAGAGCCCGTTTACCCAGGTTCAATAAGCCCTTTTTGAAAACAATAATTTTTATGTTATATGATCAGTAGTCAAAATGAGTCTGGTACACTAGTATTCATATCATCATTTCAAAGATGACTTCCTAATTTATAAGTGTGATGGTTACCACTGTGACCAAGACTAGGGGTTAAGCTTGGGACCGTCAGTGTTAAAAGCAATACATTATAGCTTGAGTGAAAAACTGTGCAGCTGGAAGATGTGACAGATATAATCCCATGTGTGGGGAACACAGAGCAATACAAATAACAGTGCTGCAGCCAAGGGGGTTCATATGCATGCAGATTAGCAAGGGGAGGCACAAATGGTGTTTTCAGATGAAAGGACTGGGACTGGGACTAAGTGATTACAGAAGCAAAGGATAGCTCCTCTAAGCAAAGCTGGAAGCACCTGGTTGAATGCTTCAAAGAATTGTTGGCCTTTGGATGGAGCTGTCAGTGGTGAAGCAAGTACCACAAGTGCCCAAAGTTGCTGAGATAATACAGTATTTCTATCTTTAAAAAGGAGACAAGATATGCATTGAGTAACACCTGCTTTAATAGGCCACCTCTATCATTTTAATCATACTGAAATCCCTCTGTCAGAGCCGCCATGTAATTTTCTAAGATTTTCTAGAGTTGCCCATTGAAAGAAACCAGTGCCTTCAGCGTGACTTTGCCTTTAAAGCACTTGGCACTGGTGTCCCTGGTGGGAATGTTTGCCTGCTGTCTCCGTTCGGCGGCAGGATGTGTACGCTCCGTTATGTAAGGTGCCGCATCATGTGAATAATGGAAGTGCTCAAGGAAAGCCCTTTTGCTGAGCTATTTTTGGTACTCGCTGAGCGAGCTCAAACACATGAGTTTCATTGTGAAAAATAGGAATCCGAGTCTGAATGGCTTTTTCTCTCTCTCTCTCTCGTCTTGCTTACTTAATGGATTAAAGAGCATGTTGCTTCTGCTGTAGATAAACACCCTCAAGATACTGTGGTTACTTTTATTTCTCCAAGGCAATTGCATTAGCACTTTAATGTAACTGTGCAGAAAAAAATCCAGTAGAAGATAAATACACCAAAATGATCATTTAGCTTGAAGTTATAGTCCCACATACAAGAGCAGTGAATATTTAGCTGTAGTTAAACAATAGACACAATTCATTGCATCATGTTGCCAAGTCACTTTGTGGCTTCATCTGAATGTCCTTGTCTGTCTTGTTATTGTGAGCATGAATAGGCTGGGAATGGCCCTAGCTAATATTAGTGAAAGTATCTGTATTGTTTATAAAATGGATATACCACATTTACTTTAAACATTTGAATAAAAGTATCATCTCAAATTTGAAAATTATCTTGATATAAATCCTTAGTCTAGCTCTAGGCACAAGTCTAGAGACATGAGTCCCCAAAGAAAGAGAAACCTGTAGGAAAGAAAAGCAGTTCATCCATGGGGGTGGTATCCAAGCAATGGATCAAAAAATTCTGATAAGAGCAGTCTGACCAGATGGAGAGACTAAGCTTACTGGAAATATAGATTTTTCAGTGAAAAGCAAACACAGACAAAGAAATAGGGGAAGAGAGAAATTGCATTTCATAATGTCCTGTTTACAAGTGTAATTGAAAGTGAAGTGAAAGCTTTTTCCTCCCTTATTGGAGCAAGGAAGGTTAAAAATTCTAAACAAATATCTGTGTTTTGTGTGTTTTACTACCTCAGACACAAAAAGATGATGGACTGTGTGGGGTGGATTTTTCATCCCAAACCAAGAAACAGAAGAGAAAAAGGATAGTTTCATTTCAAGGGAGACAATTCTGAAAACCAAATAAAAACTATTAACCATTCTGTAATTAAAGGCAGACTAGTTTATGGAACATGTCATGCCAGTTCCTGAGAAAGACTTCCACATGTCAAGTCCCATATATCTAAACAATAAATGAAATGGGTAGAGTGCTGGTGCACAAGCTGGAGTAATGGAATCCAGGTACCAGAGCAGAAGAAAAGCCAGGAGAACAAAATCAGGAGAAAAAAAGAGAATTTCTGGGGGGGAAAAAAACCCTAAACAAACAGCACCACACCAAAAAGCAAACCACAAACCACAAAGCAAACCACAGCAAACAAACAAACAAAAAAAGAGAAACACACAGAAATTGAGAATAGGGAAATCATTCTCAGTCTAGAAAGGATGGAAATCAGGGAAGTGGATGACTGGTGGGGCGTAAGTAAGGCTGCAGAATAATGGCTCTTTATACCTACTGAACTGATCGGTGATACAACAAGGACTGCTCTGTGGGGCAGAGGACAGAGAGTGAAAATGTAGGGACCATGCATGGCACCAAAGCAGCAGGCAGGACATGATACAGTGTAATGACTCATATTGGCCAGCTTGCAAATTCTTAAGAAAATTATTCCTTAGGGTTAAATAAGATAGGAGCAGGGCATAAGCTACAGAACAGCAATATTACAGTATTTCCAGTGTGAGGTGACCAAGTGACTGCGTGCAGTACCAACTGGGACAGGCAGGACTGGAAAAGTCAGAAGGAATACTGGATAAAGTTTCTTCTTGTTTGCTCAGTAGTGGAACTTTGCTTTAGAAACTCCGAGTCCTCTCTTGTACCTACCCAGCACGCTGTGGCTGAAAGGATCAGCTCTGATCTGACAAGCCTTAGGGACTGAAGTTTGCACTTCACTCGAGTGAGTTTGTCCTGGTAGTTACTCATGAACAGCAGGAGACACTCCAAAAATGAACTCTGCAGTTTTCCAGCTCATGAAAGGTACTCTCCAGCTGGGTGCAAATGTCTTATTTCTTATTATACCTAGGGGAGAGTGCAAACTGAAAATAGGGCAGAGGAAGTTAGAAAGAGACAGGAAATAGTGTTCTTGTTTTTGAAGCTTTAAAGCAACAAGAAGTAGCTTTTCAAGAACCATCTGCCACAGGCACGAGCTTTTGTTTTCCAGATTATTTTAGAAAATGGTGTTTCTTTCATTGGATGTGTTCCAGCCCACCTCATTTCATAGGAAAAAAACCCCAACAAAACAATGAAAAAATTGTCAAATACATGTTAATGATACAAAAAATGAGGAAAGGAGACTTCAGAAGGAGTGTGTTTAACCTTAACTGCCCCTACCCAAGACTCCAGAAAGAGAATGAAAAGCCATCACAATCCCAAGATATAGGCTTAGGTGACACAAGAAACAACTTTGCCCCGACTTGGTTCCTATGTTCTTTCATTGTAGGTAGCTTACCTTTACTCTTTCTGTGCCCAGAGTCAGGACCCATTAAGGCTTTGATCTCAGGGTTTCTCACTACTGTGATAGTGAGAAATGGGGGAAGCGAGAGAGGAGAACCAGGAGGAGAACAGTTTCTGATCCATCGTTGCCAGGGGTCTATCGTCATGCTTCACATCAGTTCTGAGTTCTGTCCCAAGCCTCACTTTCAACAGCAAAGTATTTCAGTGTTAGTAAATATAAATTAGTATTTCTATAAGAGAGTGATGGGGTCGAGCAGTTGGAGCCAAGAATAATGCATGCTGAGAATGCCAGCACTCTGTATCCGTGTATTCCTACCCTCACTAGCAGCCGTGCTCGCCCCGTGGATCTCCAGAGCATACTACACCAGTTGTATCAAATTACATGGTAAATTGGTGAGATGGGCAAGTGTTCAGTAGGATCCATGAAATGCATATTTACATCTGACCCAATTAATCCCGTTCTCCACAGGGGATAGAAGCTGCTATTTGAATGTAATTAATTGTGAAGCATTCTGTAATGATGTTGTCCAAATGACATTGTTAAAAACCAAATTGTATTAACTAGACTGCTGAAAGCTCGTTCTCTGTCAAGTCTGAAGAACTTCATGAGTTCTAGTAAAATCCAGTTTTCTACAGTACTTTAAAAAAAGTGGTGTTGAAGCCATTTATTTCTCCAACTTTTTTTTCCCAAGGGAAAACAGCCTTCTTTATAGTAATTCGTGTTCAAGTTGACAGCTTTTCTGATGGCAAACTGATCATTCAGAACCTGATTCTGACACATGTGGCTTGATTTAATGATCAGACGTGTTTATTTCTCTTGATCCACTGCTGGAGAAAGATGATATTTACTGTAATATGATAATTTATAGTCGGGTATTTCTCTTGTGGCCTGATATTTTAATTCTTTTGATTTTTTGTTTGTGGTTGGTTTTTTGTTGGTGTTTTTTGTGGGTTTTGTTTTTGTTTGGTTTTTTTTTGAGGGGGGAATAACACTAATCTTGCACTCCATGTTACTCAGAGTAGATGGATAGGTGAGGAAGGAGATTTTCTTTTCTGCAACATGAGGAGGGGGCTAGGGATAGTTACACCTTGAAACCCTCCACATTCCAAGCACTTTTTGCTAAGTCTTGCCAGAGTCCTCACAAAGACTCATTTCAAGTTGTGAGCACCTGAAAACTCGATGCCAAGCCCAACAATATGTCACTAAAAATTTACATTTTCCACTCTCTGTGGATAGACTCTCCCAACAGGATCTCAGAGCTGTCCCACTGGCTCATCCCACACTACACATCTTTACTACAGCAGGATCAAAGTCAAGAAGGATTTACTATTAAAAGGTTCAGTTTTCCAGTGGCTGGTTGAATATATCTGGCATACTAAGTGTGTCAGAGTGTTTTTAGCTGCTGGAGAAACAGATTGGAAAGGTCAGAAGAGGCTGCTGTGTTTGCCAATACACATGAAGTGCCAGAAGTCCAGAATCCTACCTGTGAATTTCTGCATCGATCTTGTAACTTCTCTCTGAACAAGGACATAATTCTTATAGTCATTTAATTTCTAACTTATGTAATTTTTCATACAGATACTGTGTGTGCGTTTGTACATACAAATAATCCACCTGCATAGGTGCAAGCTTTTCACCAAGGGTCTAAAGTTTTATTTTCTCTCCAATAACATGACAAGACTCTTAGGAGACATGACACCTTTGTTTTCATGCTTCACCTGACTCTCTTCAAGTGATTCTCCATGTAGCTTTCTGATAAAACCCTTTCTGCAAGCCATGTGGAAGTGCTCTGCCTGTGACTGACTCATTCACTTTTCTCTTAAGCCTTCTCAAAGCTTCCGCGGGTAGAGACTTGCTTTCAGGTTCTCTGTAGTCTTCATCTGTCAAAAAAATGACTACTTTAGAATAGAGATCGTGAACTCTGTTCATTAGAGATTATCTGAATTGCACAAATATGAGATCTTGCACACCATTCTAGGAAAGAAAGTTGTACGTTTCCTCTTCAGGGTGTAAAGTCTTACAGGCATCTGCAAGCAGCAGCCTTGACACTCTCTGGCACAAACTTTCCATGAAATTTATCTATCTGTTGTTTGTTAATTTATGCCACCTTTCTTTTCAGCTTCCAAAGTGGGATCAGACGTCAAGTTTACTCATTTGCCCCATAAGCAAAATTTTCATCTTGTAGGCTTTTTTTCTGCACTGATCCTCACAGGCTAGAGAAATTCTAGCAAGTCTAATCAAGTGTGATGCCACTACAGGCTGGGGAGATAGAATTTGTGCATCACAGGGTGCTCTTTTACAGTCCTTGGTATCTTCTGTCTGGAAGTCCTTCAAGGCCCTAATGCTCTTCTTTCACCATTACATACCTAGTTAGATGAATTAAAGGGTATTTGTCTGGTGCAAGTGTTTCATTGCATGTGCAGAATGGGGGCATGTACACCAATGAGTGGACAATCAAGTCTTCTGAAAATCACTATGTACTCTTTTTCAGTAATTTTTCTACCCTACTAATAGACTATATATGTTTTACTTATAGCCTTCCAGCGGCTCATGCCTTTCTTTCAAGACAGTGGCCTTTCTTTCAAGATTTGCAAGCTCTTTCCCCATCCTTTTCAGAGAAAGAGTGGCAAATTATGCAGCTATTTGACTGCCATTTCCTTGTTTGACCATAATGTCAGCTAATCTTCCATCAGACAGGTCCTTCCTGGGGTACAGACAAATACCTCCAAGGCATTTGTTTTGGAACACACACGCATGTATGTGTGTGTGCGTGTGTGTGTCCAAGGCAAAAAAGCAGAGGAGGCGTAACTTATTTCAGATATTATTTTCCCTGCATTAACTTTACATTGTATTTCCTACAGAGGTCTCTGGATTTGTTTCGTGTCTGTCTACTTAGTAATTGCCAGTTTCCCCATATATTGGCATATCCTGCCATACCTGGCCTTCCGCTTTCCTGAATTTGTTAATTCTAGTTCTCCTTTTGAGCATCTTACATTTGGGCATCATGCTTCTCACTCCAGGTAGCCTCACCAACATTCCTAGCAAAATTAAAGGATTAAGGTTTTTTAATTTATCTGTTACTTTCAAAATTATTGCTCTATATAGCTTCTTTTTTTAATTACTTCTCATTTCTTTCCTACCAAGAATGAGCTTAGATGCTCGTCCTCATTTGCAAATTTGTTTTATGGTTTTTCAACATACTCAATGTGTTTTTCATGTAACATTTGTTCTCAGCTTTACCTTTCTACCTAGCAACAGTCTAATTTCTTATCATGGACTCCATAACACTGGATTCCTATCAGAAATAAGATATATCTCTATTACAGATTATTTTTTAAATGCTTGTAAACAATTGCTTTAGTAATGCCAATGGAAAGGCATAACACTGAATTTAGATTCTTATTTTCAAGTTTACGTCTTGGGAAAAACAGACTTGTCACCTTTTCAAGCTAAACGTGCTGCATTGTAGTCATAAGGCAAAGGGTTTTGGTAGGAACATTTATTTGGGTCATTATCCAGAGTTTTAAGTTAAACAACCCGTGTAGCTTTGAAATTCATGAAGCAGTTGTTCAGCAAGTGGCCACATCTCTTTGCTGTGGGAAGCTCCATCTGGAGATGGCAAACTCCAAGAAGGCTATTCTGTGTTGGGCTAGGGCTCTGCCTTGCATAGGAAGCTCTGTGTGACAGCAATATGTCCTTGGTGCATCCTCCTGGACTTTGCAGCTCAAGGACTCTCTAAACCAGAGGTGGTATTTTTGTGATGAGCAGCCTTTGCTATTTATGGATAGAGCAGTCAGTTCAGTGTGATGATTTATGAATTATTAAAATGCTTTTCTAAAACTTGCTATGAGTTGTTCGTATTCGGTCTGCAGTGCTTATGGGACTAGGAGTGTGTATGGCCACTGGAGCCAACAGGAGTGCACACTGGGAGGGAAAAGGGTATTGGAAGTGGAGGAAGATCTTGTGTGAGGTGAATCCAAAAACAGAAATAACCAGAGCTGTGTATTAGATGAAAGCAAAGAGGATGACTAAAGGTTTTGCAAACTGTAGCACATATTTGCAGTGTTCAGTGGGTATTTGTCATGAGCAAAGTAACTCTGAGTTCTGTGACTGTGCCTGCAAGGAGGGCGGCATTGAAAGAGAAGGGAGGGGAGGTATTTGTATTAATTTTATTTTGTTATCTGATGTATTTCTTGTTTGCACAATTACACAAACAAGAGCAGGAAAAAATTCAGCACATTTAGGGGTTTGGAATAAGAAAATTTCATTCTACCATTTCAGTTTTCTCAGATGGTGGTTGGGGGCCAACTGGTGGTCCTTAGCCCTGCAAAGAAGGAAAAGGAATAGCGAAAACAAGATTATTTGCTCTCATAATTGAAAACATTGAAAAAAGGAAATCATTAAACACTAAGTCAGTGCTGCTGTTCCAAACCTTCACCTTGGTTTCAGATTTTATGAAAAAGCAATTGACTATCTAGTTGTTGCAGTTATCATTAAAAATGTCTTTGAGTACTGCCATTTTGTTCCTTATCTTGAAGATGTCCAGGATTTGTCTGTCATAAACTCTGGTGTTTTGCTAATGTGTTGATCTTTTATTATTCTGCCCTTACTGTTACCTGTAGCATCCATCTGTGCTGGATATTCATGCAATGGAGACAAAAATTATACTTTTTTCATAGGGACCAAATAGGAGTGTGAAGGAAAAATGATAAAAAGTCCAGAGAGGGTTGCTTTTTGCAGGCACAGAAAACGTTGTCTTGCTTCCTTAATGTAAATACTCCTTTTTCAAGTTTGAACAAAGGATGTTTTTCCCCAAATACATGACAGCTCTTTTAAGATTCTCTGGTGCTGTATGCTGCTGTTCTTTGACTTCTAGATACTGGGGATGTCTGTTTATGTTGCCTGTCTCTTATTTGCTCTTTGATCTTTGTTCACTTTCCCTTGCGGTTTATATTGTGTTATTTTGTTGTAAAAAATAATCTATTTGAATTTTACTTTTTGATGCATGGAGACCGATGCTTTTGTCTCACTTTTCTGTACTGTTACTGCTTTCCTCTTTGTTTGGCGAGTTCTCTTGTGGGTATTTGTGTAGCTGGGGTTGAATATCAGACTTATATCACAGCAACAGATCTTTTTCATCACATGCTGTTTTTGAATCTAACAGCTGCTATTTCCTGAATATTTTTGAACCCCCACATGAAGCTTAGTGATGTTTTTATTGCATGTGGCATCCCAGCCAGTGTTCTCAGAGTCTCACTTTTTTTCCTGTCTGTATATTCCTTGCTGCCACACCTGACTCTTGTGAGTCTGCCAAATATTTTCCTCCTTCAGCTGTGAAACCAGAACCCTGTTCTCCCACAATGTAGTCTTACTCATCTAAGGCGGATAGGAAGGTATTTAGCCAAAAGCACTATACCCCAGGGGTACAGGGGTACTCCCAAAGGGTAATCAGTATGACATGGTGGGATGTAAATTTGGACCTTTCTTTTACCATAAGTCTTCCCCTCTTGCCTTCAATTTCAGAGTAAAGATGACTTAGGAATTGGAATCATATGAATCTGGGGATCTTTTCTGCTGGCAGCTTTCAAACCTTTGAGGCAAAGAGGCTTAGACTTTAGCCTCTTTGCATTTTTAAAGCATTACAATTTAGAGGAAGCTGTTTGGCCTGGATGGTTATTGATTTCTATTCTGTTCTTCAAACTACAAGCACAGAATTTTAGGATGGCAGAGAACAAGACCAGAAGAGCCCTTGAGAGCCAGCTGGCAGAGCCAACACCAGGCAGTATGCTGGACAATTTACAGTTGCTGAAAATATTAATCAGTGCTATTAAACATTCTTCTTTAATGTGCCCAGTATATCAGGAGTGAGTTTAGGAGAGATTTGTCAGGGATTGCTCCTCAGGGAGACTCTGAGCTGAATTACATCTCTTTGTGGATGTGCTGACCCATAGTTGAGTATTTCTGATTTACACTGTAATTCTCTCTGACTTGCAAGTATTTCTGGAAGAAAGGTGAGTAAAAAAGTCTCTGAACAAATATATGCCATTCTGGACAGGAATAGTGATAGGCTCTTTCTGTCATAAGTGTTTGGCTCCCCTTCCTCCTGCAGCAACACAGGTTACAGCTGCAGATATGCCACTGAAATACAGCTACACAAGTTTGTATTTATTACTCATGCCATACTCACTTCTACTGAGATGTCTGCTTTTTTTTCTCTGGGATCTCATTCTTTCTTAGCTGCACTTCACCCTTTAGTCCCTTTTAGAGGCTGCCCCTGACTTTAACTTCTGTCTGGACTGAGGAGGCAATTTCTCAACATGCAGATGATAAGCCAAGATTAATTCAATACTTATTTTGACAGAGATATATAACCCATAAGTGCATTATACAGTCTAAAAACAACCTGCCTGAGAAATTAGCTCAGTAATCAGACATTTTAAAACAGTGGCAGAAGAGCAGAGCTACGGATTATGATGCACAATGATTTACTCTGTTTAATAGAAAAGCATGCAGAATTTTAATTACAATCAGGAGATTTTACATTTGCTGCAAGTACTCATATGGGTTGCTAATGTGACAACCATGATATGACAAGGAGGGACCACACAAGCAAGACTTGAAAACTGGCAGATAGGAACATAGAGACTATTTCATGTCAGGCCTGCAAGAGAACACATTTCTGAAATGAATATGTGACAAGAGGGAAGTATTGGATTTCTGTGTGAGGAGCTGACAAGTCAGAAAAACAGCAGCCATATAATATCTGTGATGGTGAAAAGATCACATCACTTATAACCTTTGAAGCAACAGGAAAACTGAACGCAACGTCATTTTATAATGATCTAAGAGAGAACTGTCTCTTTTTTTCCCTCCCTGGTTATATATAGCTGTTAGAGAGAGCCCTGCTGAGCAGAAAATGGAGCATATGATCAAGGGCAGTCCAGTGAGTCAATTTACTGACTAATACTGTAGATTATCATGTCAAATATATAGCACCAGCAGTATGAACAAGAACGAAGCCTAGTTTATTTCTTTCCTGTAAATTGAAATGAAGATGTGATTGGAATTGTCACACCTTGGATATATGAGCCAGATTCTCTTAATCATTCAAAACAAATTGCCTTATTCTTTATAGTGACATTTATTTTAGGACTCATTGCAAAATTGGCAAGCTGAAACCATCTATTTAAATGTGTCAAACACGTTTAAAACATCCTCTAGACCACTGTCCCCTCAGGTGATGGTTCAGTGGTATCACACTTTGAAATACCTGCTCCCTTCAGACCCAGAGAAGGGATAACTACACTTTCATCCTGTGGGAAGAAATCATTCAACACAGCACCATGCAGAGATGCTCTAAATGAACTCCAGTGTCATCAGTAAAACATCCAGCCATGAAGCAAACAGGGCAATACATTCATGGAAGCCCCAGATGGCCATTGAAGGGAGCCTTTTCCTGCCTGGTTTTCTATTTTCCTATGTCTCAGAGTGTCAGTGAGCAATTACGAGTGAGATATTGCCAATATTGTGAAGTCTCCTTGTGTCAAACTGAAGAGAAGGTACAGTTAAGCAACCTGGTAAAAATTCCACTCCAAACAGAAGGAGTTAACTTTAATTTGGCTGTACAATACCAGACTTCTTGTGTTTTGCTGGTGTCCACATGAAGGCCTCACTGCCTTTGGGTCTGTCAAAATTTGAGTGCGAGCAAAAACTTAGGCAACCAACATTTGAATTGCAAATCACTGCCATTCCTTCAGGGTTAAGAATCATAATCAATGTCATTGATTTCTAAAGTCCTTTGTCTATAAACAGGGATGACTAACTGAGGAGACATTTACTGTTTGCTAACAGTAAGTCACAAAGCCCAAATATTGCATGTCTGTTAAGTATAATTTCCTGAAACTGGTAAGTAAACTTTTACAAAAATTAGCACAGTGTTATAAATTTAGCACATATAAGGAAAAGCAGATGGTACTGCTGTGATTGGACATGTCATTGGAGTATTCCAGAGCATGCCAAGTCTTTAATCTATTACTATTTGCATATACTACCACATTACCCAGTTTTCACTAGACTAGAACAACATGTGCTATGCACAAACAACAACTCTTTTTTTCTGAGCTTTAAAATTAGAATAGAAATGAAATTCCATTTGCTGGTTTTGCAGCACTCGTGATCACTTTCCAAAGCCTCCAAAAGGTTCATGTTGCACTTTCTGGGTGGTCAGAACACAGTCACAGATTGCTACATGGGCCCACGCACCTGGTGATCTTCAGCTTTCTGTGCCTGCAGTGGGACAGGCTGTGTGTCATGAGCAGTAGGTCGAATGAGAAGCATCATATTTCAAAATGCGTCATGGTACAGGAAACTCTTTGAGCAATTATCAACTCTGCGGATACCCAGAAGCAGAAGGTTTTAATTAGGAAAAAAAACCCAAAAGAAAACAAAACAAAACCTATTTCCTGGCTATTCCTAAAAAACAGAAAAACACCTCTCAGCTGTAAGGTGGTCGTGGCAAGGTCGAGTTCTGCTTTTATGGCTTGCTTTTTGTTTGGAGGAAGATAATTTAGCTGCAAAGAGCAGAAAGGGCCAGAGCAGGTAGGACTTAAGGAAGGAACTGAATTTTGGAAGCCGAAGGTATGGGCCACATATAAGGAAAACAGTGAGGATGAAAGCATCAAAGGGGAGGTAGGAAAAAAAAGATCTGGCAATTTGTGAGGCAAAACGTGTGAGAGAAAAAAAAGTTAAAAAGGGGTTTAGAAGAGAAGAGACAGTTGCAGAAATAAGGAGACAGGGAAGCAAAAGACCCAGAATAGATACCGATTTGCCTTTGCTTCACATTAGGGGTTCTAAGACCCCATTCATATTTCCAACTCAGAGGACAACAAATCAGTTTAATGCCCACACATTGTAACTGCACAGCGTGTGTGATATCCTACTGTTGTCACCAAACACCTCATCTTGTCTGATCTGGGCAGAATGCTCCTGCCCGGCGCTCATGAGGCTCTTGGATGTTCAGTGAAGCAGAAACCTGTGCTGCAAGGTCTCCCTCTCTCTCAGGGGGCTCCTGCTTTGCTTCATTCTTTGACTTATTGGCATATTTTCTGAATACAGTCCTTCCCCTGGTGGCATCCCTTCTCAAAAGTGGAACCTCAAGGTCAGGACATTGTAGGCTGTCACAGTGAGTCCTGACTTCTTCCATGTACCTATTGATAGGCTTCTCCAGACCTCTGGCACTGCAAACACTGGTTTAGAATTACTCCAGGGCATAAAAGATGAAATATGCACATCTCAGGAAGGCCGCTGGCATAGCAACCCTTTATTTTTGTGTTATTCTTGTGTGCTCTCTTTTAGATAAATTAATTGGGCATTTCTTCTCCTGCTTTCCTTGATATACTTGAACAAAACTTGAGTTCACATAAGCATCTGAGATTTTCTCCCAAGAATACCTTTTCCAGTGCTATAGCCATGCTTCCACATTTCATCTGTCTGTACCTCTCAGTACTGACTTTTCTCATACAGAGTTAAATCTTTTGTTTCAGGTTATCCTTTTATCAGTTTTGCCAAGTAATAAAAGGCCATCGCCAGGAGATCTGTTGCTTAGCTACTGGCCTGGGCAGATGGTTCTCCTGGAGAAATGCCAGCACCCCACCAAAGAGCCTGTTTATGGGCAGAGAGGATTGGGAAGGTTTAATGACCCTTGTCCATGTGTTCTGTGTCCTTGCTCCTCAGAACTACTGCAGGGAAAAAGCTAGCATAAAAGTTAGCACTTTGAGACGTTATTAAAAATTAATAATTAATAAATGCTCTGGAGAGTGCTCCTAATCTTAAAGTGGAATAAAAACATTCTCACTACGTGAATTTGCCACTAACTAATGCCTTCAGGGAATACATTAGAGGACTAGATTAAGTAGATGCCCACATCTATATGTGGGTACATATATCTCTGTGGATAGGTGCATGGAGACTTTGTGAGTGTGTACACTCTTGTGTCTGTGCGTTTGTGTGTAAAACAGCAAAACTATCAAACCCATTTTAAATGAAATATTATTTAATTTCCACTGTATGCATACTTCAAATGGCCTTGTAGAATTTGTGGATTTATTACTTATCAGATGAGAAAAAAACATTCCAGCAATTCCGTGGAGAGATTGCACTTTCAAGTTGCTATAGCATTGAGTGTCATCGATTTTTACCTCATGATGAATGTTTATTTTCCTGAGAATAAATAATATCAGAATTTTATAGAGCAACCCTCATAGAAGCAAATAATAATGAAAATACAGAAGTCTATATGTGTAGTAAATTTCTAATACATTCAAGCAGTCTAGATGTTTCTAAGGTGCAAAATTTAATTTTGGAAACAAGTTGGAAGGGCAGATAGCTGGCAAATATTTTGTTCAACTCAATGATGCTTTGGAACTATGTAAGAATAGCTAGAGAAATCCAGATTGAGATCTTGACTAACAATGAGAACTAAATGATAGGGAAAGCCAGAAAGAGTAACTTGTGCAATAGAAGATATGAAAATAAAATCAACCCCAAAACATAATTTATTGGAAGCCTGATATTAAGAACTGATAACTGGAAAAGAAAGGCTTGTCCCCTCAGGAACAAAAAACACCCAAACCCAAAAACAATGAAATCAACAAAAACTCCCCCACAGCCTCCCCCCCCCCAAATTTATAAAATTTTCATATGAACACTTTAAGATTATTCAAATATTCTTGACTATTTTTAGCTACAGAATTTAAATTATTAATGTAATTTGCAATATTTAATTCATTTTGTTCAGTATTTGCATAAATTAAATTCATGAATGTCTGAGAAAGCCCTGGTAAACTCTGTCTGCATTTGCTGGGGTTTGTTGTAGAAAACGGCTTGAAGGAGAGAACGCACCACCAGAGAGGCAAAAAGCCTTCTGCTCTTCCTTCCCTTTGCCCGTCCTCTTCCTCTGCCCCTTCCCAGCACCAAGCAGGAAACCTCAGCAAGGTGTACAGATACCACAGGTTGCAGCACTTGATCCCCACCCCTGGCCCAGGCAGGAAGGGCAGTGCCCGCAGGGTGGGCTGCAGATCAGCCACAAGAACTGGGGGGGCTGAGACAATCAAAACCTGAGCCATAAAACATCCCCAGCAGTATATTGTTCTAGAGGGTAATCTGCATGACTCTAATCATGAGTGCTGTTTATGGGCCCTGCATGGACATTTTTTTCTCTTTTAATTTTGACTGACTTACTAATGAGGTACTCTGAGATGGCACAGCCAGGGCACAGGAGTGGTCTAGCAAAATCTCCTGGAATAATTACAGTTAAGGCAGAAGCCATTGAGAAATTTCATAAAGGTGTGATAAAAATCATCTTCCCCGAAGTATTTAAATCTGCTTTGAGAAAAGGACCAGAGAAGCTGATGTGAAAAGTCCCGTGGAGAAGGGTGCTCAGATATTCCTGTCTGTGACTGGGGTATTGGAGCACGAGTGCCCACATGCTGTGGTGGCAGTTCCCCCACGCCTGTCACACACCTGGAAACACTGTGTGCCCTTGTCCTCTGATGTTGGCCCTGCAGAAGGTTTCAGGAGGGAGAGCACTGAAGTCTGAGACTCAGGCTTGAACACTGCTGAAAGGGGCAGGTGAGAGTCTGCCTGTCTCTCCTGAGTCAGACATCTTGCAGAAAGCAAGAGAAAATGGAGTAAGTGAGTTTTAGGTTCATTTCCATTGATGTTTTAGGTTTTGATCTTCTAAAATTTTAACAAATGTAGTCTTGCTTTACATTGTTTAGTTTGATGTGCCCATTAACAGCTATTTCATGTTCCAGCTGAAATGGTCACATATTTAAACACCAGCTTTGTGTTTTACTCAGCCCTGCATGCAGACAGAATGAGCAGAAGTCAGTTGCCCTTTATCTGACAGATTTCTGGTCAGAGCAGATTATCCTTCAAATCTAGTTCACTAACAATTATTTGTCTGATGTAAAGCAGAATAGTGTGCCATTCCCACTGATATACTGGCCAACCTCTTCTTTCTTTGGAGAGAGACTGGCAGAAGTTACCCAAGAGCAATCAAGTCTCCAGAATTTACTGTCCCAAGAGAATTTAATATCTAGTCAAATTATACCTGTAAGAGTCACAGATCATCATATCTGGGTATTTTAAGGCATTACTTTCATTTAAAAGAAAGGGAAACCAAGAAATCAAGACTGTGTCAGGAATCAGTATGCTGGTTTTTTAGGAGGAATTACTCTCTCTCATTACATTTATGATGCTTTGCAAAAGTTCTTCTGGTTCTCCTTCTCCCAGAATGAAAACATTTATTATATTATATAAAAAACTTGAAATTGAATAAGAATTTTTCATTAATTGTGTTGGCAAACTTTTGAGACAAAAGCCTTGCTTTACTAAAGAAAAAGGATTTTTTTTTTAACAAACCAGTCACCCTTACCAACTGTATAATCTTTATTATTAAAGTAATTCTTGAAAAATTTAGATTCTACTTAAAGATATTTCAAGCCAGGAAAATATTTTTGCTCACAACATGTTTAAATTATGTTATTCTTTCAGTTGGATAATGTTCAATTCCTACTTGAAAAGGGCGAAGCCACATTAACTACTATTTCATTATTGCATTAACAACAGTTCACTTGCTGTTCTTACAGACTGAGTAAGTAAATCACTCATGCTTCAGAGATTTTTCTGCTGTTTATTGGAGGCAGGACAGCTTTCCAAAACAAATCTAAATTTGTCCATTGGAAACCCTTACCAAAGACAACGACCAATTTCTCTTCCATTAATTAAAATGTCTATTTATAATACAAGGTCTGTTTTACTTAAGATTCCATAAGGCATGAGGGTTCAAATGAGACCAAAAGCAAACCTCAGTGAGCAGGAAAATTGCTGTTAAGAGAGGCAGAAAGAGAGTGAATGCCACTGTCACATGCAGAATGATGGGTCCTGATGGAGTGTCATCTTGCAGTAGGATTGGTCAGAGACTGCTTGATTAAGTGTCTTGATGAATATTTAGGAAAAACAATATTTAAACAAAATCCTGGGAAGTATTTGGTCTATACTTTGGGCAGGATTGGGCTGAGAAGGTGACAATTTTACATCACCTTCTGCTCCTCTGAAATCTGGATTAAGGAGAAGTGAGAATGACATCTGGCATAGGTGAGCTGAGATCCAGAGCTTTTCAGGCTGGAAGAAATCAGAGAAGTTTGTTAGTATCCTGTGATATCATCTTCCAAACACAGCTTTTCTAAGATGAGGAGATCTCATCTATTTCTTCTTCCTTACGCAAGAAAAGGCTTTTATCATCCTTGCTGCTCTTTGTATTTTATCTACTTCCTCTACGTCTTCACTAGGCTTGAGAAACCAGGAATACCTCCTGTGTCTAAAACCTGATTGCACTGTGAGTAGATAAAATGGCAGAATGGCATTTTCTGTTTTGTTTGCCCATTGCCTGACTGCTGCTTAACAGAAGACTGATGTTGTGAGAATCATATATGTGGTAATTTCCCAAACTCCCACATGGGAACAAAAACCCAAAACCATTTTGAGCCCACTACCTTCTATGTGTAATTAGGGTTATCTTCTGCAATGCTTTACCTTGCACTTATCAACCCTTTATTTCATTTACTGCCGTTTTGTTACTTAGTCACTCAGCTTTTAGAATCCTTCTGGAAAGCCTGGCTTAGCTTTGTCTGCTTTGAATACCCTGTTTCACCTGTGTACCTTCCCTTGGGAGCCTTTGTCCCAGCTTATTTATAACTCAATTCCTTTTGAGTGGTTCGCACACAGATTCTTGGAGATCCCCTCCAGTGAATCCCCCAGTTGTGGAATCGATCTTTTACTCCTAAACTCCATTACTGCCTTTTAGACAATCTGTGAAAAGGCTTTCCCTCTCATCTCCTCAAAATTGAATTGAATTGAATTGAATTTTGTAAGAGGCTTCTGTGAGGAACCAAAGGGGATTTGAAAGTCCAAATATGCTTCTCAGCTGAACTATCTTCATCCACATACTCCATGACTCCTGAGAACTGAAACCATGTAAGCATAACTGTCTGCAGAACCACACCATGAATTATGTAAAGTACTGAGAGATGGGAGGTGTCTCAAAGTCATAAAGATGATTTAAGAATGAAATCGCCGAAGGTATTTTGGTGTCCATTCCCTAATGATTCCATTTTGCATTCAAGTCTGAATTGATTCTGGGTTTCTAACTTTGTGCTTATGAATACCAAAAGGAAAATTTCTCTGATGTTCTCTATCCTATACCTAAAATTAATCATCTGTGTCCTTGAAATTTAATTAAACCAAATAGTCTTTTAAATAGTTTTTCCACCATATGTTGGAAAAAGAGTAGCAAAATTAAAAGTATAAATCACATCAGAGAGTAAATTAAATACACTGTTTGAAGCCAGCCTCTCTCTCATTTTTGTCATTGTTAAAACTGAGTCAATGCTGACAATAAGCACTTAAAAGTGCTGAGGACAAAGCACTTCAAAATGCATTGTACAGAAAGCTGTACATGGAAGGCATTGAATGGGTTAGATTTTCTAAAGTGTTTTCCCCATTTCTGATTGCTTTGGTGTGAAACTAGTAGCATGAAGTACATTCTAGACCCAATGGAGTAGAAATAAAAGCTTTACAAAAATGAAAGATGAAAAACGAAAACCATTTCAGAAGTATTACCCCCCTTTATATGTTGCTTACTGTAAAGCTAAGTCAAGACACTTTATTGCCATCACTTTGTAAAGCACAAAAAATCACTACATTCATAAAGGGTAATTAAAAAATGAGAAAAAGATGTAATTCTTGTTTGATGAAAATTGTTTAAAGCCAATACCTAAGCCTGTTCATTATGACATCGTAAGACAATACACATAAATTTATGTTGTTGAAAAAGCATCTATAGAAAGTATTTGCTCAAATCTCAGGAAATATAATTAGTTTTCAAAGGATAAGTCTTCTAAAATACTCAGAGTATGAACATTTGAAAGAAAACTATCAAAAGAACACTTTCATTTTGCTATTTACTTCTTTTCTTTTTCTCATCCTAACTTATGACCCTTTTCCCTATGCCTTAATCAAGGACAGATGGAGTTGTGGCTCCATATTATGTAACACTTAGAAGGATAAAGTTCATAACTTCAATGGCAGTGGATTCTGCCACTCCAGTTGATGTCCAGTGGCTTCTAACTGCTCTTTGATTTTGGTTTAAAAATCTGTAAACACATAAGTAGTCTGGGATTTATGCAAGTGAGATCCTGTCCAATTTAAAATTAATAATTTTAAGGGTAGTCTGATTGAAATAATAATAGAGATGTTTGAAAAAGTATTTAGACTGTTTTATCAGTGACAAAACTAGTGAACAGGTTGAAGACTGTCAATGGATGAGTGTCCATGGCAGGTATGTCAGATGGTATGAACTGAATATGACCTTGAGAATGAAGAGTGGCTCTGCAACCCCACCAGAAGGTACCAAGGTAAGTCACTCAAGTGAAAGTAGTTCAACAACCCTCTAGGTTAAAGGAAGACATATCCACTACTTTAGGGAAAGCACTTGATGTCAGTTCTCCATCTCTCAATTTAAAATATAATTAAAAAAAGGTTCTTTATCAAAGTGTATAAATTTGTTTTTCTTTCTCTGTGGATATTCTCCCAGGTCCTTTATATGTAACAGGATGTCAGAAGATTATCTGCAATGTCAAATGGTAGTTTTGTTGTAAGATTACGGTGGTTTAGAGACAGATTTTTTTAACTACATCCATAATGCTAAAGTAAGTCAGATAGGGGATTTTATTGTTCCTGACGCCAGATATCACCACATGGCTCATGATGGCAGCATGTAGCATCAGTCCCCAGTGGAGCAGATTTGTCTGGGAGAAAACTTTTTGGTATGATCCACCCCAGAGTGAGCTAACCCACAAGCAGCAGGGACAATGAACTTCAAGCACGTGGACTGATTCCCCAGCTCCCTCTTCAGCAGCATGGAGGAAGCCTTTCTGTCCCCTCTGCTTCATTTTGGGTGGAACCAGTTTAGGGGCTCAGAGGGCCAAAAGGGCACAAGCTGACTTCTGCAGTCTCATGGGAAAAGTATCCTCTTGGCACAGACGTGTGGGTGTTGGTATCTGCAGGGTTTCATTGTTAACTTTCAACACTGTTGGCCAGTTTCATTGGGAAGGGTAGAGATCTCACCACCCCGAGGTCCTCCAGGTGGTGTCTGGTCAGGTAGGAGAGCTCTGATCTCGTCAGGTCTCGCCTGCTCAGAGTACAAGCACATGCCAGACTGCAAAGGCCCTTTGGCTCTTGGCAAATTTTACTGTTAAAAATCCCATGGTGGTTATGGAGCTGTGGCATCTCCAGGGTTGGTTTGAGGTTGGGCTGTAAGGACTCTGGCTTTCCTTGCTTCTAGTGGCACTTAAATGATCCCAACAGCTACAGCTGAGCTGTCTCTAGTGCTGTGTTTGTTTAAATGCATAATATCAGACATAGTAACAAGTGGAAATAGCAACACAATACTATTGTCTTAATTGATTATTTAGTCTTTGAAAAAGGTTTCTCTGATAAATGTTAAAAAAACCCAACATAAACACTTTTTTTTTTTGCAACCGGAAAACAGCTCCATGTTGGGAAAACAGTAATAAACTGATCCAGAGATTTATCAGGGAGAAGGAGATTAAAATCTGCTCAAGCAGAGAGGGAAACTGAGCATGTATCACTCATACCCCAGGTGAATGCTGTACCTCTTGTACCCAGGGTAAATCACATCTACTGCAGTCCTAAATAAAAAGTAACATGGGGACTGGACAAGCTTCCCTATGGCTTTTGTGAGAAAGAAGTGGCACAGACACTTATCTGGGTGGGAAAAGCAGGGCTCTAAATCCCATTGGGACGTAAGTGGCTCCTTACAGTTAAAGGCTGGGTGCTGAATGCCTAAAATAATTTGATTTAAACATCCCTGTCCCTAATCTCACATGGCTTCCTACTCAAGTTGCCACAGCATAAGCTCAAAAGGAAGGCTGTGACATTGAAGATGAATTGCTCAGCCCCATGTGACAAAGCTGTGACCCACCAGGGCACAGTGGAAGTCAGGACTCTCCAAGCTTGTGTTGAGCTCAGTACTTTTTATTCTTCCCACAGATCTCTCAGGAGCAACAGAAATTAAATTTTTAAAAAATGAATGAAGTACATATGGCAACACAGCTGCTGAAAATCTGTTACCCTTTTTAATCACCTCTCATGTCCTGAGCATACATTTTATCCTTCAAACTCAGTAAAATTAAAAACACTGAGAGGATGGCATCTCCCTGTATTATTGGGGGACTTGGTAGTGTTATTAAGTCATTAAGACATGCAAGAGAAGCCATGCCTAATGAGGCTATCGAGAACTTGGGACTCAGTGGGTTCATCTTTAAAATACTTTATGTACTTATAATCGGACAAGCAGAGTTTTCACTGAGGTACTGCAAACTACAAATAAATAAAATTGAAAAAGGAGAGAACCATCTTTCTTTTTCTTAATGGTGGTGAACTTTTGAAATGAAAAGGTTATAAGCCCTGGATAAGTGCTCAAACAGCCTTGCAATGATGCAATTTCCCACCTGCTTATGGATATACTGTGGAATAGTCCTTCAGGCTGAAGTGACAGGGTCTCCAACGCACTGTTTACTGCGTACCCTCCTTCCATAAGCATTCAATGCCATAAGCAGTCAGAGTGAATATTTCTCATTTGGTAGCCTTGAATCACCCTTCTGGTTATTCACCTTTGCATGTCAGCTCCAAGGTAAGGAGAGCAAGTGGGGTGATATATTTAATTCCAGTGCTGGAGCTGGGGAGAGAGAAAAATGCAACTATTGAAAGAGGTTCTTATGTGAAGGAGCAACGATTTACATCTTCAATAGGTGCAAATTATCCTCCCTTCCCACCCCCAAGTTCAGCCAATATGCTTGTTATTCAATATCTTGCTGCTGTGATGCTTTTTTTCTTGGAGTTTTTGATGCTCTGGTAAGTTCAGAAGGCTGTGGTTTAGTAAGAGATATGAGGGAGCATTTCCCATGAAGGATTGGGCTCCTTGTCAGCCCGAGAAGTGGTCATCTTCAGTCAACAGTGAAGCATCTGTCGGTCAAAGAAAAGGTCTTTAACTAGAACAAGCTCCTGAACTTACAATTCATCCCTGCTGGAATGAAAAAGAATAGAGCTGCTTTGTCTGTTGGTTTTGAATCCTTCATGGAGAGCTGCCAGAGACTATTAACTTGTGTATTATTGTGCTATCAGACAGAAGAAACATCAGGCAGAATTTACCAGCACAGTCACAAGCCTTTCATCACACAGTTATTGCAGTGATAAAGTTCAGTGGTAGTTACTCACCTCTCCAAAAACAAATATCACCCACTCAGACAAGAGATAATGGATTTCTGCAGGGTGCTGCTACATTAGCTCGTGCTACTGCACCTGACTCCAAGCTCCCACTAAATCCAAGTGCCCAGTGCACTTTGAAGTACAGATTGTCAGAGCACTCCTGTGAGCAAGGAGGGACCATGATCCACCCTTGTTTTGTAGGTCTGAGATGGAGCTGTTAGGCTGCTACCAGGCTGAGCAATGGAAACACATTGCCATGAACTTGGGCCCTTGGATCTCTGGGTCGTTCACTTCAGCCTGGCTGGAGCAGATACCCTGCTGCCAATATGACTGTGTTTCATCCCCACAGAAAGCTCAAGGAGAGCAATGATAAACCTGTGGAGTCAAATCTCTTCCCTATGGGGCTGGGATACAGCTTTCTGCTCAAGGCGCTTGATTTAGACATAGCTAGAAAAATTAAAGCTCAGATTCACAAACTCTGGAAGTCACCTGATTTCCATGTATTTTTATGTGGTTTTTAACTTCTTGTTCGTCTTTAAAACCCAGACTTTGTATCATTGCTTAACCAGATAATCTGCTGAGGTGCTTTGAAGGGGTGCACCTCAGCTACTCAACTACATGGCAAGCTCAGTAGACAGGTGATTGTGTGTCTTATTTGTCTTCTTTATCCTCCAGGAAGATGAAGTTGCTCGTGACAGTCGATTCAATTTCAGTGGCTATGGCATGGGCCACTGCCTCCAAGTCAAAGATGGCACAGCAGTCAAGGCTACACCACCCAACCCACCCCCGGCACCACCAAAGGATTCGGAGTCCATCAAAAAGAAGTTTGTTGACCGTGCAAAAAGGATTGATACAATATCCCGTGCTGCATTCCCACTCGCCTTCCTCATTTTCAACATCTTTTACTGGATTACATACAAAATTATACGGCATGAGGACATTCACAAGAAATAGGCAACTCTGGTTCACCAGAACTTCTTAGCCAAAGTGATCCACATGTAAATAAACAGTGAAATGTCTTTCTGTCATATGGACTAAGGATTTCTTCCCCACTCCCGCAGAACACTGGAGAAAAAATTAGCAAAGAGGAAAAGAAGTATGGAAGGAAAAGTGATTCCATGACAAAATATGCCGTGAGACCTGTCAAGAGGCTCCCCCCATGTACTCCTAGTGTGTTCTTCCAGATTCAGCATTGATCAGACATCTATAATTGGGGCCAAATTTTGCCCAGCTTTATCACCAAGATATTACCTTTCAGAACAAAAGAGAATCAGAAAACAAACAATTCTCCTAAAACATCTATCAAGAGACTGTGGTGGCTACAGTACAGTGAGTCATAAGAGGACCAAAATTTTTCAGGATAATGTTGCCTTTCTATTTGAAACAAGTCTACTGAGCTACATTCCATGATCATGTCTGTAGGTTGTGGTTTCACCAAGGAGTCCTTTTGTGGGTTGTAAATTATTTCTACTGATAGGGGAGAGGGAAAAAAAAGAAAAGAAAAAAAAAAGATTTATACTTTACTATCCTTGTGAGTGTGCATTTTAATATTATCTTGCTTTACTAGAATTGTAATTTTGGGGTTGAACTTGTGTGTCGTGTGATTTATTTGATAGTTGACACTCCAAAACCAGTGAAACTGCCCAGTTTCTTTCTGTTGGGAGACAGTGCACTTACTTCATTTTATTTCTGCTGATTTTACATGCAACTTGAGGTGCCAAACTGTATTTTACCTATTGTGCTGCCCTGTACCACACTACTTAGTAAGAACTTGTTTCCTCAAAGGTGTAGCTCAGTTTAGCATTGAGTTTCTATTACCGCTCTCATTGTAGCTGCAGTCAATAGCTCTATAGGTAAACACAACTTGTTTACAGATCTCTAATTTATATCTTTACTCAAAGTGGCTATCATTTTAAATATCATTAATTAACCTAAGAATTTTAAAACTGTACTGTGATTTTCAGAACCTGTTACCTTTTGGTGCCGGATCTGCGTTATTCAAATCCTTGCTACATGTTTTAAAGTAGAAAATTTTAAAAAGTCTAAAAAAAAAAGAAAAAAAAAAAAGATGGTATTTTTGCTTACATGGAAGAAGACAACCTGTAACATAAGATGAGTAAAACATTAAAATTTTACACTTGCTGTAAAAGGGTTTATTAAAAAAAGGTATTTGTTCAATTTCAATAAAGCTAAATGTGGTACTAACATTTCTTCACTCTCTTCTTCATTTGCAGCAGCAGGAGGGCTGTTCGTGCCAGAGCCCAGCTTTTCCACTGCTCTGTCAGCAGAAAGAGGGTGAAAAGCGGCCTTCTGCTGACCTCACTTAGCACACCAAATTTTGCTGTCTATTCTGCAGCAAAGGGACTATTGCAGCCCCTGGGAGTACGACAAAGACTGTGTCAGAAGTGTGGCTAGGATATGATGGGAGCATTTGTAGAATATTTGTATGTGCTGAGCCAGGCCTGGGGGAGGAGGGGTACTGCTCCCCTCTCACAGCATCCCTGCACAGCAAGAAATACAACCCAACCTCACATGCACCTGTCTTGAGGGTATCCTGAGCTTTCTTCCAGCTTTCTTACAGCTTCATCACTTTGGTGAGCTGAAGGAGATGCTGAGCTGGCCTATGCCAGGTGCCTCTTGTGGACATGGGAATGACCAATGGTTTAAAAGCAAATTAAAAACGGCATTCAGTTTTCTGCCCTCCCCTTCTGAGGCCCAAATACACACTGTGTAGCTGCCCAGTACAGACATTTTTTCTCACTCTCCTAATGAGATGTGGTACTGAGACACACTGAACCTTCCGCACGTCTCACTCTGCATTCACTCCTGGACCAGCTTCTGCTGAGAGGATACAGGTTCCACAGCCCGTCTGAGCCTGTATTTGTGAGTCCATGTGTGTGTTTCTGTGTTCCCATCTCTCTCCACATGGATGCCCGTACCTAGCAGGCTTTGTTCCTCCCCAGGAGAGGGGAGGGAATCGAGACAACTCTGATTCTTGAACAATAAATTAATGGCAAAAAGCCAGTCATGCATTTTATCTTCCCATACCCTCTTCACCTCTGTGGACTCTTCTGTTGTTTACTCTTCTGATGGAACTGGCAACATCACCTGCATCTCCTTGAGACCATGAATCCAGATGTGACTGACAGCCCTAGAAAGGGGAACCAGTGAGAACTCAAAACTGTCCAAACTATTCTGCTTTGAAAAACAAGCTTCTGATACAAATTCAAGAATCATAATATTTGCAAATTTTATAGGATCAGATTTGCTTTTATTAATTTTTTAAAGTGGAACAGTATTTGATTATGGATGATGTAGTAGAGGAAAACCCCAGCAAAAAAAAAAAAAACAAACTAGGAAAACCCTAGTACCATGAACTGTGGCAGGTTGAGGACACTCAGCTGTAAACCATGTATGTATGGGAAGTTAGGAGCCTTCACTGGTATGTAAACATTCAGAGCTCACTTTTAGTAACCCCTTGTTCCAAAAACTCCACTTCAAATGAAGGTGTAATGCCAGGATTAATGTTAATCCTCAGTGCCCAGATGTGTTGCTAATGAATGTCAGAGCCTACTGCCCACAGCTGCCCCAAATGACTGCAGACCACTGCAATAGGAGTACAAACCTACTCTCAGCTGATGGATACCTTTATGTCCCTTTCCGTGGTGAAGCTCATGTGCCTCCAGCATCCACACCACAAATTCAACTGCACTCTTTGCAGTGCTTGGCTATTAGCATTTACTAAATAGTTTACTAAAATGTAATTGCTGATCAGAATTGAGCTTTGCTGACAGTATCAATTTGGTCCAGTCATCAGAATAATCTGTGCACAAAATTTGAATAGGTCTCTCTCTCTCTTTTGAAGACAGAATTTATGGCTATGTGGCAATTAGTCAATTGGTCATGAATATTGAAATTATCTAACTAAATTTTGCATGCAAATGGACAAGGTCCACCAAGCATGGTGATTAGGAATGGCCACATGATACAGGAAAGTTGTCACATGCTGGCTAGTGGCCTGTGAACCCTCTGACACAGAGATGGTTTGATACTGGCCATTTATTTACAGAACCTTCTCTCAAAGAACGTGGCTGGCACCAGAAACTGGTTGAAAAACTGCCTGCAGATAAAAGATCAAATAACAAGAATAGAAGGATTTACAGAAGGACACAACTTTCCTAAACAAATTCTCAGTAGGGTTAACAGAAGAAAAAGACTCAAATTATGGTCATCTTGCTCTCAAGAAAGCAGCAGAATTAAATAGTGAAGCAGTTTCATTTCAAGACCCCACTGCAGGGCAAAAAAGAATGGCTTAGAAAATAACACCCAGACAAATAGCCTTTGTGAAACAGGAGACACAGCAGGATGGAAGGAAAGAGACCTGGGATTATTTCTGAAGAGCTTCCACACATACTGGAAAGCCTGCATCCTACAATTCTAGCTGGTGAAATAAAATTAAGCCCTAGGGCATTTAAACTACTCGCATTTAGCTATAAAACAATTATGATGGCTTCTAATTTACCAAGAAATCTTAAAAAACTTTAAGCACATCTTTAAAGGATGTCATTGGCATCCTGTTATAGGCTGGACCTGAGTGATCCAGTATTCAAGGGGAAATGTTTAGCCATTTTTCACCAGATAGATGCTGTCAGGTGCTGTGATAAAGCCTAAGTGATATTTAAAAAAACTTATTATATTATGAGGAAAGAGAAAAATAATAAAAGGTGCAATGTGAAATGAGAGCTCTCTCTTTGTTACTCTTTCCTGGGTTTTTTCTCTCCATATTTCTTTAGGTGGCAGAGCCATCACTTGTGATGTACTGAATCAAAGGTGGTGTAGCAATAGAGGCTTTTGGAGCATCCAGTATCAGATATCAGCAATTCATAACTGCTGGAGGACAACTCCAGGATATGCAATGACTCTGGGGTCAGATTTTTTCATGTGCTGCAGGGGTGAGGAGTAAGAGTGAAACTCATCCACAGACAATGAGATTTTCTCACTTTGATTCCTTTTTTTCCCAGCATGAGATATTGAAAGCAATAGGAAAGAGCTGATGGAAAAATAATGTTTGTCTACTGCAGGCTGAACTGCTACAGCTCTTCATCTTTATGCAAACCTGCCTGACGTTGGTGGCACAGAAGCTGCTGAGGCAAACGTGAGCCTCAAACATGAGGCACCAGCCAAAACTTACAGCCTTTTGTAGCTGATGTTACTGGAATTATTGTGAAGGAATCTGAACTAGTCTTTGAGACTACAGTCATGGGCATCTCCTGGGAAGGGATTTCATTGGGTTGAATTGGTGTCTGGCTCAGCAAAAGGATTCTGCATCTGCACCTGGAAGTTGCATTTTGTGAACTTAATCAAAAGATCTGACTCAGTCCAATGGTGGCATTTCTGTATTTGGAAACATATTTCTACATACATGAAGAATATATTTAATGTGTGGTTGTAAAAAGCATATGCACAGCTTTCTAATTCTAATTTCTAATTCTAATTTAAAATTAGAACACAGCAATGAACAAATAATCAAAATCTTTGTACAAAGATGAACTTTGTATTACACAAAGTAGTATGAAAATAATTTTATTTAATGTATTCATTTTCGTTATCTATAATGTAGTATCAGTGGAAAATTATCATCTACCAGACTTCAAAAGTAATTTATTCTAATGACTTTTGGCATAGAAGTTTGTTTTGGAAGACTAGAAGACCAAAATCAAGGCTGCCTAGAGAAACTTCTGCCTGAAATACTTCTACTTAGAAATACTCTAAGCAAGTACATGTTTTGTCCATAAATGCCCCTCACAGATTTTTCATTAAAAATTAATCTTCTCTAGTTTAACAGGAAGATAAAAAGAAGATATTTTTGCCATTTGAAGATACATTTCCTAATTTTGCAAGGCAATTGTGAAATATCATCACATTTAAGGCTTAGCTGCAGAACAAGAGAAGCTTCACAAGTTCCATACAAATTCATTCATCCAATTTACTTCCAAATCCAATGCAGTGCTTACTGAAAGCAGAAGGAAAAAAAAAATCTTCTATAGCTTCTAGATCAGTTCCTACTAAACTTAGGAACTTAGAATGGTTTCCAACACTAAGCACTAGAAATAACCTGAGAGAGAAAATATTCAGAGTGGATTAGCTCTCTTCCTCTCTGGAGGAATAGAAACTTGAGTCAAAATAAGCATCTCAGATAATAATTAGGAAAACTGACTCTGTGAAATACATACACTGAATTGAACATGCTAAATAATTATCTTGGCTATGGAGAAAGTCTGCTGAGGCAATATTAGGAAGAAAGTAGTGAATCCTGATCTCGTTTTATTTCTGATAAAAATGGGATTTTACTGGGACAAATTATATAATATCCTCTCTAGCCATCTGAACAGCTGTGCAACTGATTCGAAACCATCTCCTTCAGATTATCACAAGGTTTGAATCTGATGTCCAGCAGAGTGGGTTCCTGTTGTGGAGATGGTGGGCAGTGAGTGCCATGCCAGGAAGATGCAGCTTGGGTGCATCCCTCCTCTTTCCACAGGAAAAACAGCAAGATCTCCGAGACTGCACACAGGAGTATATTCCATAGCAGTGCTTAATGGAAATGCTTTAGATGGAGCAGCTGAAGGACTCACAGATTTCCACCTTACCTTTGCTTTGGCATGAATCCGTTCTCCCTCATGTGGTGAAGAGTGCTACCCCTGGCATCACAGGGTCAGGCCTGTGGCTGGACATGTTTGGAAATCACATATTTATCACCTGGCTTCTGGACAATACCTTCACTGCTTTCCCTTTAATACAAAAAGAGAAAAGAGCTATGCCAATGTATGAAACATAAAGTAAATCCAGTGCATTACTGGTATTTGCATCAGTGCTAAAATCCTTGTGTGAGGATGTGTCCCAGCAGCAGCCAGCACATTGCCTGTTTTTCCCGGACCCAGAAGAATGCATTGAGAGATCTGAGAGGCACAAGGGCTGGTGGCAAGAAGAGAGGGAGCTCAAGGGCACAGGCAATGGGGAGGTGTGGGCATGAGGTGATCAGCACAGACACCTTGGTGGGCTGCTCTGCAAGCCTGGACTGAGGTGGGAGCCTACTGTGCCCAACAGTGTCCCCTGGGCAGGGCCAGCCAAGGGAAACCAGGAAAGGGGACTCCCAGGGATGGGAAGTGGCCCAGTTACAACCAAGAGCAGACTCCCACATCAGACTAAGGGGAAGGGGGGAACTCATCAAAGATCAGTTACAAAGTTTAAAATTTGTAGTGACAAAATATCTTCTGTCTCGTCTGTTGGGTGCAACCCCATTGTAAATAATCCAAATTCTACAGCAAAAGACTTGACTGGGCACCATGCTCCAAAAAGGAAATCATAATGTTGCATGTGGAACAAGAGAGAGTCTTTGGCAGAGTTTTCCAGTGAGAAAATGAGAGCACTAATCACTTAATTTACACTGGAGACACTACCTCCTCCTCTCTCTGCATTGTCAGGCAGAGATGTTATGAAAAGCCTTGAGAGTCTGGCAATGAAGCTGCCAATGTGTGGTTACAGTTTTCCTTTTAGCCATTGCTTGGAGTTCAAAGGGAATGCATGTATGGCTGCTTTTGAGGAAGACCAAGGAGAACAGCATGGACAAATGTCTGTGATGAGCTAATTAACCTTTAGAAATGGAAAGTGAGCACATTTTTCCTGTAATAAGCTAATGAACTCTATCCTCAGGGAGAGATGAGGGACATAATCAATGAGGCTCGTAACAGGGGTTTGCCAAAGATGCTCTTCAGAGGAGGGGTGAAGAGCAGGGCTGTTACTGAGTCATTAGCTTAAAAAAACAAGAGCTGAAACAGTTGCCTGCTGCCCCTTCCATGTGTTTTACATTACATATAATAGGGCTCTGAGAGCATGTTTTCTGCTTGGAAGAATGTCACAATTTTCCACTAATCCATGGAAGAAGCAAAGCTAAAAAAAGAAAAAGTATGTTTTTCTTGACAACTTTTCCTTATAGTAGCTCAAGTCAAAACCAAGAGAAACTTTTATGCTGCCCTTGGATGTAAGCCAAGCTGTTACAGGTTGATGGTGAAAGTTTCAATAGGGACAGGGTCTCAGCCTAGGCCTTAGCTGTCTGCTGTTAATGACACATTTGCTACTTACTTTGGAGCCCAGTGACTTTGTTTTCTTGAATTACCACAACGAGAGATTTCATCACTGACCCTTCTAGTGTTGCAAGTGCAGTAAGTGAGATCAAAAATGAAGAATTTTCTAAAGAACATTTATAATTTCAATGAAATTTTCTTCTCGTCAGAATCTGTGTGTCTAATAGTCTTTCAAAGGCCTTTTCAAAAGGACAGTGGTAGAGGCTAAAGAGAATTTTAACGTTTCCTTTGATTTATTAACACTAGCTCAGTTTTTAATTTGCAGAAAAGAAATGCTCCGTTAATACCTACAGCAACATTTCACATTAAACATCCTAAATGTGACCTAATCTGTTTTAAAAGGAGCTAATTCCCATGCGTTGGTTGACTTATTCCAGGCATCACCAAGGCTGAAAACATGAGGCCTGTTCCTGACATGCAGCAGGGTTACCTTGAACAGCTGCACTCTTATTTTATCTGTAGTTTTCTGTAATAATTTCAGTGGGAAGGACTTGTTTTATGGCACTAAGGAAACAAAGGAGGATATTTTAGCATAAAGGAAATTTGCATATTTGCTGCTATAATAGCAGAGAGAATTTCACTGGAAATTGATAGTTTCTGCAAACTGAAAAGCTTGCATTGCATTTGTGCACACACACATACAGACACACACACCCCCCTTTCACTTTGCTTCCCTTAGTCCTATTACAGTATTTCTTTTGACTGATGTCCCTGAAAATTTCATCTGCTACACAGTGCTAGCTAGTGTTGTGGCACAGATAAATATCTAACTTCTTTTTCTCTGACCTTGATGTGGAAAAGGTCCAAAAGTTATCTTTAGCCTGATTAATCTAAGTCTGATGTGCTAATATGCTGCCATGGATTAAATATATATGTCATCTGAAATAGCTGAGGCACAACTCAGGCATCCTGTAAATGGCAGCACTGGGATGTATCTGCAGAGGGTATTGCTAAGCAGGCACTCTGCCCAGGGCTCTCTGATAAGGTTTCTGGGTCAATCTGAAGACATCAGCAGAAAGTGTGATTGTGGTTACTACTGACAGACATCTTTTCTGCAACTTAAAATTCGAGCTGATCTTAATAAATCACAAGGGAAACATGTACTAAAAAGGGAGAACTCTTTAACCTCCCCCTCTGTGTGGTGCTGCCACAAGAGCCACAACAATGCAGAAGGATACCATAAGCCCCTTTTGCATCTGGGGAGGGTCTCCATGGCATTGGTGCCTGGGAAGGAATCCCAACCTCCCAGACATCCTGCAGGGCATAGAGGGTCTGCCTTGCAGCAAAAGACAGGCCAGGGGACATCCAGACTACACTATCAGCTGTTCATCCTTGGACCAGCCCAAGAAGAGGCTACTTTACAAGTGGTTTATTCTCCTCACCACAGATTGATCAAATTGTCTTTTCAAGGTTGCCCAAGCCCTAAAGTTCACACTTCTGTTTTCAAGCTGTGGTTAGGTGACCACATGGTTACACACTGGTGTAACTGCCTCATGCACATCTCACCTCTGGCCACTCCCTGGGGTGTTTCCTAGCTGCCCTCCCATTTTCTCTCTCTATTCTCACTTCAGGCTGGACAGAAGAAGCGAGCCAGGTCCTCTGTAAAATAAGAAAGATGGAGGAAACCCACCTGCCAACAGCAAACCACCCAGAGAGCTGCTCCCAAGCTCAGCCACACAGGCCTGGGAGGTTCCCTATGAGCTGATGAAGGGGCAAGAGGCTGCAGCATTGTGTGTGCAAAAAAAAACGGGGAAAAAAAAGGTGTAACTGGAAAGCAAAGGGGAGCAGGTTCAGGAGACACCTCAAAAAGATCAGAGACTTCAAAAGGAGAACTGAAAAGAGAGAAAAAGAGTCTTCTTGCCCATTTCAGTGGTAATATGAGTAAGACAAGCAGATCTCCACCTAGGATATTGTCACTAAATGCTGTTTTTAATGAAAATTGCCTGGCAGATCCCCAGTATCAGCTACTCACTCTGAGGGGCTTTTCTATTATTAGGACAGTCAGCTGGGAGAATGGCCAAGGTTTGTATTATATCCATTACCAGCTAGCTTTAATGGGTACTGGAGAGCATCTATGATTTTTGGAAGTATAACTTCATCCTTTGGACACTGCTCCAACATTCCTTTGTTTCAAGAAGGTCAGCAATGCTCCCTCAAAGGAAAAATTAAAATCCTAGCCTGAAATAATGAAAATTCAAAGTGTGAATGAGCTTGAGAGACTGCAAAATCTGTGTTGGCCTCAAAGGGACTGGCTGAAGATGGAATACTGGGTGTGTGTCCCCTGGAACCTTCTCTTAGTCCTGCCCTGTCTCATAGTAAACTTTTTGTCATGCACAACATTTTCACATTTATATATCCCCATGAGAAAAAAATCAGTTTCTCCCCACAAAAACTTGAAGCATCTTTACTAACTTTTCCTGCTTCATGAGGGTTTACAAAAGCAATTATTAAATTTTTAAAAAGTCATTCAGCAAAGAAAGAGTTTGCTACAGAAAGCACCGTTCAGTCTTTTTGGTGTTGAATATACAGGTGTTTATCCAAGCTATAGAGCATACTCGGTTGAAGAGTTCATGAAACCCCATTGTTCCTGCTAATTCCTGTAAAACTGTTATTTTCTAAACTACTGCATCCCTGTTCTGGAGTAGTGGCTTACTGGGAGACTTTTTTTCTCTTTTTTAATTATATGTTTCAAATTATGATCGCTGGGCTTCAAGGACAAAGGATTTTTTTATTATTATGCTTTTCATGCATCATTGGAGCACCTAAAGAGCTTCCAAGAGATTCAGAAAATCAGGCTGCCTGTAGTGAATGAATTCTTCAAAAACAGTGATATTATTAGTTCTTCTGTGTCATTGAAAAGACAACCTAAATGCTAAAACCAGAAATTTCATTAAAGATTAAAGAAATATCATTTCACGTTTCACCTGCTCCATTAATATCAAATATGAATTCTATCTTTCATGACACAACTGAAGTGCAGTGTAAGATTTCAGATATACCATTATTTAATCTCTTCCAGAGAAAGAAAAAAATGTTCAAAATCCTTGAAGAGGTGTGTCTGAGCATGACAATATGCTTTGTCTGACCATTTTAAGTCACTAAAGAATATCTTAGCCTTGTGATTTTTCAATAGCTCCTGTTCTTCATGCACCACTTGAAATATGTTAATGGAGATATAACTTTCAGGAAATGCCAAGCACTTATTCTCTGAGCATAAGGCCTCCAAAGACTTCTCTGTTGAAATACCCAAGTGAGGCACTCAAAATCTTTAAGTGCTTTTGGAAATCTCAGTCTTGAGTATTATGGTCAAACTACTTTTACGTGGAGTTTTTCCTGGTCATTTACTTGCAGCTCCCTCTTTTACTTTCTTCTCTCAAAGAGCAATTTCTGAGCAGACTCCTGGCCTTTTCACCAGGAAAAAGGTGGCCAAAAAGAGGCCAAAACCCCTGGGGACATGGTGAGTTGTATTTTGTATCTCTACAGTAAGAAGAGGACTGTAGAAGTTGCTTAACAGGAAAAAGAAAAACTGGAAAAGATGTCTGTCAGACATTTTTCTAAGACCAGCATCCTAGAAAAAGGCAAGTTCAGAAGGTCATTCCATCGTGTTAACATTCCTTAAGTACCTTGTAGCAGATGATTAAAAAAGGATACCGAAATCTTCCCAGAAAACACTGTTTCTGAATCATTTTCGGCAGAGGCTTTCAGAAGAAAGGTTTGAATAGATCGATATTCAAAAGAGTAACTCTCCCACAAATGGAGTGTAGATCTCAGTTTTGTCCCCTTCCTGGAATGATGCATATATGTATTTGTCATATCAGTTCCATTGTCCTCTAGCAGGAGCCATGGGGTGCTCTACCATGATTCTCCATGTCACCATTTTTTGCACTTTCCCTGTATTTTGGACCCCTGCTTTTTCCAGTGGCACATACTGGCGTCAGCACAGGGCAGGCCATGGGGCTTTGTACAGGAGAGAGGATGAGCTACCCCCAGGGAAAAAGGAAACCTCCCGAAAGCACCATCACGCTTTTGAAATGGCTGAGGTTTCCACAGCACCCCTCTAGAAAACCACACAGCCAGGGTTCCTCAGCCAGCCTTTCCCTGCAGATATCCTTATCCTGTACAGCTTTCCAGTCCCCGTGCCTGTGCAAGATGTTGAGTCTCTATTTTAAGGAAAGAACAGCACTAATAAAGAGAATGGAAAAAAGGGTAAAAGCATGCATTTATATGAAGCTACCGCCCCAGGGCAGCTTTACAGAGCCTGAGTCTTTGGATTGGCAGGAGTGGCTTTGGGAAGTGGTTGCCGACCCGTAGCTGTGTAGGACCTGAGGGGTCTGCTCCTGCTCCTCCTCATGGCCGTGGCCCATGAGCACACGTCAGATACCACCAACATCCCCCAGCTTTTGTGCCAGCCTTCCCTGGGCCAGAGCAGAGCTGAGCTCATGGGGGCCATCCCTTATTTCGCTTTTGGCTTTCCTTCACCAGGTGGGCGCAGAGATGGCTTGGCCACAGGCAATGCACCCTGCCTTCCCCACTCCCCGAGCCCGTGCAGCCCCAGGGGCAGGGGCCAGCTGTCCCTAAGTGCTCCCAGCTGCCTCGGCCACACGGCTCGCAGTTGCTGGGGCGGTTCAGGCAGCGCTGCCAAACCCGCAGTGACAGGTTATTGGGCTCCTGCAAACGGTAATGCCATGTTTACTGCTCACTCTGAAGTGCCACATGGGCTGCAAGCTGTCTTCTCTTGGCTGAGAGCTTGGAGGCAGACAACCCCAGCTGCCTGGTGAGCGGGGACTTCTTCCCGGCTGCCGACCAAGCAGGACAAGAGCGTGTTTGCTTTTTGTTTGTAGAAAACTCCTGGCAGAGATGCATCAACTTTATCTCAACTTCTCACAGAAATATCTTTCCTACAGGTACTACGTGAGGCAAAGATATACAGCCTTGAATAAAAGCCAACCAGATCCCAGCTCTCTGACATTGCAAGGAGCACAGGGATTTTCCCATGATCGATTTTCCCAGGTGATCCTGAACTGATACAAGCATTCCTGCAGCAGCAAATGACCTCCACAACATTTGATCCCAGTTGAATTCTCCTGGCTGACCTTCAAATCCTTTTACAAATATTCCTGATATTCTCCCTGCTGTGCCAAAAAGACTGCTGGGATTGGCAAAGGTCTGGCAAGCTGAGAAGACAGAGGAGAGGAATTACAGCTGAGCTCCTCGATGGTCCCAACTTACTTCTCAACCCACTAATTGCTCAGCAGTGCAAACAAGTGGAAAGCAAATAGCTCCTATTGGAGGAGGGCTGTGAGCAAACCTAAATTATTTGGGAAAGAGAATCCCTTCAGGGCCCACTGTTTTCCTGACAGAAAGCAAGCTGAAGAATTGTAATGGAAGGAAAGCTTACTGCTGTGGTTTCTAAGATGAAGCTGCCATCATTCAAAAACATGAATTCGAGGTTATCCAGAAATTATTTCACAATCCCTCAAATAATCTTTTAAATCCTCCTACAAACCTAATATTATCCTTCAAGAATGTATCAGCAGAAGATTTTCATTTTATCAGCACTGAAATCTTTTAGAACTAATAAATTTAACCTTCAGTAGTACTATGGCAGTCATTAAAGAAAACTGAATTCATATTTTGATAGTCTGAAAAGGTTACATTAAAAATTTTGGTTTAAAACTTTTTAACCTGCTGGTCTGGCAAGATTAAGTCTTAGAAAATGTTATGGATGGCAGCAACCTGGTCAAAATACTTCTCCCAAGGACCTGATTGATTCCCAGGTGTATAAAGCCTCAGGGGGTTGTCTCCTTGGGCAACATGCAGGATCCATTTGAATAATCCCAATTTAAACTGCAATCCTTATTTAGGGCCTCTTCTCATGTCAGGACCTGGGACTCTGTCCTTTTTTACTTGAAAGGTTTGAGGGTGGAAGAGATGCTTCCAAGAGTGTCTCCTTCCCTCCTGAGAAGACTCCCCTGTTCTGCTGTAGAAGCTAATATTGGGGTATAGAGGAAAAATAAAACAGCCTCTGAGGATAATAAATAGGTAGTAAGGCATAATTTGTGTATAAGGCATTCATACATAGACATTAATTTCAGATCAATACCTAAGTGACTTCCTTTTAATTCAAAAAACATCACCCTCATCGGTATTTCAGTGAAATCCCATGTTGGAGAGAACCCAGAAACTCCTTCAAGTTTGCTGTCCTTTGGAGAATGGCTAGAAGGACAATCAGGCACTCTGAAATGCTGTTGGACTGCTTCTTTGGAGCCACTATCAAAGGACACTTTTTCATCATTGATTGAGCGAACTGAATTCTTTCCTTTACCACTTGAATCCATATAATCCTCTGTAGATCTGGCCAAATTCAACTTTCTTAATTACATCTTCCAAAGCAGAGTAGGTTTAAATCAATAATTAAACAAAAATTAGTTACCTCTTTTGATTTACTTTGCATTTTTCAGTGTAGACTTACTGAAAGCTGACATAATTTATGGACATCTCCTTCAAGCATGTACAGTCTAAACTATAATTTAAATGAACTGGAAAAAAATTTCTTCTGTAAGTTGAATCAATATGTCATGAATTGGCATACTGCATTAAGCAGGGCAAGTAAAATTGGATAGAGCAGTTATACATCCTAGAGTACAAGGTGACTGCTGTGTTCTCTGAACCTCAACATTTGCACCTTCATGAGTGCTGGAGAGTGGAAGAGGTCTGGATAACTCAGTAGTCTGCCTTTATTTTATGAAAATAAAAAAACCTCCTTAGTTTACCCTGTGGTCTAAGCCTCGGTTGCTCTGAGGGACTTTTTTTAGAAACCTAATATGTAGTTTCTGTCCAGAGAAATACTGAGTTTTCATGGGTTAGGATGCTTTTCTGTTCACAAATGAATATTTTTCTTTTTCCTTTTTTTTAACTTTCACATTCAGAGCAAGTTGTTTCATAGGGGTTGGCTTTAATGAGCTTGATAAAGCAATGGCATAGATTACTCAGGGAGCCCTGGTGGTGTAGTGGTTAAGCACATGGCATAGCAATTGCCAGGGCCCAGGTTCAATCCTGGCCAGGCTGCTCCCCAGGCAGGCAGTTGCTCGTTAGCCCTGCAAGGGGGCAATCTGCCTACGTCCTGAGGAGGACCTCAGCTGCCACCGTCCAGAATCGCTTTGGCCTGGCAGATTGAACCTTGGGATTAAAGGGTGGGCTCAGATCTGCGTGCCCTGTGTCTCACCTAAAAAATCCAGTGCGCAGGCTGGGAGGTCTGAAAAGAAAAGGGGCCTCCCCTGGATCTTCGTACGCGAAGGCTGGCCAGCAAAAAAAAAAAAAAAAAAGAGATTACTCAAATTTTTCACATACTTGTATCTTACTGAAAAGGAGCTCTTAGCCTTGCCTGAAGAAACTAAATCACAACTTATCTAACTGATTATCACTATTCACATTTGTTTTGTTATAATCATAGTCAGGAATAGTTAAATGGTATATGGCCTTAAATTAGGCTGCTCTTGTGATAAAATCCGAGGTACTCACTGCAGTGCGCATCCGAGCTAGCTTTAATGTAGTGGACAGGAATGAGAACAATGCACTGAAACCTGTGCTCTGGTAACTTCAAGCTGTTCAAGTCTTCTGAGAGCCTGGCTGCCTGCAGAACAGCATGGAGAGGTTATTGTTGCTGTATCTGCACTGCTGTTTTTGCTGTGACTGAGCTTGTACCAGTATTGAATTGCTTGAACTTGCCACTATTACAGAATTAGGGAGCCTAATTAAGCCTGCTTGGATATGCCAGCATATAGAGCAATCACAGCTGTGGCTGCAATTCAGACATAAAATTTGGGGGTTCAGGGGTAGTAATCTATGATGATCTTTCCTCTGAATGATTTGCACATTAATGCTTTCTTGGTCTGGTGGTGACTGCCCTTCTAGACTGATCACACTGGGCCAGTCCAAGCCCCAGGACCAAGGGATTTCCATTCTTCATTTCTGTTCTTTTACCAGACAGGAGCCACATTTCACAAAAGCCCAGTGTTAAATGATGATGTGAATTCCATCTGCCAGAGGGTGCCTGCATGTGTAAAGACAGGAGGGAGAAATCCTGATGAGTGTCCACCGAACAGAAATCTGCAGGTTGGAGCTGATTTCTGTGAAGAGCCTTTTGAGCTCAGTACACCCCTGTCCTGCTGTACAAGAGTAATGTAATTTGAGAGAACAGAACCAGAGGGTGAGGCTGGAAGTATCTGAAAGCTGTCAGGGGTGTGAACTGAGGCGTGTGAACAAATCCTCAGCAGCATATACCCTATGAGCTGGGATAGTAGCCACCACAGGGAAGGCTTCAGCCAACATCCTGGAGCAGCCTCCAAGTCCTGCTCTTCTAATTGGATTTCAGTTTAGCAGGTGATTTTTAAAATATATTTTTAAAAAATTAATTGGAGACTATTGTATAACATGTATTTTGGATTGCAGAGATAACCTAAATGCTGATATTTTCTAACTTCAGAGTGATTCAATTATCACTCTTAAAACACTCTCTTAATATAGTTAGTGAAAGTAATTAGATCACAGAGGCTGGCTTAAAACATCGCCAGAACTGCATCACAAGTGGAGGTGCTCAGCTTAACAGCTCCTCATTTCATATATCTCTCTGCATCAGCCCAGCATGCTTTAATTTGGATTCCCCCTGTAATACCCTCTGTTGATCCAATCATTTTCTGAGAGGTAGCTCTGGCATTCTGACAGCAAAAGTAGCAATGTTAATATCTTATCGTTGTCAACAACAGGGAAATGTCACAAGACAGACATGAAGGGTGCAAGACAAAATGCAGTCGGGGGAAGAAGAGAGGTAGAAACAAGATTCCTTTTGCTCCCACTTATTGTGTGCTGTACTTGGCTAAGCAGGTTGTACAAGGAAAAACAAAAATTAAGAAAGCCTGGAGTCAAAGCATCTAGAAGATGAGAGTGGAATGAGAACCGCAAGTGAGAACTACCATCTCCCACCGAGACATATTTCAGCTTGACATGCATGAAGCAATCAAGGCTAAGGTGGGCCAGTTCCCATGGCTGATTTGTTCTATCACTGCATCTGCTAAAACTGAGGTGAATATTTTTGTCAAGCCCCATCTGTGATGAAGACACTTGTCACTAGCAGCTGGATGCATTACCTGTAGGACATAGAATAACCACGGGGCTGAGCAGGTACCAACCCAAGCACCAGCAGACTCCCATTCAGTTCCATGCCAAAAGAGTATTAGTTCCTTTATAGAGGATGCTTCAATAAGGTGTTACATCTCCTCATATACCCCTGCAACCTGTATATGAGCAGGGGGATAAGTGATTTTGCAGGATCTGAGTCACACTAGAAGAAACTTCCCTAGCTCATCTACTGGATCTTTTTTATGAAGTAGCTTGGTGTCCTAAGAAAACGATGCTTAAGAATCACAGCTTTTGAGCTCCCTGGCTAATTGCAACCAAATGTGGTGGTAAGGTCCATGTTTAAAATACTGTAAAAGATACGTGATAACTATGATTTCATGGAAAAAAAAAATTGATCCCTTCATCTCCCTGATGAAGAGTTGGGCAGATTTCAGGTACAATACATACTTGTAACAATTGCTAGCTGAGCAACTGGCATATATCTTGCCCTCAGAGTCAGTTGTCACAAGGGACAGAAAAGGAAACTGAACTTACTGTAAAGCAGGGAAGGTTTACAAGTATAAGGCTTTATTTCTCCTCAGTAGTAGAATAACTGATTTTTCCTTTCACAGACTACTGAAGGGTCCTACGAATGGCACCACTTGAAGACAAAATAATGAAACAAGAGTCCATCTCAATGCCTGTTCAGCCAAGAGGCAATCACTCTAAGTAAGTCTTTGTTGTTCTCCCTAAGCTCTTGACTGCCTGCGATGCCAGGTAAAGAGGTAGTCACTGCTGATAGCATCTTGGATTTAAGATTTTGACAGAAAATTAAAGGGTTCTGGAGAGGGCTGTCAATAGCTCACTGGTGCAGGCAGCAGCCCTACTGCATGGACAAGAAGGACATGTGATATCCCAGATCAGCTTTTCTCTGGTACCAGCAAGAGAGCTGCTTTTACACCGGCTTAAATCCAATGCCTTAGGCATTCACAAGTCTTCCTCTTCCCAGATGAAATACACAAAGATGGAGAAAACACAAAGAAGTAAAGTGAAGAGTAACATAAGGGAGACTGACATTACATGGAGATGTTGCATTACCTTCAAAGCATGCATTATTTACCCAAGGTGTTTAAAGTAGATGTTTTATTTCAAAGAAAGGGAAACAATTTCAGGAATGAGAACACTCAGCTGGTGCCTGTAAACAGCCTGAAGTCTACCCTGCAGTGACACCTTGAGGGGAAAGCATTAAAAATAAATAACCAGAATGTGCATTTCAAATCAATGCTAAAGAAAGAGGAAGCACAAGACTACCTGGATGGACAGCTGCCTGGAGCAGCTCATGTGGGGCTTTATGGCACCACTCCTGATGAACAGCTTTCTGTTAAGCTGTACCACCTCTCAGCTTCTCCTCTACCCATCCCATATGTCTCCAGCTCCACTTGCCTTTCCCTTTCTCCTCTCCTCCAGAGGAGATACAAGTATCTCATGATTTTGAGAAAGTGTTTTGCATCAACATTTGGTTTTGACATTATTTCTGAAACTAAAAATGATCTTACACAAAAAAACTGGGGCTTTTTTTCAGAAGAGGCCATCTCTTATTCCTTGTGTCATTGAATAAATTGCTTAGCCTCCTTGAGAGCAATGGAAGGCCCCAGGGTGACCTGGATGTGGCTTCCCTGTGGGAGTTAGGTCTGGCTGGGCTGATTTTGTTGTGGGGTCAGCCTGGTGGTTGCACCCACAGCAGGGCTAATTTGCTCTGGCCCCTCTCCTACTCACCAGCCTTTTCTTTCTCTTGTACACTCAAGACTGGTCATAAATGCAAGCCCTTACAGAAGCTTTCTGCAGATATGACCCAAGAATGGCATCAGAAATGTGGTCCTGGAAATGGCCCCCACTTAGGGCTGTGTGGCCTCACCTCTGCTGAGTGCAGAGGCAAATGTTTCGGGAAATGTCCTCCGTTTTACCAAACTACAGTGACCAGACATCTCAGGTGTCTGTGGGATGGTTGCTTATGAGGAAGAGCAGCTGCAAATGATCACTGCTCCTTCCAAAGGGCATTCATATTGAAATGAATACTGGTGTAACACTTCCATATGTGTGAGCTGCACTTCAGTGCTGTGGTGTCAAATAGCACGTCAGCATTCGAAATGCTTTATAACACCTCCAGCAGGGCTTTGGTTCAGTGAAGTTCAACAAGGGCAACTGCAGGAGCAATAATTGCAACTTCACCTGAGGAGGAATAACCCCAGGCACCAGCACAGGCTGGGGGCCAACCTGCTGGAAAGCAGCACTCAGAGAAGAACCTGGGGGTCTTGGTGGACGATAAGCTGTCCACGAGCCAGGAGTGTGTCCTTGTGGCTAAGATAGGCAATGGAATCCTGGGATGCATCAGGAAAAGCATTGCCAGCAGGTCATAGGAGCTGACCCTGCCCCTCTACTGAGCCCTTGTGAGAATCACTTGGTGTTCTGTGTCCAGGTCTGGGCTCTTCTACAGAGCTCCTGGAGTGGGTTCAGGGGAGGGCAACAAAGATAATGAAAGGACCAGAACATTTCTCTTTCAAGGACAGGCTGAGGCAGCCGAACCTGTTCAGATTCTACGAGAGATGACTGAGAGGGGACTTTGGTGTTGTTGAGCAATAGGACAAGTGGCAATGGGCAGAAGCTGATGCATAGGAAGTTCCATCCGAACACGAGCAAGAACTTTTTAATGTGCAGGTGACCAAGCACTGGAACAGGTTCCCTGGAGTGGGTGTGGAGTCTCCCTCACTGGAGATACTCAAGAACATTCTGGATTCAATCCTCTGCCATGTGCACTGGGATGACCATGGTCGAGCAGGAGGGAGCCACCCTCCCAAGCTGACCCATTCTCTGACTCTGTTTCAGAGACCAGGTGACACAGCAGGGTTTGTGCAGCTTGCAGGCTTCATGTTTTGGGAGTAAACACAGTCGGTTTGAGTTCAACTTGGGGAATGGGGAGAGGGAGTGCTTTCGTAATGCTGTTGCCATGTACAAAGCAAGAGATAAGCTTTTGCAAAGGAGATAAAGGGCACAGGCACAAAAAATTTGTATGTTGGTTGTTACGTGCTCTGGCAAACTAATATGAATTAATTTTAATTTCTAATCAGTAGGTTTAATTTGTAAAGCCTTAGAAAATGCAATTGATGTCATTTGGGAAGGGCACATACTAAGAAAATGAGAGGTTTTGAGTACAAAATTCATTTTAACCCTGCTTATGGAGCTGCTCCTAACCTTCATAATTAAACTATCTCAGTTGTCAAAAAAAAAAATCTTAAAATACAATTAAAGTGAAGGTTTGTGATTTCAGTCAAATAACATAGTCAGTACACTGTTTATTGCTGCACATATGAAATTCTACAAATTAAAGTATATTCAAGACAGATGGTGTCACCACAGCAGTCATATGTGTCCTGCATGTGCTGGCACTGGGGAAATATTTTTTCTAGTCATTGCAAGATTAGTCTCAATTATTTTGAAATGATGCTACCATTAATATCATCAACAACAAAAATGTCAGCTTCTTTTTGGTTTGCACATACAAAACACAGCAAGTGGCTCTGTAAGGAGTTAATCAATAATCATAGACCATTATGGGATTCAGCAGGTCAACATGTTGCTGACAGCCCTCTCTAGGAAATCCCACAGGTGTGGAACAAGAACATCAGGCACTGTTCCTGCCTTTTGCACACCTTCACTGGTCAGCAAATCAGGCCCCAGAGAAAATGAAAGTAGGGTATCTGATCTCACCCCAAAATACCCATCCCTTGGCACCAGTAACGCACAAGCTCCATCACTGGCATCTCACGTAGAGCCAGGTTTATTAGGTGTGAACATGACTATGTGGTTTCTAGGAGTGCCTTGAAAAACAGATGTGCCATTCCAGCTTGGTGAGAAGCCTGGACAAAACCTACCAAACCCAATCTCTTCACATACAGGGCCAGCAAGGGGCAGCTGCCACATGGTCCCTAAAGCTGGGCAAAGCACCACAAGCACAACTCACCCATCACCCATATCCAGCCTGCCTGGGAGGCAGCAGGTTTATTAAACATGGGCAGATGTGTATACTGGGATGGAAATTAGTGGTATAAAACTTGGTGTAGGATATGATGGAGGAGGAGGTGATATTTCTTTACAAACATCTGCAAGAAAGTCAATGTTACCTGCTCACAGCCATTCCCTTATACACTTTATTCACCCATTCTCTCATTCCACATATGTACAAGCAACAAGATGTCTGACCTGGACCACTTGTGTATGACACCAAGGACAAAGAACACAAGCTGCCAAGGCTTCCATTTGTCCCTGGAGTTCTTCTTGAGAGTCACACAATCTCATTTTGGACAGATCTCATATCTGTTAGGAACTATCATCTCTTATGGGGCAGTCCCTAGTTATTGTTAATTTCAGCTCTTTAATCCTGGAGACAGTTGGCTGCTCATTGTGTCTCTTTTCTTTTTTGGAAAATTTTCCGTGTGGTCTAATGGGAAAAAGCACATATGCAATGTTATATGGGATCTGTTGCCATGTCGGTGCCACTCTCCTGTTGTTAGGATGCAGGGTCTGCTGGGGAGTTGGCTGGTCTGGGGTGTTTCATAGTGCAGGTCTTCTGGGCTTTGTATAACCACTCTTGTCTCCCTTTGACTGCTGGAAAGAGTTTTTTGAGGGGAGTATCTATGCATTTAACACTTTGTTCTACCAGTCCTTCTGGTGCTCGATCATACTCTGTTCCTGCCAACCTTCACGTTTTTATTACAAATCTCCCCATCCTTTGGGCTTTCTCGAGCTGCAGGCAGACTCCCTACCTGAGATGAGGAACAATGCAAGCACAGAGGTGACTGGTGCAGCTGTATACCTGGCTCCCATTTTGCCTAAATGATCCGGGAAACACTATCTGCTGGCAATGGCAGCAAGTAACCACCCTGTCCTGTGCAAGCTCTTTGACTGCTGATGTGGAGAAGCACTTTGTATTGAAAGAAACTTGGAGGCGCTCACAGGTTTTTGGAGCTGTGCTGAGCCTTAGTAATGGGGGTCTCTGCAGAGCAGCCTCCTTGTTCCCTGTGAATGGTGCAGCCCCCGTGGCTGAGCAGAGACAGTGGGGCTGTCTGCAAGCAGCTCCCTCACTGCTGGAAGCAGCTGGCCCTGGGAACCTCACACCTACGCCTGATCACACAAACCCCTGTGGCCAAATGCACGTGGCCACGGTGGGCCCTTTCTGCTCACTTGTGAGGCTTGCTGGGGTCAGCTCCTGATGCAGCATGGTGGTCAGTGAGCCGTGCACTGCATCTGTCCTGGAGAGCATCCTTCACTGGGCGTTCTGGCACACAGGTAAGGGCACGGCATGAGCAGCTCGTGCAGGTAAGAGCACGCCGACACACTCATGCTAGGATGGCTCAGCGGCGTCGATCAGGGACAAAGAGACAGGAGGAGATCTTTATATGGAGATTCACAGGGTTTATTCCACCAAGGGTGCGGGAACAAAGTAACCGAAGAACAATAGAGGGTCCAGGGGTTTTATCTGGGGATGGGAACCAATGGGAAGGGGGCAAAGGGGAAGAGTAAAGGGGGGTACACAGTCCAGTGGGAATACAAGGGAGGAGTGGCTGAAAGGGCATACCTGGGAAGGGGGAACATTCCAGAATGAGGTACATGTTGGGGAGCGTAGGCAGTGGGCCAACAGGCCGAATAAACAGGGGGAATGAACATGGGACTGCACTGCCTTATGGAGAAATCCTTCTCCTCACCACAACCTGGGGGGAGGTTGTCTTAAACTTCTGAACTCTCCCACCTGCGGCTTGCTGGTTCAGGGAACACAGCCTCTCTGGTAGTCCTAGCCCCAAGCTGGACCACTGCAACAAGCTCCCAGTGACTGACTTGTGCCAGTGAAACTCCTCACCTGGAGAAAGGGGGTTGAATGGTATCCAGAACATGTTTTGGTTTAGTTTGGTTTGAAGAAAAGAAAGATATGTTTCTTTATTACTCTGTATTTCTATCCAATTGGCTTTTATGCACCTCATGGTACCTTGTAAGCACCATAAAGCTTTAACATCTGTGGTGCTTTCAGCACTGCAACACAGCCTTGCAAACAGAAAATTGTCATTGTACAACTCAGATCTGTGTTACTGTGTGAATGGAGCTCCAGCCTTCAGAAACTATCATTTACAGTTTTCTTTTGAGCAAAGACTACAGGGTAGGGCTTTAAAAAAAGTGAAAATAGCTTTGAATTGAGCAAACTGCAACAAATAGCGGCTAGTTGTATGTATGCCAGTCTGTGCCACAGGGAAGGTGGATATTACAAATGCTCTGGGATTCCACTTCATCCTTTTATAGTAGCTTTTTCTCCACCGCTGCATCCTCTCCAGTAATGGTGTTAAATAATGCATATTTAATTTTGGTGTTTTATGCTGTGTTTTGCTTCTAACACTGGATTGAGATTGTGTTTCCCTCCCTACCATGAAATTCAGTTGTGGATAAAGAAATTCTATCATTTTTTGTTGCAGCATGTGAAGAATTAGAAAATATTGTTTGGAGCACACACCACGTTTCCATTGGCCTCTCTTGACTGAATCAGATGGTCAGACACTGTCATGCCATCTGTAGTAAGCCCTGCAGGTGGATGTGCCATGCCGAGAGATTTTGTTTGACAGCCTTTATTCATCAGATGGTTTTGCAGGCAGCTCATTACAGAATGATGAACCTGCCTGTTTCTGGTTAATTATCAACTTCACAGTCTGTTGGGTGAGATCAGCTCTCTTATAAGTGACTACTGATTCCTGTAAAAAGGATTTTTTTTCTTTTTTTATGGCACCATTTAAAAGTAAACTAGCATTTCAGAAGCTTTAATCACAATTGTCTTTCAGTCTTCTATAGAGACATCACCACAAAGAAAAAAAGAAAAGAAAAAATTTTGCCAAAAATTTGTAAATAAATACATGTACAGTGTGATGGCCATCTTTGATAAATCCTTTGTTTCTGCTCTTAGCGCATTCACATTATCAAGATGAAAGGCCAAATCCTCTCTTCTTATAACTTCACAAACATCAGAGAAGTTGCACAGAGAGAGAGTTTGGCCAGAATAAAATATTAGAAATATAGAACTAGAAATATTCTTTTCTCTCTTTTCTATGTAATAATGACATAAATATAAAAATTAGTTTGAAAAAATCACATATGTCTCTTTTAAAGTTTGTGCTGTTTATTTGAAGAGTTTACACCTTCTGTTGCTGGAGAGCATCTATTTCATTCTGGATACTAGTTTATTTTCAGAAATTATTAGTTTTTACAATCTTTACCATTCTGAGGTGAAATTCATACAATGGTGGATGAATAATTCCTTTCATAACATCTTCCTGTGGGTCAATGCAAGAGAAATGAGTGCAGAGAAAACAGGAAATTTCATCAGGAACAGTGGTGCGTTGAGAGAGACCAAGCCAAGAGTCAGATGCCACCAGATGCAGTCCTCAAAAGCACTTCTCACGCCAAGAGAGGATCAGGGATGGTATTTTACACCTGGAGAAGCACTGGATTTGTTGGCATCACAGCAGTCACTCTGTACATTCGTTAAATTTGTATTCCAGGCTGGGTAAGGGCAAGCTATCAGGTTGTGACTAGTAAAGCATCACAGAAATCCGTGTAAGGGAGAAAACCTTGCATCACTGGTCTCACTCATTGCACAAGGCTTGATGAAACGAGGTGCCTCGTGCTGCCCTCTCGCAGCAGGAGTGCTGTGACCGCATGCTGGCAGTGCTGGAGGTGCCAGTGCAGAGTTCTGCCGCTGTCCCTGCTCCACACAGCGCCTTTCCCCGGGGCACGGCAAAGCCCCTGATGCCTTCCTGCTGTGCAGGGGCCACAGCCGCTCTCCCCACCCTGCGGGGGCACCGTGCCAGGCAGGCAGCCCCAGCCCCGGGCTGCGGTCCCTCCTCCCCCGGCGCTGAGAGGGATGCACCCACAGGTACCGGTCCCGGCGGGAGGCTGCGCTCCCTGCAGAGCATCCGGACAGCGCTGAACCGACACTGCTCCCCGGGAAGGCAGGTGAACCCACAGGGATGATCCCTGGAGGAAATGCTCCTAGCTGGTATCGAAAAGGGGAAAATTCAGTGAAAAAAAATGCAGGTTTGAGAGTGCTGTAGCCTGCAAGGGAACTCCTGGTATGAAATAGTCACAGGCAAAACAAAGCATTTTCTCTCTACAAAATGGGTTCTGTCTTCACATTACATCTCCGAACAGAATGACTCAACAGTGGAGAGAACGCACCTTTGCAAAACACAGAGTTAAGGAATACACAAACGAAAATACCGTGCTCTTCCATAACAGAATTCTGGGTGGATTTTCAGAAATGGCAGAACATCACCTGTGTAGGAGGTAAAACAAATGTCCCATGTTACCCAGCTGGTTCTCCATTCTGTCTATTACAACACATCCAGAGGCATCTTGGGCAATGCCTTTACATGCTATGTATATAAACTATAGTTAAAACGGACTGAGAAGCATGTTCTTTGGGAAAATGCATCCCAAGAACATTAAAGGATGTTTCACAACAGTATAGTGTTCTAATGAGGAATTAAGAAATTTATTTACTCACTGCAAATTTTGATTTTATAACAGAGTTCTCTAATCACAAAGATAAATTATCTGTCTTTAAAAATTAGTCCAGCAGCCAGTTTGTTTCATGCAGTTCAAGTGTTAAGCGATCAAGTGCAATTCCTGCTGTAATCACTGGGTGGCATTTGGATGTGTTGGAAGAGTACAATTTTGGATGGCAAATGAAATGGAATATTGCATTTTATACAGAGTAATGAAGTGTAAGCAGCAGATCAATGACAGAAATTAGAATGCAGGTAAATGCTAGATATTGATTTATAAAACTTCTAGAATAAATATACAAAATAGGTCATTTAAATACTTGAAGGTTACTGTAAGGTGCTTGGTGATAAGTAGTGTCATCAAGGCTAATCTCAGGATAAGCTTGTTATTGAGACAATGGTGACTATTAGTCTTGTGGCTGTGTCCCAGACATCATCCCCCTGGTCAGGTGGGATCCAGGTACATTGCTCATCTCACCCTTAGGCTCACATAACCCATGGAAAAGCAAACAACCACTGTGCTCCATGATAACCCCAGGCAGCTCTGGGTTGCACTAGCATGGCCCAATACAGACCCAGCTGCAGAGGCCACATCAGTCTGTGATGCTGCTCCTGTATACGGTGGGCTCCCATCCTTCCCTCCTTCCTTCCTCACTCCCTCCCTCCCTCATCCATAGCTGTCTTGGTCACTCCTCAGCAGACTCAAAGGGCTGTAAAAATGTAGTTGCCTCATCAAATGCAGCAAGTTGCAGGCCCTACCAGTTAGGAAACAACCTGGTAGCAAGTTCCTCTCTCTTCTGTTGTACAAACCACTGCTTCATACTGACAGAGATGTAAGTGCTGCAGAGCCCTTGTGGCCTGTGAAAGCATGAATTCAGTGTATAATGAGGAGCCTTCTGGTTCCAGCAAAGGATTAGAAAGAAAGAGATCAAGTTTTGTTTGTCATTTGAAGGACAAAACCAAGGAAGAAAAAACCTTTTAGGAAGAAAAACTATGCTTTGTCTGCTCTTTGAAAGGAAGAAAAACTAATCACAAACTGCCTTCTTCACTTTGCTTCTAGAATTATTTCTAGACAGAACAGAAGCGGGCTGAGAAGTTATTCTGTTTTAATTGCAGATCTGAAAGTTTTTACCAGGAAAACACAAGCAAACTTTATATTATTGTGAAACTGTAGAGGAAAAAACTTGGGCAAATAAAATTCCATGAGGGAAGTAAACATTTTTTCTACACACGAATGCACCCTTCCTCATCTCTAATATGGAAACCTGGTGATTTTGTACTGAGCAGCAAAGTACTAGCAAAGACTTGAAAGTACGTAGCTCCCATCAGTATTTCCCTATACAGTCACCTGTAGATATATGACTGTTGAGATGTCCCTTTCCCTAATATTTGCAAAAAATTGTACTGCTGGATGTAAGTCACTGTGTGTTTATTATCTGAACAAGTATGCTTTAAGAGGACAGTTTCCAGCAGAAATGCTACTGCCATTATGCACATTATAAAGGAGCCTGTTTTATATCCAAGGAGGAGGTTGCTTCTCAGAAAAAAGTGGCCACAAGTCTTTTACTGAGCCATTTATTTCCTCTGCCTCCATCATCATCAAACCTTTTCCAACAAACGCTGTCAGGGCTGATGCCTTAAGTTTTAACT
>VZRF01000390.1:344902-395003 GCA_013396875.1 Vireo altiloquus | reverse complement strand
CGCCGCCGCCGCCGCGCGGGGAACCGGGACCCGCCCCGCCCCGCCCCGCCGGCAGCGCCGGGACACGGCCCAGGGCACGGGCAGGGAGCTGGCACCCGGCGCTCGCAGCATGGGATGGTGGCGGCATCCCGGTACGGCTGCGGGCATCCCGGTATGGGAACCTGCATCCCGGTACAGGTATTGGCATCCTGGTATGGGAACCTGCATCCCGGTACAGGTATCTGCATCCCGGTATGGGAACCTGCATCCCGGTATGGGAACGTGCATCCCAGTACAGGTATCTGCATCCCGGTATGGGAACCTGCATCCCGGTATGGGAACGTGCATCCCAGTACAGGTATCTGCATCCTGGTATGGGAACCTACATCCCGGTACAGGTATCTGCATCCCAGTACAGGTATCTGCATCCCAGTATGAGAACCTGCATCCCAGTATGGGAACCTGCATCCCGGTATGGAAATCTGCATCCCGGTACAGGTATTGGCATCCCGGTATGGCTGCGGGCATCCCGGTATGAGAACCTGCATCCCAGTACAGGTATCTGCATCCCGGTATGGGAACCTGCATCCCAGTATGGGGACCTGCATCCCAGTACAGGTATCTGCATCCCAGTATGGCTACGGGCATCCCAGTACAGAAACCGGCATCCCATTACAGGAACCCTCATCCCAGTATGGGAACCTGCATTCCAGTCCAGCTCTGGGCATCCCAGTACTGGTACCTACATCCCAATATGGTAACTATATCCTGGCGTCCCAATGTGGTGTCTACATCCCAGTACTGGTACTCACATCCTGGCCCAGTTCCTGCATCCCAGAACAGCTCCGTGCATCCTGGTGTGGATACCTGCATCCCACTACCCATATCCCAGCACTGATACTCTCATCCTGGTGTGATCCCTGCATCCCAGGACAGGATCTGCATCTTGGAATGGGAACTTGTATTTCATTTCCAGAACTGCATCCCTGTACAGGTACACATATTCCAGTACAGGAACCCACATCCTGGTACATGGTTTTGCAGCTGCACCCTGCTACAGGAATCCATGTCCTGCAGGTGCAGTACCAACATCCCAGTATGGACACCAACATCCCAGTATGGACACCAACATCCCAGTACGAACACCAGCATCCCAGAATGGGCATGAGCATGCCAGCACCAGGTACCAGCTGTATCTGGCACAGGGAACTGAAAGCATTCCCTCCATGCTGACCCTGCGCCCTCAGACCAGCCAAGTCCAGGTACATCCCCCATGGCACAGGGGACACAGAGCCTCCACTGTTGTCCCCTGCCTGAGCACAGCGCTCGTGGGGCAGCCTGGCACTGGGTCCCTCGAACTGGCACCTTTATGTGATGTGCCCAGTGTCACCCAGGCCAGATTCCCCTGGATCCCCAGGCAGGGCATCCCTGGTACCCATCCCTGGTACCCATCCCTGGTACCCATCCCTGCCCCAGAACCCATCCCTGGCACCGGCCTCACTTCCTGGGGCCGCAGCTCAGCCCCACCGTGGGTGCCCAGGGAGCTCTGAACTCCCCAGCCCTGCCAGGTTCCGTCCCTGGGCACTGTGTGTGGCCGTGGCTGGGGTCCTGTGGCCCTGCCACACGTGTCCCCTGCCCCACGCCCACGTCTGTCCCAGCACAGCGTCCGTGGCTGTGCACACCAGCGCTATTAATACACACCAGGGCACGTGGGCACGCGGCTCCCACGGGATCCAGCCTGGTTTGGAGTCACCAGGGAGCACCGCGTGTCCTGTCCGCCTTGGAATTGCCTCTTCTGCCCAGCTGTGTCCCCACCACCCCTGTGCCCTGGCTGGCTCTGTGGGAAGGGTCTCCTCTCCCACCCCACAGCCCAGAGGGATCCCCTCACATGTGGGAGCACTCCGACCCCATCCAGTCTCAGTGCAGAGGCTCTGGAAAATCCTCTTCGCCGGCTGCGCCCACATTCCCTGTGCCCAGCGCCCGTGGCTGAGGCTGCAGAGACAGAAATAGCTGAGGGAAAAGCTGCCACGGGAAAACAGGAGCAGGGACAGGAGGTGGCACAGCCCCAGGAGCTGTGGGTGCGGGGGGAAAGTGGCTGCAGGGAAGTGAGGAGCCCCAAACCCCACACGGGGATGGGCACAGAGATCCACAGCTCCCAGGGCAGCCAAAGCTTCCCACTTCCCGTGGATCCTGGGCAGTGAACCACGGGATCCACTACCTTGTCCCTGTCTCTCGCCCCTGGCTGGCACTTGTTCCACAAGGCCCCATGTCCCCAGGCACCAAGGAGCCCTGGCCAGCCCCAGGGCTTGTCCCACCACACCAGGCTTCAGCTCCTGCCCTAAATCCCTCAAACAGGGCAGCCCAGGGGTGGCCCTGCTCCCACGGCAGCCCTCAACAGCCCCAGGCTGGGCACAGCCCGGGCAGGGACTCGGGTCCTGCTCCCTGGGTGACACAGGACAGGCTGCACGAGGGCGAGGAGTGTAAAAATTTATTTTGCTGTAGAGAAGAAACCTAAAACATTATGGCTCCAGCAGATGTGAAGCAGGGAGACACACCAGGCATGGGCCTGGCTGGCAGAGCCACGCACGGTGGGCACCAAGGGGGACATGAAACACGAGGAGTGTGGCCCCGGCAGTGCCAGGGACCAGCAGGGAGTGGGTGCCTGCCTGGCAGGGCAGCTCCAGCACGGGCAGGGACCCCCGGATGGCCAGTGTTGGGGACAGCAGGGTGGGGACACCACCCCAGGACTGCCCCCGGGAGAGATGCTGGCGCTGCCCAGCACTTCCTCAACCCCCTCACCGGCTCCAGGCCACGATAAAATATTTAAATAGACAAAACACAGAAAAAGCAGCTCCAGGTGCCACCTGGGAGCTGCCCCCGCAGCTGCCTGCAAAGAGACCAACCCTGAGCATGCTGGGGAAGGCCAGGCTGGTGGCACCGGCCAGGGGCTCATCCAGGCTCCCCCTGGAAGCACAGGAACCCAGGGATGGGGGCTGGCCTCGCTCTTTGGGACTTGCAGACAAGGACACTGTGGGGCTTTGGCCCCCAATGGGTGCTGGGCTGAGTCCCAGCAGCTGACACCAGCTGGGGTGTGGGCAGGGGACAGGAGACAGGGCAGCAAGGAGCTTCCAGTGGTACCAGGAGATGCAATGCCCAGAGCCTCACACTCTGGGCAGGGCCCCACAGAGGGGACAGCAGGACACAGGGTCCTGGGAACAGCGTGGCACCACCTCAGTGATGGCACTGCCAGGGAAGGACTGGGCACACAGTGGGCATCCAACACCCTGCCAGGCCTCACCAGGGCTCCCAGAGCCCTGCAAATACTGGTGGCCATGAATACTGGTGGTGAGGGGTGGGAAAGGGATGGGCCACACATGGGGGGCAGGAAAGGAGGGTGGATGGACCCAGAGCCTGGCACCTGCAGGACTCACAAGAATTTTGTGCAGAAAACAAGAGGAAGGAGCTCAGGACAAACACTGGTGACCATTGTGCCCCCCAAGCCCAGGACAGCAGCCACCATGTCTCAGCAAGAGGGGCCAGGCCTGACCCCAAAACACTGGGGCTGGGGTTTAAGTGCCTGGGCCTCCCTCTCCAGCTGCTTTTCCTGGCGCTGGCTGAGGGAAACCGGGACAGGAGATGGAGATGGGCCCCAGGGAGCTGGAGGCATGAGCTCATTTGACAGCTCAGCTGCTGCTGGAGCTCCCAGAGGCTTCGGGAGTGTTGCCCCTTCCAGAATTGAGGGCAGCAGCACAGCCCTCTGGGGAGGGGATGTGCCCAGTCCAACAGACACTGAAACACTCGTGTTTGAGCTTAAAAACAAGCCTTAAAAAAACTGAACAGAATAAAAGATGAGGGTGATCCTCCAGCTGCTGGTGAGGCAGAGCCCTCCCGGCAGAGCTACCTGCCCTGTGGCCACGGAGGCTGCAGGAGGCCACAGGGTGAGGCTGGTCGGTGCCAGGGACTGATCCTGCTGGTGCTGGAGGGGTCTGGCTTCACTGCTCCTGCAATCCAGGCTGAGGGCAAAGGAGGATTTCCTACCAGGGGCCAGCTTGAGGCAGGGCCCCTCACTGGGGACGGGGAGCTGGTGTCACAGGAGGGCTGGAGAGTGGCTCTCATTTGTTCTTGGCCAGCAGTCGGTACAGGGTGAAGCCCACCAGCGCCGTCACCGCCGCCCCCAGCGCCACCCGCAGCCAGAAGGATGCCACTCCCAGCTCCACGGCGTTCAGGTGGCTGCAAGGAAACACAGGAGAGGCTGGTGGTGAGCGTGGCTGTCCCCCACACAGGGAGTGTGAGCACAGCACCAGGGGGAACAGCCCAGCTGAAGGGGAGGCTCCCAGAGATTCCCAGTCCCTGCGAGCTCAGCGCTCGTCACCCGGCATCATCATCAAGCCAAGGGAGGGCTGTGGGATGGATGTGGCTGTCCCCTCCCCTCCCCTGCCCTGGAAACAGCTCTCCGACACCTAAATAATTAGGCAGGTATCTGCCTTTCTAGGTCAAGCTGCCTTTCTCACTCCCAGGGCATGGAGAGCTGGGATGCCATGGGGACAACAGTGACAGGGAGCAAAGGGCAGCGAGGGACAGGGCCTGGCAGTGCCTCAGAGTACACATTCCCTTCCCAAACACGAGCTGTCCTGCACTAACTGCTCCTCTCCTCTCTCTCCCTCCATCCATAATTCATTCCCCACTACATCGGGGGAGCACAGCCAATCCCCGGCCCTCCATTACGCTGTTATTTATTTATACCACATACCCTAAGATATATTAAGAATATTTAAATTTTAATACTGCAGAAGGGAAAAAAAAAAAAAAAAAAGCGTCAGGTCTAAAAATAAAGTTGTTTATTGAAAAGAAGCTGGAGGGAAAACTACTCACTAGTAATCCCATCCTGCCTTCCAACGCTCCCACATGTTCTCCCTGCGAGGGCTCAGCGCTGTGCTCGCCCTTCCCAGCCCTGGAGTGCAGTGATTCCACTCACAGGGATCCTCCTCCCTTCCCACTGCCCCCCTCACCTCCCATGGCCAGCCTGCTGCTGTCCTACCCCATCCCCAGCCCCTCTGGGGTGCAGTTCCTCCCGGAGGGAGGCTGTGTGACAGAGGTTTCGCTTCACTGACCTCTTTTTCAGTCTGATCCATCTCATCGGGAGAAAATAGCTGCCACCCCCCCCGCGGGCCTTGGCAAACTAAGCTGGCTACTCCTCTTCAATGTTTTTTATCTTAGGCTTCAAAAATAAACACTCCTGTGGCAGGATCTATCTACTAAATCTGCCAGAGACACACACACAGGCAGGAGAAAACCTCCCCCCTCTGCAATTAGAGGAAGACGTAGCTTTTCTGTTTCAATTATTTGTATAAGCAGATCACGGAATCACAGGATGGTTTGGGTGGAACGGAACTTTAAATCCCATCCAGTTCCACCCCCTGCCATGGGCAGGGACACCTCCCACTGTCCCAGGCTGCTCCAAGCCCCAATGTCCAGCCTGGCCTTGGGCACTGCCAGGGATCCAGGGGCAGCCACAGCTTCTCTGGGCACCCTGTGCCAGGACCTGCCCACCCTCCCAGGGAACAATTCCTTCCCAATAACCCATCTAATCCTGTCCTCCCTCAGCTTAAGGTCAACCCCTCCTTGTCCTGCCACTGCATACTCTAGATGACACCAAAATCACTTGATGGCACCAAAAACTGCAGAGAAACCAAAGCAAAAGCAACGTGGCAGAGGCAGGGTTGGCACACAGCCCCCTCCAGGGGAAGGATACTAACGGGAAGGTGGCAGCAGTGGCCAGTTTGGTGTAGACAGCAGTGCTGGGTGGTCCCTGGCTGTGGCAGGAGAATGGGAAGGGTGGAGGGAGGCAGTGCTTGTAGCAGAACTCAGCTGGCAAGAGCCCTGGCTGCTGGCTGGCTTCTGGCAGGTCTGTCTTGGAGGCCACGAACACACAGGGGATCTGGCTGTCCACGTAGTGCTGCTGCAGAGACAGAGAAACCCCAGTGAGGGTTATGGACCATGCCCTGGGAGATGTGGGATGCCATGATGTCCCCCACGCCCCTGGTGAAGTCAAACAGGACCCCTGTGATCCCCCAGGACCCCTGTGAAGTGCCCCAAGGTCCCTGCCAGCTACCTTATAGATGCTGGCACAGTAGCTGAAGGATTTGGGGTCGCTCAGGTTGTAGATGAAGCAGGCGACGTCGCAGGCTGCGTCCGACGGCTTCGTGAACGTCATGTCAGCGCTGACCTCGTGCAGCTGGAGCAGAGGGGACACAGTGGGTGGCACAGCAGTGCCCCAGGGGTCAGCTGCTCCTCACAGCAGCACATGGGCTGTGCCAGCACAGCCACAGCCACAGCCCAGCCCCGTGTGCCAGGATACAGGGATGCAGCCTGGCCCTGCTAAGAGCTGGACACTGCACAGTTCCCTGCTCTCCCACACTTACTATGAGGTATTTCTCCTGGCCGTTGACCTGCACTGTGTTGATGGTGTAGAGGGATGGCTGTCCTGGGTTCTCCCTCTGGGCCTGTCACCAAGGAAAACACCATCTCAGGCAGTGCTGGGGGAGGGACAGCGTCTCACACTGCCCCCAGCCCCCACAGCTGCCTGAAGGGCAGCCAGGGCCTGTCACGAGCTGTGGGGCTGCTCCTAACAGGCAAGGAAAGTCAGCACTGCTGTGGTCAGACTGGGGAAGGCACAGCCCCTCTGGACCCTCGGGACAAGCAGAGGGAGCAGCTCACTGCCCCAGCCAGGACTAGGGACACCAAAGCCACCAGCACGGAGGGGGCATGAAGCATGGGCAGGGAAGGCATCACACAGCGGGGGCCTGCCATGGGCAGGGAGGTGCCAGGGAGGGACAGGTCACTCCAGGACACCCAGCTGTGCCTCCTGCTCCACCCTGGGAGCGTGGGCGGCCAGGGAGCAGCCACTCACCGCCAGGCTCCTGCCGAGGAAGGCCTGCAGGAAGGCAGACTTGCCTGCGCCCCGCGCTCCCAGCACCTTGCACAGGAACACATTCCTCTGCGTCTGCCCTTTCTCCAGGTCAATCCTCTTCTCCCGGGTCACTGGCAGGAGAGAAGGTGAGTGAGAGCCAGGAGGGACCTCAGCTGTGACAGAAGGGGAGGGCATGGCTGTACCTGTGAGGGCTTGGGTCTGAGAGTCCTGCTCCGAGAGGATGGGGTAGCCCAAGTAGCCCAGGCACTCCAGGCAGTGCCGTACGTCCAGGTAAGCCACGAGCCTGCAGAGACAGAGCACGCCAGGAGGGTCAGCAAGGGCTCAGTGATGTGACTGAGGGCCAGGGAGAGGGACTGAGCTTACGTCCACTGGCAGAGGAATCCATGCAGGGAAAGCAGGCCTTTATCAGTGGTGCATACCGTGTTGTAGAGCTCGGGGCCCCAGGGCACGCAGGGGAACACGCTGAAGAAGTTCTGCAGCTCTGTGTGCGACAGGGCTCCGTCCTGGTCCTGCCAAAACACACCAGGTCACCAGGGCAGGCAGTGCCCAGCCCGTGCCCAGAGGGGGCCCTGCCAGAGCAGCCACCTCACTGCTGTGCAACGTCACAGGGACTCTGCCAAGGGCAGGAATCGATGGTGGTGAGGCCGGGGCTGGGCGGGATCACAGAGCCTCCTCATGCCTCGGGGGCTGCCAGCACTGCACAACAGCAAACACATTTTGGGACTGCAGCTGCAGGACCCATCCAACCCACCCCACAGCCCTGAGCTGCTCTTCCTGGCATTCCTGGAGCCAGCTGTCCCACAGCAGCCTGTGTCACTCCAGCCTGGCCTTCCACAGGGCAGCTCAGCACTCTCAGGCTGCTGTGCCTCAAGGGGACCTGCTGGCACCTGGGCACCCAGGGGTGAGCATCCATTCAGTTCTGCCACTCCCCATGGCCACAGAGCTGATCTGGGCACCCAGGGATGTGTGTCCACTCTGTGCTGCCATTTCCTGAGCCACTGCCCATTGTCACAGAGCTGCCATACCCCAGATGCACATCAACATCTGAATAGCCAGTCCGAGCAGGTGCATGCAGATCCAATACAATCCTTCTCCCACTCTCCAAGAGCCTGAGTTTGGCAGAAATGTGTTGCTTTCTCTCCCTCTCTCCGGCCTGGCAGCCCTCCACCACGCTGGCAGATGCTGGTGCTTGGTCCATGGCTGCTGGCCAGCAGCTGTGCCTACTTGCCTGCCTGCCTCCCTGCCTGCTTCCCTGCCCCCCTGCCCGCTTCCCTGCCCCCCTGCCCACTGTAGCCAGGCATCACACGGGCCATGCCAGCTTGATGCCAACTCAGACCCAGTCCCTGAAAGTCCAAACTGACCTTTGGTCAAGGGTAGTGCCCACAACCCCACACCCCAGGGGCCACTGGACTACCTACAGCTCGCTGTGGCCACTTCCTGCTCCCAAAGCCTCCAAAGTGGGAATGCTGTGGCAGAGGAAAGCCTGTCCCTGATGCTCTGTGGGCTCCCTGGCACAGAGGGGTGGTCAAGGGAGCACTTGTGCCCAGGTGTGCAGGCCCAGCAGGGCATGCCCTCCCCTGGAGCCCCTGCAGTGCTGCCCACCTTGTCGTGCTTCTCGAAGAGCCTCTGCAGGAACTGGTATCCCAAGTGGTTGAGCTCCGTGGAGCAGCCGGGGGGCACACGGAACCTGAGGGGAAAATCATGGAATGATTTTGGTTGGAAAAGCCCTCTGTGATCATCAGGTCCAACTGCTCCAGCACTGCCAAGGCCACCACTGACCCAGGTGCCAAGTGCCACATCTACATGGCTTTAAATCCCTGCAGGGATGGGGACCCAAGCACTGCCCTGGGCAGCTGTGCCAGTGCCTGACCACCCTTTCTGTGAAAGAATTTTTCCTAATATCCAATCGAAACCTCTTATCTTTCACATCCTATTCTCCAGTTTGGACATCCAAATGAAGGTCCTCAAGCCCTGAACGAAGGGCAGTGTGTGAGCACATCTCACCCAGAGGACACAGCTCCCCACTCCCTCCCTGCTCAAGCTCAGCTGTTGCCCCCAAGCCTGGCTATTCCTTGACACAGCCCCCTAATTTTGGGGAGAATCCCCTGAGGATGCAGCGGCCTTTCCTTGGCACGTCCCAAGCAGCCAAGGAGATGCTGTGCCCTCGCTCTGCCTCGTGCCCAGGGCTTCAGCATGGCATAGCAGTGCCCCAGGGTGCCATCCACCAGCATGTCCCTGTCACCTCCCTGCAGCCTGCTCTCTGGGAAGAGGAGGAGGCAGCTCCCAAGCCAAAGCCTTCCACTGCTGCCAGCTCCCCATCTCCAGCGTGGCAGGGAGCAGAGAAGAGACAGCAGCTGCACACTCAGCCGCGAGGGCTGTGCTGACAGCTCACTGCTCCCGACAGAGCCATTCTGCCTCGCTCAGCCAGACACAGAGCAGCCTCCAAGAAGCCCTTGCTGATATCAAGGAAGTCTGGGATTTCATTCCCCACCTTCTTGTCTGCCTAAATCAGCAGCCTTGAGGCCTGTTGTACTCATCCCCAACCCCAGGTGTCAGCTCCTGCCCGAGGGGAAGGAGAGGACTGCAAAGCTGACCCTGACCCAAGGGTCCACAGCAGCTCCCAGGGTGCAGGAAGGACCCAGCCAAGGTGCTGGGGATCCTGAGCCATGCACCACGGGAATGTGAGCCCCTGGCCACCCCTGGCCACGCACTGTGGGTACAGGTAGTCATCTGTCAGCTCCAGCTCGTCGTCGTAGCCGAAGCGGCGCAGGATGGTCCAGGTGGTCTCGTGCCGGCCCCGCTGGATGAAGAGGGTGTTGAGGAAGAGGAAGCCTGCAGGAGAGACCAGGGGGCTCAGCCACAGTGGAGTCCATTCAGGCTCAGGGATCCACTCCTCAGAGCCATGCTGGGAAAACAGACTGCTGGGACAGAGAGATCTAACAGCCACAGCAGGATTGTTGTAAGGAGAGGGACTAATTAGGCTTGGAATGAGAGCCAGGAGGCTCAAGCCAAGGACAGGGCCCCTTGGGATGTGCTGAAGCAGTCCCAAGCAGTTCCCCCCTCCCCTGGGAAGGAGCAGGGAGCCCTTGTGCTGTTCCTCACCATTCAAGGTGAGGCCGTTGTCCTGCACCCCATCCGTGGTGTTCTTCCACACAACCATCTTCACATCCTCCAGCGCCTGGGGAGCCAGGGGGTTTCCAAAACAGGACTTCTGCCTCCCCAGAGAATGAAGGCCATCGTCAGCAAAGCACTCAGAGAGCTCAACCCTGTCTCAACAGGCTCCCTCTCCCCTGGCAAGGAGTGGGGTTTCAGGGAGGGAAAATCCACCCAGCTCAGGGATTTCTGCCTCAGGCCTTGACCAAACCCCTGATCTTCAGCATCCCAGTAATTTAGGACTCTCAGCATCTCCAGAGCCTCCTGGTCTTCCCGTGGCAGAGCAAACTCAGCCCAAGCTTAGGCAGATGGAACCCCACATGCTCAGAGATGCACCCTGTAGTGCTTTAGCTGTGCCACAGAAGTACCCAACAGGGATGGCTGTGCCCACAGAGGAGCAGTTTCCCTGCTGGAAAGGGAATCCCAGGCACCAGGAACACCTCAGCTCTGCAGCCATCCTACCTGGAAGTAGTTGAGTTCATCATCACTGAGGATCTGGTTGTTGTCCTGGTCCGAGAGGTTGAAGATCCGGGTCAGTGCTCGAGCACAGGCGGCTTTGAGCTGCAAGGACCAACCACAGTGACAATGACAGGGAACCAGCCACAGCCTGGCCCTTCCCCCTGCAGCCCCACACACAGAGGGTTCCCTTCCTGCACTTCTAGGCCAGTACCACAGCCACCCTGGGGGTGGGAATCATGGAATCGTTAAGGTTGGAAAACCCCTCCAAGATGTGAGTCCAGCCATTCCCCCAGCACTGCCAAGGCCACCACTAGCCCATGTCCCCAAGTGCCACATTCACAGGGATTTTAAATCCTTTCAGGAATGGTGACCCCACCACTCCACCTGTGCCAGTGCCTGACCACCCTTACTGTGAAGAAATTTTTCCTAATATCCAATCTCAAGTTAGAGAGGACAACCCAAGGGGAATTATTTTCCCAGACCCTTCCCTCCCCAACCAACATACAGCATGGAGCACGAGGGCTTCTGCCCCAACACACCCAGCTCCCTGCAGGTCTCTGCGTGCCCAGCTGGCTGTACTGAGCACAGGAGATGGGCACTGTTCCCCTGGCTGCTCTGTGCCAGCCCAAACTCTCTGCTTTCATCCCAAAAGCTCCAGCCCAGAGCAGTGTTAACAGGAAGGAGACTCCTCCAGGAGCCCACCTGCTTCTCCTCCGGGTCGTAGAGGGGGGCAGTGGGGTGCAGCACGGCTTTCTGGGCGTAGTAGAAGAGCTCAGAGATGTTCTTGAGGTTCTTGGCAGAGCACTGGGGATTCAGAGGAAGAGACAGCCACGATGAAAAGGGCAGGAGGAGGATGGTACAATCTCCCCGAGCCAGACTAGCTGCGCCTCGAAGCACAGAGAAACATTTGTCCACCATGAGGAAAAATCAAGAGGGACAATCTCCTGGGTTTTGCTCTGGCTTTGCTGTGCCCATTCCACAGTCCCAGAGCCAATGGGGCCTGTGTGGAGCTCCAACATCAGTTCCAGCTAGAGAGCCACAGAGGGCAGACACAGAAAGCTGCCCCCTGCAAGGGACACAGGGCAGAAAGCCCAAAGCAAAGGCTGTCAAGCCTTGGGCAGGGGGACTTGTGAAGAGCTACATCATCAGGGCAGCTCTCCACGAGCACAGAGGCTCCCTGACTCCCACCAGACCAACATCCCAACCCCTCAGGGAAGCTCTGCACACCCCCTCCAGCTCCCTCACCTCCACACAGGTCTCAATCTCCGAGAACTGGTTCATGATGGGTAGGATGACCTCCATGGAGCTGCCAACCTGCAGGTCAGACTTGTTTCCCACTAAAATAATGGGGATTCTAGGAAAGACACAGAGCACAAGTGAGGCCACTCCTCTCTTGGTCCCAGCACTGCCCCAGCCTTTGGTGCTCCCATGGGCAGGCCAGGGAGGCCCCAACCCTCATCTGCAGGGTCCAGAGCAGCTTTCCTGCCTCCCACAGCTGGGAGCATCCATCTGGAGAATCCATCTGATCCTGCTTACGCTTTCACCCAGTAACAATATGTTCAGGAGGCTTTAATCCAGCACAGCAGCCTTCTGCCCAAGTGATCCACACACAGCCTAAAGCTCCTGTGCTCCCAGATTCCCCAGGCAGCCTCCTCTCCCTGTCTGGTTGAGAAGGGATCAAGGGGGGAGAAGGATCCCTCCTCAGTGACCCCCTGCCTCAACTGCATCTCTGGTGGAGAAAAGTCCCCATCTTCTTCTGCTCTGAGTGGTCTGGCCACAAAAAATCCTCAAATGGTTTGGTTGGGAGGGACCTTAAAGTTCTTCTTGTCCCACTCCCTGCCACAGGCAGGGACACCTCCATCATATGAGGGCTCCACGCCCCTGGATCAAACCACAAAGCAGGTTTGCCCTCAGTACCCTCAGAAGGAGGTGAGCATGGTGGGCAACCCACAACCCCCAGAATCCCCCAACTCTGCACCCACAGACCCCACCCCACACAGTACCTGGATCCCTTTTCAAGTCCCCCGTTCACCATGGGGATCCACTTTGTGCGAATCTGGAATGTGAGCAGAGGTAAAGGGCTGTCAGCACAGCCTGAGGAGGGACAGGCAGCTCCCAGGCAGGCAGGAACAGAGCCCTGCAGCCATCAGCATTCCCTCACACCAGCAGGGAGAGCACACCCAGGGATGCTGGATGCCAGCACCAGGATGCTACAAGCCTCTTGTCCTGTTGTGAGGGAGCAAGCTTGGGCAGGGCTCAGCCCTGATCAAGGCTCTCAGACCCAAAATCCCTCACAGGGCTGGGGGCCATCAGTACATGCTCGGAAACCCCAGCACTGGGAACACCTCCAGGACCCATTACCTTGTCAATCGTGGCCTCCTTGGTGACATCGTACACCACACAGACCACGTTGGCCTGCAAGAGAAGCAGAAGGTGGTGAAAGGGCCCCTGCCACACTCGTGGCAGCAGGGAATGGCAGCAGGGAATGCCAGGGGAGCAGGGAATGTCATGGCTGTAGGGAATGCCACGGCAGCAGGGAATGCCACAGAAGCAGGGAATGCCAGGGAAGCAGTGAATGCCATGGCAGCAGGGAACACCACGGAAACAAGGAATGCCACAGCAGCAGGGAATGCCATGGCAGCAGGGAATGCCACGGCAGCAGGGAATGCCAGCTGAGCAGCCAGGGAAAGGCAGCGGCCGAGTGCACGTGAGCATGGACACGTACACAGCCCCGACTGGGCTGCCCTCAGCACGAGCCCACGAGCTGCTGGGAGAAGTTCCTCTCCCTCAGGAGGTGTGCTCCCATGCCTGCCGGCGTGGATCCCCCTCCCACACCACTCCTGTCCCGGCCCTCCTCCCCTCCTGACCCCGTGCAGACAGGGCTGGCACCGGGGCTTTATCAGAAGCAGACAGGAGGGATCACTGGTCCTTTCAGGAGAGAGTTTAATGCTAATCCCGAAGACACACAAGGGTTTAGGCAGGATTTCCTGGAGCCATTTAAAGCCTCCGTGTACTCCTGCTGTCTGGGTGGAGGGAGCAGGACCCCCGTGCCCACCTCCTCAGCTGTTAGCCACCGGGGCTGGGAGATTAAATAGCTTTGCTCATGTGAGAGAGATGGTTTTATTATCCATAATTAAAAGGTCCTCATGTCTGCAGAGTCAAGGCTAATCCCAGGGCAAAGAGCAGCTGGGTCCACCCCAGCCAGACAACTTAATTATTCCTCCACGGCTGCGCCGAGGGCTCCCTCATCCCTCCCTGCCCAGTGCTCGCCAGGGGCTCCAGCTCCCAAATTAACTCCTCTGTGCCACCGCTTCATCAGGCAGCCACAGGGATCTAATGCAGGGAGCAGGGGTCTTGCCCAAACCCAGCAACTGCTTCTCCCTCTTCTGAGTCCATGGGGAACATCCCGAGGCTGAGAGCACAACATCTGCTCCGCAGCCTCCCGTGGGCAGCGAGCTGCCCCCGCCGCTCTCCTTCTGGAGGCTCCCCGGAGGGCTCGGACAAACCACACACAACAGCTTACAAGACAGAGCAGGATTAAACAAGCCTCTAAACAAACCAAGAGCATTAATCCGTGGATAACCGACTGCCCGTGTCTCTCTGGGTGGCTAAGGGGGAGGGGAGCAGCCATGTGTCCCTCAGGGACTGCAGCCTCCTGTCCCCATCCCAACCAGCTCTGCTCACCTTGGCAATCTCCTCCTGCAGCTCCTCCTCTGTCTGCTCCGACTCTGGAAGGGGAACAAAGCCATCACCACCTGCCCAGGCAGGGGCACCCCTTCCCAATCCCCTCAGGAAGGCAGGGAAGGAGAGAAGCCAGACAGGAGAGGGCCCTACCTGAGTAGTCCACTATGTGCGTGGGGACCTTCTCAGGGGTGACATCGGCCGGGATGGTGATCTCCTCCGCCCGGGGGGGCACCTGCAAAGCCAGCACACCCCGTCCAGCCACAGGCAGCCAGGAGGACAGGTGACAAGGGACTTCAGATCCCAACGTGGCCACTGCCAGGGCGGGATGAGCTGTGGATCACGGATTGCTCTTGGCCCACCAGGCTGCAGCAGCTCCCTGCACTCCAGCCCTCGCACAGGCAGAGGTGGAACTTCCACCTGCCTCCCTCACTCGAAGCTCCTGATCCCAGCCCTGGGCACTCCCTGTGCTCCTCTGTGATGAACAGACTGTCTGGGTGGGGCTGGGAGCAGGGGAAGGGGTGCAGGGTTGGTCCCCCCCAACCCCTGAGCTGACACTGCCCAGCACACCATGGAGGGCACCAGCTGCTCGTGGGCAACGGGAGAAACATCTGATGGCACAGGGAAAATGTGCCTGGGCAAAGTGATCTCATTTCCCTACCCAAACTGTGCTGGGACAGCAAGCTGTCAAGGAGCCCAGGTGGGCTGGGTGCTGCTCACAGCTGGCTCAGAGCACCAAAGCCATCAGGGAATGTGGCCTGGGCTCTTCCAAGGGCTCTGCGGCACTGCCAGCCCTGCTGTGCTGGTGACAGAGACCCCCACCTGCAGCAAGTGGGGCCCTGGGAGGTACCAACACCCTCCTCAGGGCAGAGAGAGCCGCAAGGCAGGATCAGCTGCCAAGTCGGGATCAGAGCACAAAGTGAGGAAAACACCACCTCAGCTGGAGCTCACTGTGCGAGCATGGTCCGCTCTGACCTGGGTGTGGTCCTCAGTGACCTCACCCGAAGCAGCCCCGCGGCTGCCACAGCCCCAGGAGCTGTGAGCACCTCCCAGACATGCCCATCTCCAGCCGGGAACAGCGGGGACAGAGCTGTCCCACCCACAGAGGCGGCTCGGGGTGGCGGTGTGCGCGGCCCCTCCCCACTCACCTCTTCAGGAAACTCCTCTCCCACCAGAGCCATGATCAGGGACGTCTTCCCCACCTGGGCTAGGAAATAAAGGGAGGACGTTGACATTGGCACCGGCACGGCAGAGCTTGAGGGGGACAGCGGCAGGTGGGAGCCAAGATGGGAGCCGGGGCTGGTGACAATGACACCCACGGGAGGGCCTGAGGGCTCCTCTGCTCCTGCCACTGACGGGGGGCCCACCTGGCAGAAGAACCCCTCCCTTGCAGAAGAACCNCTGCCCCTTCCCTGGCCGGAGGAGCCTCTCCCGACCCCATGCCCCCCGTGCCCCCTCACCCTCCCCGAGCAGGAGGATCCGCACGTCCCGTTTCATGGCGGCGCCGCCGCCTCCCGGCTCCCCCCCACCACCACTTCCGGCCGCACCACCGAGCGGTGGCGCAGAGCGGCGCCGGGCGGCGCGGCGCCCCCTAGCGGGGCAAGCACACCGAGACCTCCAGGATTCGTCTTTCGATGGTTTATTAACGAAAACAAAACATTTAACGACAACAAACGGCGAACGGCGCCGTGAAACACATTCCAGGGCCGGGCTGGGCCGCAGGCGGGCCGGCCGCCGCTGGCGGCCCTTGCAGCCGTGGGGGCGGTGGTCTGGGCCCGGTGGGGGCCGGAGCCGGGGCCTGTCCTGGGGCCTGTCCCGGAGCGGCCCCGCTGGAGAAGCGTCGCTGGTGAAAGGCTCGGCCTGGCTCAGGCGCCCGTGAGCTCCCACACGAGCACGGCGCTGTGGGAGGCCGTGAGGAGGCGGCGGCCGGAGGGCGCGAAGCGGCAGAGGTGCACGGTGTCGTCATGGCCGGCGTAGTCCTGCGGGTCCCCGGCGGGGCAGGGCTGCAGCCGCAGCAGCCGGTCTGAGGAGAGGAGCGGATCAGGGCCGGGCAGGAGGCTCTCACTGACCCCCCTCACCCTCCAGAGCCGCTCCTTGGGGCTTGTCCCTGCCACCACTACCCTTCCCCGACACTCACAGACCTTCTACATCTCTAGTCCCTGCCAGAAGCACCACTCCTGGTCACCCCCTGCTCCCTTTCCATGTCTTGTTCTAGCCAGAAGCACCATTCCCAGTCACCCTCAAACCATCTCCATGTCATTTCCCAGGCAGCAGCACCATTCCCAGCCACCTCCAAGCGCACTCCCTGTTTTGTCCCTGCCAGAAGCATCATTCCCCTTCACCCTCAGGCTCCCTCCACATCTTTTCCCTGCCAGAAGCCCTGTTTCCAGTCACCCCCAGACCCTCTCCATCTCTTTCCCCTGCCAGAAGCATCATTCCCAGTCACTCCTGGGACTCTCTCCCTGCTGCTGAGCTGCAAGTTGTGGCACTGAGCTGAGTGACATGGGACAGGCAGATCCAAACTGCTCCAGGAGTGAGGTGCCCTTGTCCTGCCCACATCCCTGCTGCCTCACACAGCTCCAGAGATGGAGACAGCCCAGAACCCTGGGAAGTCATTCCAGCGACAAACCCTGCCCGTGGACAAACAGCACTGAGCTCGTGCATCTCATTTCTGACCCAGGAGTCTCCCGGAGGTTTCTCCTTGCCCTGGATTGAAGCTCCCAGGTTCGAGGACATGTTTCAAGAGACACTCGTCTCTCCTCTGGCAGAAGAAGGTGGTGTCCAGGCCCCCTCAGCACTCACCACTGAAGCCGATGGCCATGAAAGGTGCGGCTGGGGACAGGCTGAGGGACGTGGCAAAGGCTGGCAGGGAGATCTTCCTGAGCACCTGCAGCCCAGCAAGAGAAACAACAGCAGCTCAGAGGGGGAAGGCAGCGCCCAGAGCTGTGCAGCCACAGCCCTAAGGAGGGTGATGGAGAGGCTGAGGCTGCACAGCTCAGAAAGCTGCCCCAGGCATCCAGGAGACAACGGGGAGAGTGTTAATGCTCCTGGAAGCAGCTGCCTTCCCCCACAGTGGGATCAGGGACTGGCTGCCTGTTTGGATGCAGCCTGAGGCAGGAGCAGGGCCCTGCTGCTCACCTGGGCCAGACTGCAAGAGTTTCCAAGATGAAAATCTCTTCCCTGAGCAGCTGCCTGAGCCCACCCCACCCCTGTGACCGAGGGTAACACAGAGGGCAGCACTGCCAGCCCCCACTGCCCGTGGCAGGGGACAGGTACCTGTTTCTTTCTCAGGCTGTAGAACAAAGCCTCCTTCTGCATGCCAAAGCCCACGTAGACCAGGACACCATGTTCCCAAGGGCAGAACGCGGCCAGGCTGGGCGGGAGGCTGTCAAGACCCTGGTGAGGGAAACCAAAAGCAACAAAACGGAGGCTGGATTCTCTTATTTCAACCAGTGAGAGATAAAAGGAGAGCACAGAGAGACCAGGGCTGGGAGTGTTTGAGCAGTGGGACGTTAGTATGGTGGAGGCTGCTTCCTCCCTCTTGCATTCCCATCTCAGACAGGCTCAGGGAAAGCAAGGAACAACCACACCCTGCCACGGAAACCTGAAGCAAATGGTTTAGTGTGGTAGGAGCAGGTCACACGAGGGTCCAGCAGGCTGAATTCCCACTGAGATATTACTGCTGCATGGGCTTGAAGCTGGGAATTGGTTATGGATCAGTTCAGCACAAGAAAACAGGGCCCAGAAGGCAGATCTTGAGTAGTGGATGCAAGATCAAACCACACTGTAGGGAGAGCTGTAGTGAGTTTCTTTCCAGAGGAAATCCATCTTCTCAGAAATAAACAGAAGAAATACTGACAGAACCCAGCTGCTGTATAGATCCAGGCTGAGGCATTGCCTCTTGCCCCCCAAAAACACCCAGCTCCCTTCTGCCTGCCAATGTCGGACCAGGCACCATCTCCATCCTCTCCAACACACATCCTCCTGCTTTTCTAGCAGGTGTCCTGCTGCCCAAACCTTACCCCTGGCCTGGAGCCAGAGGCTGCTGCCAAGCAGCAGGGACACACAGGGCTGAGTACTTGGCTCTGGGAAGCCATCACCACGCTCCTGGCTCGGAATATTCACGCTCCTCGGGAGTGTCAGAATTAGCAGCACGCTCGTAATTAGCTCTCCCCCCTGCACACTGTGCTCACTGCTGCCCAGGCTCTGCTTTGCTGGCACAGGGCTGTCAGCTCTTTGCAGGTGCAGTTTAGGGCTTCTCATGCTTAAAAGTAATTGCTCCAGGGCAGTTTGGCACTGCTACAGTTTCTTTGCACACACAAGAAGGTGCATTGACATGGTACTGCCTGAACAGGACTCACAGAGGTGCCTTTCCTAAGCACACCCTCACTCTCTCAGAGCCCTGTGCCTCCCTCTTTCATCTCTGCTGGTGTCCAGCCTCGTACCAGGAGCAGGCAGGGCCTGGCAGGTGCCACGCTCACCTCGGGGCCAGCAGGGGCTGGGAAGCTGAGCCAGTCGAGGAGCTCACACTTGTCCTGGAGCCAGTCGGAGCCCCAGACGCTGACCCGGCGGTCGGAGCTGGTGGCCAGCCAGAGCTCCCCTCCTTCCACCCCGAAGTCGTGGTACTGTGGAGCACAGACACAACCCTGTCACTTTGAAGGAAGGAGACAGTGAAGAGTGGGATGGGAGCTCATAGGAACATGGGGCTCGTGTTTAGGGGATCAAAGCCAGGATTAACCTCTGTTTGTGGCTGCCCCTGGATCCCTGGAAGTGTCCAGAGCCAGGCTGGATGGGGCTTGGAGCAACCTGGGATAGTGGGAGGTGTCCCTGCCTATGGCAGGGGGCTGGAAATGGATGATTTTTAAGGTCCTTTCCAACCCAAACCTGCTCTGAATGACACAGTTCTCTTCCCTGGGACCCCCTCTGGATCTGCACATCTCCTGGGAGAGTTGTTTCCAATACCATGTGTCCCCTAACGTCCTTCACCTAAAATCAAGGAGGATTTCCTCAGTCTCAAAGTACCAGGAAGAACAGCCTTGCAGTGTGGATGATCTTAAAGCCTGAGAGCTTAGGGAAAATTATTCCCATTTCTGCTGTGCAAAGGAAAAAACTCTCTGTGAAGAGGAGGACAAAGGAGGTGCTCAAACCATCCCAGTGCTGCACAGCCAAGTCTTCCCAGCTCCACAGAGGAATGGTACAGGCTGCCAAAGAGCCTTTTTGAGGAGCACAGGGGCTGCAAGCTCTCAGCCTGGGCTGCTCTCAAGGGGTGTTGCTCTCCCAAGAGCCTGTGGCACTGGTTCATGTCACACCTGTATACAGGGTGTCAACAACTGCCACCAAAGATCCCCCTGCAAGCACAGCCTCACTCGGGTTGCACCTGCAACACATGGAGCTTTATTCCACTGAATATATCCCTGGGAAAACTGATCAGAAGTTGCTGGTGGTGATGGAGGAAGATTTCCAAAGAGGAAAAGCAAGGGACACCAAAGCACACTGCTGCCCATGCTGCCTCCCAGAGCTGTGCAGTGACACATGGGGACTGTGTCACTCCTGAGGTCTCACCTGCTTCCTGAGGTCTCACCTGCTTCCTGGTGCACTGGAGAACGGTGATGGGGGAGCCCTTGTGGTCAGCCAGGACATGGATGGTCATTCCAGTGCGAGGGCTGCTGACAGCCACTATCCCATCCTTGCCCCCTGATAAAATCATTTCCCCTGTTGGCAGGGGAGAGAAAAGAATGGGACACTTCTTGTAGGAGAAAGGTCCAAGATTATGGGATAGCAGTGTCCTGAAACACTGTGAAAGGCTGGGAACATCCCAGTCAAGGGCTGGGTATGATGAGATGTCTCAGAGATACCCATTTAAGCTCCACACTGAAGAAGAACCACAGTAGATCATAAACCAAAGGTGTTTGTTGTACCCAAAGCCCTTGGCTATCCCAGAACCGATGCACCTCCCACGTCCCACCCAACCCATGCTCAGCTGGCAGAGGCACAAGAGCTCAATGAGATAAGTTCTGTGGCTCTCCCCAGCCCCAGGGTTTTGGGCAGGTGGCCAGGACACAGAGCAGCTGGAGGTCAGGGTAAACCCAGGCATCACCAAGCCACATTCCCCGAGGTCACACATCCCCACTGTCACCTCAGGCAGCCTCACCATCGGTGGAGTAGGCAATTGCTGTCAGTGCAGCAGCGTGGGGATGCATTTTGAGCTCCATCTCTGTCCTGGAAACGCTGAACACACGGACAGTGCCATCACTGTACCCTGCCACCACATGCTGGCTCTCAACGGGAAAAGGCCACAGCCCAACGGGACGAGGCTTCCAGGCCAGGCACTGGCAGCTCTGCAAGGAAATCGGCACAGAGCTGGTGACACAGGGGACGCTTCCCTGTGCCAAGAGGAAGGGATTGGTGTGCCACACTTACCTGGTTGAGCACCTGGAACTGAACCACCAGCTCTGTGCTGCCCAGAGCCCAGATCCTCACGCTGCCATCCTCCCCGCACGTGGCACAGTGACGCTCGTCGGGACTAAAGCACACCTCGGTCACCTGCCAAGGGGAAAAGGCAGAGAACAGGGGCTCTGTGAGTGCCACAGCCCAGAGCACATCAGCTCCCCTTCATCCCACAGGATTCTGCTCATAGGAGACACCAGATGAGATGGAGCATAAAGGAACGTGAAGTGTTTTGGTTTTAGGCTAACGGGATGAGAGGAAATGGCCTCAAGTTGCACCAGGGAAAATTTAGATTGAATATTAGGAAGGATTTCTTTACAGAAAAAGTTGTAAAGCACTGGTACAGGCTGCTCAGGGCAGTGGTAGAGTCACCACACACAAGAGTGTTCAAAAAATGTGTGGGTGTGGCACCTGGGGACATGGTTTAATGGTGAACGTGGTGGTGGTGCTGGGCTGGCACTTGGACTTGATGATCTTAAAGGTCTTTTCCAACCTTACCAATAATGGAAAACAATAAACCCAACCCCAAAGGCAGGACCAGGCAGTGTGCAGAGTAAACCCAACCCCAAAGGTAGGACCAGGCAAGGTGCACTGCAAGTTGCCATAAAATACCTTCTCTCCTACCATTTCAACCTCTTTTTCTGTAGCAGAAAGATACCCTGAAACAACAGCAAAATTCCGAGCAGCCCTCTGACCTTGTTCTTGTGGCCACTGATGAGGCGGATGCTGGTGCTCTCCACCCAGTTGATGTACCACAGGGTCCCTGCCGTGGTGCCCACAATGCCCATTTCCAGGGAGTCGTCGAAGGCTGCGCTCACGATCGTCCCATCCAGGGTGATCTCGTGCTCCAGTAGGACTGAGCCAGACCTGGAGGAAGGCAGGGTGGGAGGAGGACTGGCTCAGATGCTGGAACAGCCACTCTGCCTGCTTTAAATCCAACTTTCTCGTGAACCCAGTTCAATGAGGGGCTCGAGTCCATGGAACAGTGGCTGGGAGAGCTGGGGTTGTTCATCCAGGGAGAGATCAGAGCCCCTTCTGGTGCCTGAAGGGGCTCCAGGAGAGCTGGAGAGGGACTTGGGACAAGAGACTGGAGGGACAGGACACAGGGAATGGCTTTCCACTGCCAGAGGGCAGGGATGGATGGGATATTGGGAAGAAATTCTTTCCATGAGGGTGGGGAGGCCCTGGCACAGGGTGCCCAGAGAAGCTGTGGCTGCCCCTGGATCCCTGGCAGTGTCCAAGGCCAGGTTGGACAGGGCTTAGAGCAACCTGGGCTAGTGGAAGGTGTCCTTGCCCATGGCAGGGAGGGTTGGAATGGGATGGTCTTGAAGGTTCCTTCCCACCCAAACCATTCCATGATTCTGTGATTTGCACTTCAGCTGTCTTTTTACAGGAAAGAAAGAAAAGAGGGGATTTGATAGCGTGAGAGAAGAAACAAAGGCAATGTATTTTCCCTAATTCTCCTAAAGGAATTCCTACAAACCACTGACACAAACTTCAGGCACGATCAACACCCACTTCCACTATTAAGAGGTTTCAGCTACCTGTGGCAAAAATTCAGTCAAAAGATCCAGACAGAAAGAATCAGCAGTCACGGGATGGAGAGGAAAAGCTAAGGATGAGGAGCAGCAGGAGCGGCGTGGTTGCACGTGGTGTCTGTCTGTGAAAAGCCACCTCTCAGACAGGTCCTGGGGGCTGCCAGGTGAGGGGCCACGAGCTCCTACCTGGCATCAGGCCCTTTCAGCCTCAGCTCCTGCACGGTGGCCACGGACCACAGGCGGATGCGCTTCGTGTTGCTGCCGCTCACCAGCCGCTTGTGCCGACACACCAGCACACCTGGGGATGAAGGGCACCTGTCAGTGCCCACTGCTCCCAGAAATCATTCCAAGGGTGCTCCTGACAGCCACTTGGGCAGGAAAATGGGAGGGTTCTACAGCCCAACGCTGTTTTATAGACCAGAGGTCTGTGGGTGCTTTGGCACAGGCTGCCAGCAGTGGTGGTGTCACCATCCCAGAAAGATTCAAACAGCTTGTGGATGAGGTGCTCAGGGACACATCTTCGAGACCTTTTCTAGCCTTAATGACTCTATGATTCAATGAACCCCCCTGGAAACCCAGCACCCTGAGGAAACCCACGTCACAGATCCACTGCCACCCCACACATCTTGCATCCAAACTGGTTTTCCGAGCACAGCTGTAATGGGAAGTCTGCAAGCTCGTGGCTTCTTTCCCAGCAAGTTTCCCCTTCCAGAGCTGACGCTGCACCCACCGATCTCGCCCTCATCAGCCTCCCACGTCATGAAGCAGGAATTGGTCTCTGTGTCCCACACACAGATCTGGCCTGAGTTGGTCCCACTGTAAAGGAGAGTGTCAGCACCGTAACAGAGAGATGTCAGCTCCACCAGCCCCAGCACGTCCGGGGCAGGGGCTCGATGAACCTGCCAAAGCACAAAACCCAGGAATGTCAAAGGGAGTGAACATGCTTAGATGCATCAGGAGAAAAAAAACATCCTCCTCTCCTCAATTCCTACAGTTAATCCCTCAAATACAACCAAAAGCTGTGCACAGTCAACATCACCTCACTGAGAGAAATCATCAGCTTTTGCCGAGCCCTCACCAGGGGCTTGGAAAATAAGTCAAGAGATGCTGAAAATAAATCTTAAAAGGTAAAAGGAAGGTTTACCTTGAGTCTGACAGCAGCTGCCTGTTGCTCCAACAGCCAGAACATCACAGCTCCCCTCCCCACACAGGCCAGGTCTTGGTGAGAGACAGGGCTAAAAGCCACGTCGTGGAGAGGCTCCGAGACACGAGTGGACAGCATGAGCTCAAAGGTGTGTGTGCTCCACACAGCCATGGTCTGGTCACTGTAGTCCCCTAGGGAGAATGGGTAAGACAGGAGGAAGAATTCTGCTGCCTCAGGATGCTCACAAGCATCCACACAGCACACACACATCAGCTGTGTCACTCCCTCATCCAGCTGTTGAGAGACAACTGTCCCAAACACCATTCCAGGCATGGACACAAATCCTTTTGTGCTCAGCACAAGCTGCACGACACAACAGAGGCTTGTCCAAGCTAAGGACAGACAGAACTGGCCCAATACTTTGCACTGGAGGTTGGAGCAAACCTGTCCTGGCAGCGGAGTTATCTGGAGCAGCCAGGGCTGGGATTGCAGCAGGCAGAGCAGTTTTCCTGCTGCTTCTCCATCCTCAGGAGTCACTGCACCCCTTGGGGAATGCCCCACACCAACCCTCCAGTGACACTGGGCACTCAGGGCTAACTCTGTCTTGACAAAGAACAGGATGTCACCTTTGCCAAGATCCCAGCTGAGGTGGGAGCTGACCTCAATGGAAGCCACCACAGCTGGGTGGGAGCAGAAGGCGTTGGCCTTGGTGATGGCAAAATTCCCAAGCTTCCAGAGAGCTCAGGAGGACAGCACTCTCCTCCTGCCTTTCTCAGGCTCCACAAGCTCTGTGGAGACTTTCAGCTTTTCCCTCCCCTGCAGCCCAGGCCGGAGCTGGAGGAGGAGAGCCCCTCTCCCACACTGCTGCCTGAAGAGCACAAAGCTCCCTTTCTCTCCAGTGAAGCCTGCTTTTCTTTCCACAGGCAGCCTCACCAGCCTGGAGCGAGCGTATTGCCTGCCCCACAGGTCCCCTCTCATGCAAAACAAGAGCTTCCTAATTGCATGTTGTCCTTTAAATGTCCCCTGCCTGAAGAAAACAGACAGCTTGAGTGTCCATCCTGTGCTGGCATGGCTGCCTGGCAGGAGGCTCTCAGTTGGGAGCCTGGTTACTTCTGTCCAACTCCATCTAGGCAGCAATAACAAGTCCAGAAGAAGGCTTTTCCCTTTGCACACTATAAATAGGAACCACAAACCATTTACAGGGGGTTTGAGAAGCACCAGTGAGTCAGGAGAAGAAAGCTCTAACTGCTGCATATCCCTCCCAAGGATAACCACAGAACAGCTTCCTACCCACGAGCCTGCTGCACGTCTGGCAGGTATTTGGTGCTCACAGCACCTTCCTGCCGTGAGCTGTGTGCTCTGGGGTGCACCCCTGAACCCACAGCTGCAGGTACAGATGTGCTCACCCACGGTGACGAGGAATCTGTCATCCCAGGAGAATGCCATAGCTTGGACTTGTGTCTCATGGTGGAACAGCTCTGCTGTGCAGGCCCCATCCTGAGTGCTCCAGATGCAGATCTGACAGTGGGAGTCTCCATCCTTCTTCCCCGAGGCAGAGGCAAGAACCTAACAGAACAATGTGTAAGTAATTAGAGAACACTCATTAGTCTGAGGCACTTTTTTTAGTGCCACATTAAAGCGACGTGGTTGGCAAATGGAGAATGCTGTGAGAAACAGCCCTTCAGCTGATGGCAGGAGGGAAAGGCAGCATCACCCAGAGGAAGATAACGGCCTTTAGAGAGGCACAGAATCACTGAGGTTGGAAAACATCTCCAAGATCATCGAGTCCAACCTGTGACTGATCCCCACCTCGTCACCCAGCCCAGAGCACCGAGTGCCACGTACAGGCCTTCCTTGGGCACCTCCAGGGATAGGGACTTCACCCCTCCTGGGCAGCCCCTTCCAAGGCCTGGCCATCCTTCCCATGAAGAAATTCCTCCTGATGTCCCACCTGAACCTCCCCTGACTCAACTTGAAGCTGTTTCCTCTCCTCTTGTTCCCTGGGAGCAGAGCCCAGCTGCCTCCTCCTGTCAGGGAGTTGTGCAGAGCCACAAGGTCCCCCCAAGCCTCCTTTTCTCCAGGCTGAGCTCCTTTCCTAGCTCCTCATTAGACTTCTGCTCCAGTCCCTTCCCCAGCTCCACTCCCTTCTCTGGACATTCTCCAGCCCACAGATAGCTGACTCCAAAACAACTTCCCATAGCCTCCAGGCAGAAGGAGTTACAGACAAATGGGATTTTAGGCTGTGGCATTCCAAAGTGACAGGGACAAGCTGTGGGCTGGGGCAGCAGCAGCCTCTCCTACCTGGGCATCGTGGCTGAGGGCGAGTGTGGAGATCTCCTCGGCGTGGCCCAGCCAGTGGTTCTGGGAGCCCGAGTGCAGGTCTTCAACCACGATGACGCAGCCACAGGAGTAGGCGAAGAAGCCTGGCAGAGGAGGGGGAGGAGAGGGGATGTTTTCATGGAAAGGCTGCACATACAGCCCCCACCACAGCCCACGTGGAAAGTTCTATGATTCATTAATACGTAAAAGCTGACTCTTTGACGCAGCTCAGCGGCAGCAGGTTGGGAGCGGGGTGAAATCTTACTTTCTCTAACCTGAGTAAAGCAGAGCTGCTGGGCATCATTCCAGCTGGAGAAAGGAGGCAGGATGGGCTTTGTGAGCTTCCCTCCTGCTCTATCCACACAACACCTGGAGCCTGAGTCTGCCCCACCAACTAAAGCTTGCCAATGGCAAAGAGCTACTGGATTTCACCAACACAAATCAAGCACCCAACCCAACAGCCAGATCACAACTTCACTCAGTACACACCCCTAGAATCACAGAATAGAATCACACATGGGTTGGGTTGGAAGGGACCTTAAAGCTCATCTCGTTCCCCCTGCCACAGGCAGGCACACCTTCCACTATCCCAGGCTGCTCCAAGCACCATCCAACCTGGCCTTGGACACTTCCAGGGATGCAGGGGCAGCCACAGCTTCTCTGGCAACACATCCCACTGCTCCAGAGCATTCCCAGTGTACCTGTATCCGGGTTCCACACCATATTCCCTCTGCCATTCCCATTGTAGCCGATCACCGCTTTCAGCTTCAGGGCCTCGCTGCCTGCTGGAGGAGACAAGAAACTCTGCAAGAGAAACAGACGCTGGCTTAAAATAAGCTCTGGAAGAATGGTCTGGTCAGATGCATCAACACCCACAGGAAAAAGTGAGTGTCCTCAAACACACATCCCACACAGATCCATGCCAATACTCGCACAATTCCCCAACGGAAGAGACAAACAATATTCCATAACAAAAGAGACACTGCCCCAGCACAGCCAGGCACAGATGCTTTCGGATGGGGCACAAAACAGGCTGGCAGCAAGTGCCCAGCCGAGGAGCAGCTGCTAATCCCGCTGGGAAAGAGTTCCATGGGTTTGGCTGACTTGGGATGCAGATATTTCAAGAGGAAGAGAACTGGGGGGAAAATGCTGCCAGGTGGAAGGACAGAGGAGAGGATTGGGGGTGAAATCTGGACGTAGCTGTTCTCCCAGCGCTAGCAGCAGAGCTTAGGGAAAGGCTGAGTTAAGTTTCTGTTTTATTCCTGCTGTGTTTGTTAACAGAGCAGGAGCTGTGCTGTGTCTCTCCTCACTACGCTCCATGGATTTGCCTTCCCCAGCCTGCTCTGCCAACGCAGCTGCTCGCAAATATGGGAGCACAATGAATCACTCCATTGCTCACTCGTCTTTCACTCTCAATAGCACATGCCATTTCCACTCCTTTTGAATAAAAATGTTATGCAGATTTTGGCAACACAAAAAGAGTTGAGCACAACTCACTTTTTACTAGTCTGAGAAGAGTTACATGTAGCAGAGAACAGGGAATTAACGTCAGGATTTCTCACTGAACATCAGCCCAGGGGTATATTTCCCAAATTGCTTTCCAACAGAGAACAAAATGGAAACAATTTGGAAAATCCACCTACCCCAGACCCAAAATGCCTGTTCTCCACCTGGTAACCAGCACAGCTCTCACCTGGGGGAGCACTGATGCCTTGAAGCGAGGAGTGAAATGCCGGTAGGAATCTGGGCGGATGGAACACTGCGGCTGGGGAGCCTTGGTGCCCTTCCTGGGTTCTGCCACACAAAGGAGAAGGTGGTACCTATGGGATGATGCTCCTGGGAATGGTTTGGGAGCAGCACCCAGGCTGTGCCTTGCTGACATGCAGGTGCTGTGCACGTGTGAACACACATGAGGCAAAAGTCAGACTGCAGTGTCACATGTGGAATATCCCAAGTGGGAAGGGACCCACCAGGATCACGAGTCCAAACCCCTGCCCCTGCACAGACACCCCAACAACCCCACCCTGGGCATCCCTGGCAGTGCTGCCCAAACGCTCCTGGAGCTCTGGCAGCCTCGGGGCTGTGCCCATTCCCTGGGGAGCCTGGGCAGTGCCCAGCACCCTCTGGGGGAAGAACCTTTCCCTGATCTCCAACCTGAGGCTGCCCTGGCCCAGCTCCAGCCTTTCCCTGGATCAGTTCCTTTCCCCCTCAGCCACACCACACTGCAGACAGCCTAAGGACACCCACACCTTGTGCTCTGGGCATCCCTGTGAAACCCCAAGCCCCACAGCTCCAGGACTGTAACGGGAGCATCAAAGGCAGTTTTACCCTGAGGTTTTCCAACAAGTCCTGCTGGGTTGAGTGCTGGCAGCTGCCTGCTCCTGGCAGGTCGCCATGCACCGCTGCAGCTCCGAGCCTGTGCATCTATTAATAGAGGCGTTGGGAGCTTTAATTGCAGCTGGATTTAATGGGACGTGCCACTCAGAGATGGTACTGGCTCCAGGCTGAATGCAAGCTTCGGGTGTGCCCAGAAGCAGCAGCAGAGAAAGAGCCAGAAAAACGAGCAGTTTTAGGGATCAATGTGAGCTTCCCTCAATGCTGACTTCCCTTGGAAGGTCATGCCCAAGGGAAAACTCCTGAGGAACATGTTGCTGCCTTTCACCTCGCAGCTCAGAGCACGTGTCTGGGTCTCTCAGCACTGTAATAATAATGATCTTTCTTTGGTTTTGGGGGATAGGCCAAGCTGCCATGCAGGCCTGCAGCTCTGTACAAGCTGACAATACCCCTGATTTACCATTTGCTGCTTTTTCAGGGCTCTCCTGCCTCACTTTGGGCCTCACAACAAGCTCCTCCTCACTCCGCTCTGATTCCACCACAAGGACTGAGACATCTTTGTGCCCGTTTGCCACCATCCTGCTGCTGCCTGGCAGATCTTCCTCCTCCTCCTTGTCTGACTCAGAGAAAATACCTGCAGAGAAAAATCAGTGGGAAGATGGAGCCACCCAGGTCTTTCATGACCACTTCATGTGTGCCTGACCCATTGACTTCTGGCAGTGTCACTCCCCTGCTCTGTGGAACAGTCCAGCTGTTGGGGTGAAGAGTAATTCCTATTAGGAACCACCAAGAAGGTGTTTAGCTCAGTCAGAGAAGCTGTGGAGCAGCTCAGTATGTGGAGGAGGAGCAGAGGATAAAGGGGTGCTGAACCCCAGCACCTCTGGGCTTTGCTCAGCTTAGGGGAAGGAATTGCAGACTGGTCTGTCAGTCTGCCAGAAGGGATTGATGCCTTAGGTTTTAACTTTTATTTTTTTTTCAAATCCTGCACTGCCAGTGTAACTCTGAAGTTTCCTGTAGCTTGTTAAGTGCTGTTCTTTGTGCTAAGACAGACATAACAAACCTCTGTGCTCTCCAAGGACACCCAGAACAAGAACTGTAAACCTTCATCTCGGGGAGAGGGGGGCAAGCTTGGGCAAATTCCATCCTTGCCTGGCTTCTGCTTGGGGAATTGATGCTGATATCAAAGTGTGAAGAACTTGGGACCTGTCATCCATTTTAGGATTCACTAAGGCAGGAGCCTCTGGAGCCCAGAGTGTGACCTCTGAAGGCATTTCAAATAAATCCCTCCTTTATTCCTTTATTCCTGTGTAGTCTCTGTTTCTAGGTAGCCATTTAAGGCATCAGGATCACAGGTAGGGATGGCTCCAAGGATGCTGCTGAACTAGGCAAGTCTTTCCTAACACGAGGTTAATTTTTCCCTTTCCTGCAAGCAGTTCCTCTTACTTTGAAATCCTGCTGGGTGGACAGAGCTGATATCCAAACACGGTGGGGTGGACAGCAATGGAAGAGGCACTATCTGCCGAGGGGCCTCAGAGACATCCTTGGGCTTCTCAGAGCTGTCTGGGAAAGGGAAAGGAAAAGGCTTGGTCTCACTTCCTTCACCCCATGCTCCTCTCATCCTCCTGGATGGTGACACTTCCAAGCTCAGTTTTCCAGCTTCTGTAGAAGCCACTTCTCTGTCTTTTAAGAAAGAGAGGGAAAGAGAGAGAGGGACAATGAAGACAGAGGAGATGGAGGCAGAGAAAGACAGAAGGCAAAAGCTGAAAACCTACCAGAAAGCCCAGAGTGGCTCTGCTTAGAACATCCCCACCTAGGCAGACTGAGAGGTGCCAATTAATTTGAGATTGTCCTTCAGGGCTAATTAGCTGGTTTGCCCCACCACTACGTGACTCCATCAGGGAAGGAACCATGCCCCCCAAATCCCCACCCGCTGGAAAAGCTGCCAGCACAACTCATGGGAAGAGGCAAACTCACCTGACCTCAGCGGCAGAGTGGATGCAGGGGAAGGAGCCCTGGGAAGGGGAGGAGATTGGAGTCACACAGGGATGGGGCAGGGAAAGGGGACATGGGGAAGGCACTGCCCAGCACCATTACCTGACTGGAGATGACCCCAGTGGAGGTGGAGCTAGGAAATCCCAGAGGAAGATGGCATCCCCAACGCTGATGATGTGCTGCTGGTCTGGGGTGAAGGCGACCTGGCGCACGGGCTCCGAGTGGCCAATGAACACCTGGGAGAGAGCACACCCTGAATCCCCACCACCAGCTGTCCCCTCAGCATGGGGTTATTCCACTCCTTGCCCTGCACAGCCAGGGTCCACAGGCCTCAGCAGAAGGTCCAGAAAAGGATCTATCACACCTACAGTGCTCACACCTGTGGGCTGATCAAGCTGGGGCCGACCTCCAATACACTCATTCGGGGAAGGAAGCAAAAGCTGAAGAGTCCAAAGTTTTACCCTGCTTCTGAAGCCCTGGGTGAACCATTTCCCTCTCCATGTGGCCCTGTCCCTAACACAGAGCTCTCACCTACCTCTGTCCTTTGCACAGGGTCTCACTGGGGTGCTCTGGCAGCCCCAGCCTGTGCCCACTGCTGGGCGCTGTTACAATGTGGGAAAAGGTCTGCATTTCTCTGCTGGGCAAACTGGGACTGGGGACACTGGGCCAAGCCACGCAGAGCCAATTTGCTGCTCTCTTCTCCAGGGATTCAGCAATGCAACACCACCCCCTTCCCTCCCTGCGTGGGCAGTACCTGGAAGTTGATGTTAAAGCGCATCCGATAGTCCCAGACTTTGATGACCTTGTCACCAGCAGTGAGCAGGTATTGGCCATCCCTACTCAGCGCCAGGGAGGAACAGGTCTGCTTGTGCACAGGGGACACCTGAGGACAAGAAATGGCACCAACAGCCTTAGCTGAGCTGGTTCATGTCCTTATTTACACTTCAGCAAGAGAACAGCAGTGTGACAGTGTGGAAAACAAGGACAAGCTCAGGCTCACCCCGAGCACACCGGAATAGCTGCGGGTTTCCCACTTGTGTTTCTTTGAAGGCTGTGAGCTCCAGGAGGAGTTTTTCTCTCCTTTAACCTCCCACAGAGACATGAAGTGCCCAGCCCCCAGAGGAGACCTGGTGGATGAAATTTCAGTGTCCTACCTCTCGCACCAGTCGTCCGGTTTTTGCATCAAGCACGAGGATTTTATTGGAAGAAGTGGCCACCAGGAGCTCGCCTTGAGGCACAGGACCAAAGCAGACCTTCACTGCAGAGTCCAAGACGGTGCTGTGCAAGTCGAGGGTGCTGATGTCCACCCTCAGCAGCTGTGGAACAAGGAGACATTGGACAAACACAGCAGGAGCCTCTGGATTGCTCTCGTGCTCCAAACACGAGGCTATGGAGTCCCCTGGACCCTTCCCACTTCATGAGGGGCTGCAGGTCCAGGCAATGCCTGGAGAGCAGCTCACAGAGAGAGGTGAGAGCTGACAGTCCCCACAGCACCTCTCCAGATTATCCTTCTAGAGGGGAATGAAGCCAGAGAAGAAGAACCCTTGAGTTTGTTATTTCTGCCTCACAGAAGGGAAAACAGGGAGGTCACGTGGGGCTGGTGCCGATCATGCTCCAATCCACCTCCCCGGATGCTGCCTGTGGAATTTCCAGGAAACACCCCTGTCCCCAGGAGTGAGGGGAGTCTGCTGGGTACCTCATCGAGTGAGCAGGCCTCCATCACTGTCACAACGTACTTGGAGGGCCCCACAAAGGCCAGCAGGCGACTGTCCCCACTGACCACCAGAGCGTCCACGCCGATCCCAGCATCCCGAGCCACCACATTGCCTGGGGGACACAGCAAGAGAGTGAGGAGGAGCAAAGCCAACTCTGATGGTGCTGCTGAACAGCAGCTGCAGCTTCTCCTGCCTCTGAGCCTGAGAAAAAAGCAGCCTGTACTGTAGGAGATGCTACGAATTTTACTTACACACCTAGAGCGTGCAGTGAAGCACCTCAAAACCAAGGTTGAGGTTGCACAGCTTGTTGCCTGAGTGAACATGCAGCGTTCTCATGGAGTGCAGAACAAAGTCAAAGGAATAAAATTGATTTCAGGGCTTATTTTTTAACATTACAAGAGGCTGTGATGAGGAGCTCTGTGAGACCTCGGCTGCAGCCTGGGTGTCTGCACCCAGAGCAGAATGAGGTCAGTGCTGAACATCACCACACTGATGCCAGTCCAGAGGGCACAGAGACCCAGAGGTCTAAAAATCACAGAAATTACAGCAATTCTCTGTATTTATCCCACAACCATAATTCCACTGTTCTGTCCCTGGAACGTGACCAGGCAGCAAACTCAGTTTCAGAGCAGAGTCACCACATGAAGTTCCAGCTGCAGCACTGACACCAAATTTGGGTGATTTTGGACAAATTTCTTGATCTCTTCAAGCCCCTATTCCTTCTCCTGCACACTTCCTGGGGCAGGTTCCTCCTCTTTGTGCAATATTGCAATGTAAAAGTTCCCTTTCCCTGCCCAAGCTTGTGCTGTCACAACTCATTCCCAAAGTGGACATTACATGTGACAGTAATTTTTCTAAACTGCCTCACCCCTGCCCTGCCTCCAGCTCTCCACCAGCTCCACTCACCAGCACGGAGCAGCTCTGCAGCAGGCAGGATTAGGGCAACAATCCACTTTAAACAAATTAAATTGCACATGCACAGAATGGAAAGAGTCAGTGCTTGGGCATGAATAAATCTCTGTGACATTCATGAAATCATCACACCAGCAGGGTGAGAGGTTTGAACCAGGACAGGTAGGAAAGTGCTGGCAGTCACTGGGGTTTGCTCACACAGAAGGTACAAACAAAAATCACAGAATCACTAAGGCTGGAAAAGCCCTCTGAGATCATCAAGTCCACTAAAACATGTTCCCAAGTGCCAAATGAACTTATCTTTTGAATCCCTCCAGGGATGGGGACTCCACCACTGCCCTGGGCAGCTGTGCCAGTGCCTGACCACCCTTTCTATGAAGGAATTTCCCCAATATCCAACCTAAACCTCCCCTGGCACAACTTGAGGCCATTCCCTCTCCTCCTGTCCCTGTTCCTGGGAGCAGAGCCTGACCCCCCTCAGCTGCCCCCTCCTGTCAGGGAGTTGTGCAGAGCCACAAGGTTCCCCCGAGCCTCCTTTTCTCCAGGCTGAGCTCCTTTCCCAGCTCTCTCAGCCTCTCCTGCTGCTCCAGCCCCTTCCCAGCTCCATTCCCTTCCCTGGATAAGCTCCAGCCCTTTAATGTCTATCTTGTGAGGGGCACAGAACTGCCCCCAGGGCTGGAGGTGCCTCAGCAGTGCCCAGGGCAGGGAGAAATGACAAAGCTCAGAGGGTTCATTTAGAAATATCTCTCCGAGCAGGCTGAGCTTGGGTCAGCTCTGATGTCAGGATGTCTGTGCTAACAATAAAAAAAGGGTAACCCTAACCCCAGACTTACCCAGGACTCTGAGGACTTGGGTTTTCCGTGCCACAAAGCTGTACAGAGCCAGAGTTCCCTGCAAGCAGGAGCTGAACATCAAACTGCCATCTGGAGAGAAGGTCAGCCCAGTGATGGCCATGCGGTGCTGCCTGAAAGAGGGCAGAAAACGTGGAAAAGGGGAAGAGAAAAAGGAATCACAGACAGAGGCAACAGTGGTGATGTTGAGCATAACACGGTGAAGAACTCAGAAGAATAAATTAAGCAGGAACAGAGCAGGGCCCCACTGTGCTCACCCCTGTAGCATCCCAGGACAACCAACACTCCAACTTGTTGGAAAACCGAGCAACAAGGGGAGTGCTCCAGCCTGGATGGAACCTGCTCTCTCTCCCTTTGGAGCATCCTCCAAATCCCACACTGAGGTTCACAAAGGCTCCTCACCCAGCTGCTCTCTAGGACAAGCTCTTTCCTACTGCTGTCCACCAGGAAGTCACAAACAAAGCCCTCATGGCTTTCACAGCTTGGGTTTGCACCACCTGGAGCCTCAGCACAGCAGGATGTGCCCGAAACCCACCCAGCTGGGACCTGAGGCTTGTCAAGCTCCACGACTGACGCTGCTGTGTCCCTGAAACAGGGATTTTTCTTCTTCTATCAAACTCCCATACCAGATTAAAAGGAGTCTGACTTGCAGTTTTTAGTTTTCCTTGTTGTTTATTCAAGTTCTTATCTCAGATTCAGAAAGCTGTCTGACACCTGGACTTAGCTCTCTAAATTTCCCTCTGAAAAGGCCACAAGACTGAGAACACAATGCTGTTTTATAAACTCTTCACCCAATTAACTGTTAAAAAGTACTATATTTTTAATTCTGTACCAATAACCATCACTTATTTTTAACACGTTTCCCCTACCTCAAATCTATTCTACCAATGTCTTTGTGCCACCTTCACAGCAGAAAATGGAGTAAAAGAATAACTCTGAACACAACCAAAAACCTCCATCTTGCTTCCCTTTTACCTCCACACTACAAAACCCAAAACTACAAATTTTCACCCTGTGATAAACTAAACTATAATCTATCTTACATTTTGAATGTTCTTAATTCATCCATAAGTGTTGGAAGCTTCTCCCATGGGCACAAATCAAAGACTGCATCCTCCTGGGGTCCCAGTGAGGGTCCCCAGGGCAATCTGAGGGGTTTTCCAAATATCTTGGACTCCAACACTTGGTTATTGGCTCTGTCTCATCACCAGGACACCCAGTTTGACCCAACATAGCTCCCACTTCTCTCACTTGTGCTCCAGCAGGAGGTCAGAGGCAGCCAGGCTGAAGGTTCGCACCACCCCGCTGTCGAATCCACAGGCCAGGATCTTCCAGCAGGGGTGGAAGGCCACGGTACACGGAGCTTCCTCTGCAGCTGAGAAGTCATAGAGCTGCAGGAAGAGACACCAGGGGCATGAAGCTGGAGAGAACTGGACCCAAGAGCTGGTCAGCCTCACATCTCCACCGTGAGCATGTCGCTGCTCCTGCCGGCATGGATCCAAAGCCCAGTGAAGTTCTGGGTCTTTGGGTATTTAGGTAAAGCCCTTGGGTGTTATGGTTTGTGCTAAAAAGCAATATTCAAAAGATGGAGGAAAAGGAAATAGTTTTGTCTAATACCACCTCAGGGCTCTGTACTTCCAAAAGGTCTCTTGCCCACAGTACCCCTCATGCTTCAGGCTCTTGAACTGTGGGGCTTTGATAATTGGACCAAACAGAGACCAGGGAGACTCTTAACAAACATGAGACACCCTCTGCCTCTTGTCTCACCCACCTGCTGCATGGAGGAGAGGTCCCACACTCGGATGGTGTTGTCCTGGGACACTGTTGCTATCAGCTTCCACCTCCCCTCCACTGAGAATCCCAGCACAGAGTCCTTGTGAGAGCGCATCAGGGTGTTGTAGTCCCGGGCCTGGATGTCCAGGTAGCCCAGATTTCCAGTAGCTGTCGTGGTCAGGACTTTGTGGCTGTCTGGGCTGATGCAGACAGAACTCACTGGAGCCTCATGCTCTGGGGAAAGACACAGGAGTCAAGAAATCCTCTGGGAAAGGAGCAGCTGGAATACAGCTACAGATCCATGTTTAGGAAAGCAAAGCCCACGGGAATGAGCAGCCCAAGACATGGAGACTGAGCACTTGCAGGTGTGAGTTTAGTGACAGATCAGAGAGATTAGTCTCTGCCCTTCCTAACCTCCCTGGGCTCTGCTGTAATGGTGATTGTTTCAAAAACAATCAAAACAATCAAGAATTGCTCAACTTCTCCCCTAATTTTTCACGGACAGATGAGCTGGGGCTAGAAGGGCACAGAAATCAAGATGGGAAGTCTACTCTGTCCCAGGAGATCCTGCCTTTCTCCTATGAGTTACAACAATAAACATGAATTGTTGGAAGCCTGGAAGATGAGAATTTTAAATTCTCTGTGCTGAAAGGCACTCATGCACAAGAAAACACTACATTTGATCTGAGGCTTTGGGATAGGCTTCCAAAATTGAGTGATGACATTAAAATCACACATGTGTGGTTTGAATAGAAGGTGTGGTGTCACAGGGTGAAAAGCTTGGGATTTAGGATTTTGGAATATAGTAATACATATAATTATAGATGTGTCAAGATGGAGTTTTTAGGCTGTTGGCTAGATAGTTCTTTTTCACTTTCTTCTTCCTTCTTCTTCATGGTTTTAGGTGGTGTCTAGCAATTGAGTAAGAAAATCTGCACTGCTGAACTTAGGGGTGTAAGTACTGGGTTAAAAATAATTTAGGTGTCAACTCATTACTGGACAAATTATCCTTGAAAAATCTTTGCAGAGCTGGAGAAACACCATTATAGCCTTGTTTCAGCTTGTTAGCAGAGCTCACAGTTTCTAAGTCTGTAATGATGCCTTAGGTTTGAACTTTTATATTTTCCCAGCCCTGCAGTGCCCAGTGTAACTCTGCAGGTCCCTGGAGCTCGTTCAGTGCTGTTCTCTCATGCTCACACTGACATAACAAAGCCTCTCCAGCTCGCTCTCCAAGGACACCCAGACCCTCCTGGGCCCAACAACTGCAAACCTTCATCTTGGGGACAGGGGGGCAAGCTTGGGCAAATTCCATCCTTGCCTGGCTTCTGCTTGGGGAATTGATGCTGATATCAAAGTGGGAACAACTCGGGAGCTGTCATTGTCCATTTTGGGATGCACTGAGGCATCAGATAAATCCCTCCTTTATTCCTTTCTAGTTTCTGTTTCTAGGGAGCCATTTAGGGCATCAGTAACATAAATAAGAACTAATAAACAACTGAGTTTGAACAAGAAAAAAACCATTACTCCTGTGTTCCATCCTAGCTCACGGGCACATGAGGGCAAGAGGCTGGAAAAGAAGCCAACACCCTGACAATGAATAATTGCCACTGGAGACTTCCAAGGTGGTCAGCCCTGGAGACAGCACACACAACACAGGGGAGGATTGCTATGAGCTGTGGCAGTGGAGCTCTGGAGCTTGGAAGCACCACTCCCACCTCTACCCACCTGCCTCTAAGACAGCAGCTGAGAAGTCCAGGGGCCACAGCCTCACGTAGCCATCCTCTGATCCCGTGGCACAGAAAGTCAAGGACATGCTGATGCTGTTTATGGCGATCCCAGGGCCTGGAAACCCAAACAACAACACCTCCTTATACAGATGGAACAAGACAACTCAACCTGAGAGGGGCTCCATCCCAGAGCTGAGTCTGGCAGTCCACCCACACCCAGCTGGAGCCTGAGGAGCAGGCAGGAGTTCCACAGTGACTGACAGAACCTCAGCCAGCCCTTCTCAGGGCTCAAAACTCCTCTTTACCACTGTAAAACTCTTGCCATGCACAGGAAATTCCAACCCCTGCCATATTTTTGCCTGACAGGATCCTGTAGCAATGGATATCCCAGATTAACTGCCTGAGGTACAAACCCTTTCATTTCCATGTCCCAAATCCTCTCTGCAGAAGGGAGATACAGATCCTCAAACTGGCAGGTTTTGATTCATAGAATCACTAAGGCTGGAAAACCTCATTTGAGTTCAACCATTACCCCACCACCAGCCCATGTCCCCAAGTGCCAGGGTTTTTTGAACATTTCCAGGGATAGAATGGGCAGCTTGTTCCAATGCCTTATCACACTTTCAGTGAAGAAATTTCCCCCAATATCCAACCTAAATTCAGGAATAAAGGCCGTAAGTCAGAGCCAGGAGGCACCGAGGATTTCGAACTGCAGTTACACAGCTCTCAAAGGCCACGTTATAGATTAATTAGCTCAATTTGCCAAAGCAAATTGTGCACTAAGTTTTAAGATATCAGAGCAATCACACTTGAAAGTGAATTCTTCCCGCTGTTCAAGTTAATGGAAGAGCTGAAAGTTGGTCTACTCAATGTACAGCAAAAAAGATTCCCCAAACGCTCTGCACCAGCTGAATAATGAAAAAATCCCCAAATTCATCTTTTTCCTCTGTCTTCATTCTTTTTCCATCTCTCCATTAAGCCTCCCATCAGCAAATGAAGACCTTGTTTCATGTTTCTAAAAGTAGTGTTTCTCTGAAAGTGCAATCAGCATTTAAAATGCTAAAATCTTTCTTAAAACGATACTTTGCTGTACTAAGGAAGATTATTTGCAGTCCTTAAGAGGCAAATAGCAATGATCTAATCAACCCCAAAATAATCCTTCAGGAGTAGGTAAAGAGCTGGTCGGTTTGAGCAGAGAGCTGATTTCTGACCCAGATGGTGGTGGAGGTGATCCCTGGCTGGTTTTCCCTCTGTCCCTCCCTGCTCCCTGCCTGCTCCCACCTGAGCCATTCCCTGCCTGCTCCTGCTCCCACCTGAGCCATTCCCTGCCTGCTCCTGCTCCCACCTGAGCTGCTCCCTGCCTGCTCCTGCTCCCACCTGAGCTGTTCCCTGCCTGCTCCTACCTGAGCTGCTCTCTGCCTGCTCCTGCTCCCACCTGAGCCATTCCCTGCCTGCTCCTGCTCCCACCTGAGCCATTCCCTGCCTGCTCCTGCTCCCACCTGAGCTGTTCCCTGCCTGCTCCTACCTGAGCTGCTCTCTGCCTGCTCCTGCTCCCACCTGAGCCATTCCCTGCCTGCTCCTGCTCCCACCTGAGCCATTCCCTGCCTGCTCCTGCTCCCACCTGAGCTGTTCCCTGCCTGCTCCTGCTCCTACCTGAGCTGCTCTCTGCCTGCTCCTGCTCCCACCTGAGCCATTCCCTGCCTGCTCCTGCTCCCACCTGAGCCATTCCCTGCCTGCTCCTGCTCCCACCTGAGCTGTTCCCTGCCTGCTCCTGCTCCTACCTGAGCTGCTCTCTGCCTGCTCCTGCTCCCACCTGAGCCATTCCCTGCCTGCTCCTGCTCCCACCTGAGCCATTCCCTGCCTGCTCCTGCTCCCACCTGAGCTGTTCCCTGCCTGCTCCTGCTCCTACCTGAGCTGCTCTCTGCCTGCTCCTGCTCCCACCTGAGCCATTCCCTGCCTGCTCCTGCTCCCACCTGAGCCATTCCCTGCCTGCTCCTGCTCCCACCTGAGCTGTTCCCTGCCTGCTCCTGCTCCTACCTGAGCTGCTCTCTGCCTGCTCCTGCTCCCACCTGAGCCATTCCCTGCCTGCTCCTGCTCCCACCTGAGCCATTCCCTGCCTGCTCCTGCTCCCACCTGAGCTGTTCCCTGCCTGCTCCTGCTCCTACCTGAGCTGCTCTCTGCCTGCTCCTGCTCCCACCTGAGCTGTTCCCTGCCTGCTCCTGCTCCCACCTGAGCTGTTCCCTGCTCCTGCTCCCACCTGAGCCATTCCCTGCGTGCTCCTGCTCCTGCTCCCACCTGAGCTGCTCCCTGCCTGCTCCTGCCTGTCCCCCCGGGGCTGTGCAGGCAGCAGGCGCCTCGCACTCCGCACACAGACGTTCTTGTAGTCCACCTCCAGCACGTGGCCACTCCTGCTGCACACAAAGCTGTAAAAGAAACAAACCAGGAGAGAGACTTGCTTTTAGTAAAAACACAGCCTGGTTTACCTGTTCAACTGGTTTGTTGTAAAGCAATCCTGGCTCACAATAATACAAGAGGTCAACAAGGTGTCCAAGTGTTCCATGTGCTACCCCACACATATCCAAGGAAGTCAGAGTTTCCAGTTTGGTTACCTGACCCTTTGGAACAGAAATTAATAACTTGCCATAAACTCCAGAAAGGAGCCTCCCTCTGCCACAGGCTGGCTGAGCTGACAGCTCTGTCTTTGTGGGATGATGGCAACAAAGGTCTGGCTTTGATGATTAAAATAAAACAACACAGTGTGTGTCTGTATGCAAGAGGATGTGTACCAGGCTCCTCCCGCTGCCCCAGCAATCCAACAGAAAGCTCAGGTGGGAAGAGAGTCACTAAATAAGGCAGAACAGCAGCACGGCAAGAGGAAAGAGGCTGTTCTGCAAGCAGCCAAATCCCTTCTGGGAGGTGCCATGTGCTGAGTGGGGAGAGGCTCTCCCAGCTCCAGAAGGCAGCTGTATTTTGAGGGAGAACCCCAGCAAAGCGCCGTGGTGGAGGGGGAAGGCGGATGCTGAGCAGGGAGAGCCGCAGAGCTCCCTCGTGCCAGGCTGCCCTGGTGACAGTGACAGTGACAGTTCCTTACAGTGCACGATCCTCCAGCTCCTGCTCGGGCCTGGGGCCCTCCTCGAAGGCCAGGTCGGTGAAGTGCAGGGAGTGGTACTCGCCCAGGTTGACAGGACACGAGCGCAGGGCTCCGCTCCGCACGCGCCACAGCCTGATGTTGTCCCGGCCACACGACACCATCCTGTCCCGGGAGACACGGCCTGAGCACCAGGGCACGGCTCCCCAGGCCCCTGGGGAAGGGCAGTGCCCCAAGGAAGGGTCACTGACAGTGAGGACTGAGAACAGGAATGGTGACCAGATGGCTGCAGAACCACAGCTTCCCCCAGCTATGCCAGAGTTATGGAATAAAAGTGGTTTGGGGTGAAGGGAGCTTGAAGACCATCCAGTTCCACCCTCTGCCATGGGCAGGGACACCTTCCACTGTCCCAGGTTGTTCTAAGCCCCGTCCAGCCTGGCCTTGGACACTGCCAGGGATCCAGGGGCAGCCACAGCTTCTCTGGGCACCCTGTGCCAGGGCCTGCCCACCCTCTCAGGGAACAATTCCTTCCCAATATCTAAGAATCAATACTTTTCATTTCTTTTCTTGGCACACTACCTGGTATCATCAAAGAAAGCAATCTTCATGGCCTGGATGTCCACATCTGTGTGTGCTTTGGCCAGCACAGCCACGCCTCCACCACGGGTCACCTGAGCAGTGTTCCACACCACCACCATCTGAAGCAAGAAAATACGATGGGAGAGCTGCTCAGAACCTTGGCAGCAGAAGAGTTTTTCATCCAGCAGCTGCTCCAGAGCTGGGCACGAAGTATTGATAACAGAGCTGGAGCAGGGAAATAAAACCCACTGCACAGAGGGTTTAGGACAGCCCAACAGCTTTGCAAAACTTCATGGCAGTATCCCTGTCTGCAATCCATAATTAGAGGTTCTAAATCCCAGGGCTGCCTGGCAACAGGACTCGGACTTGGAAAGAGAATCCAGAGAGCAGTGGGAACTCCACCTGCTGGGACAGAGGAGCTGTCCCAGGGCTGAGGGAGAAGGAGGCAGCACGTGTCCACTGCTCCAGCACTGCTCTGTGTGCCCTCTGTGCCCATCACCAGGGGCAAGAGTCAAACCCTCTGCCTAAAGCACAGGGGCAGATGTGGAGATTCCTCCTGAGGAAACGCAGGATGATGCTCTGCATTCCAGAACAGTGTTAAAATCAAACCCAGAATCACCTCAGAGGCTGGGATGGGCTGCAGCATCACCCTGGGAGAGGTGCTCCCCCAGCACCCCCATTCTCTCACTGTGCTTTACCCCACTGATCAGCCCTCCCCAGCTCCCACAGGGATCACAGAACGCTGCCACATGCTGGGAAAAGCACAGAGCACTGTGTGGTTTTCCCTTCACTCAGTGACGGCACAGCTAATTGCTGATGGTCGTCACTAAAGGATGAAAACAGTGGATGAAAAACAGTTCCACTGACAAAACAAAACCCCCAGTCCCATGGAACAAGTTTATTTTTGACTGCTACACGTGGGATCTGCGTCATCCCCAGCTACAAAGGTGGGTGGCAGCTCCAGTGCCCAGCATCCCTTCCCACAGCGATGCCTGGAGCTGGAAGATTTCACCTCACATCTTGCCCTAAATGCTATTAAAATAAGGATATAATCCCATCAGCCTGCCTGGGTCCTAGCTGGGACCACTCCAGGGATAGAACAGCCCCCAAAGCACAACTCTAGCTGCTGCCGAAAGGATTTGTTCGCTTGCAGTTGAGGAACAACCACAAGCATCAGGCAGAGGAAAAGTATTCTCTAGATAGCTAATGAGAAAGGGATGTCCCCCAAGAAAATGTCTAGGAAAGCCCAGAGCAGAGGTTTGCCTGGAAAATAACTACAGCATCTGGGGGAACAGCTCTCTCAGGGGAAGCTGCCAGCCCCAGGGTCAGCTCTCACCGTTTTGTTGTGCCCATCCTTCCCGACACCACACAGAACAGCTCCGCTGTGGGAAAAGCTGCAAGAAGAGAGACCTGGTGAAAAACAGCCCCTTGTACCCCGAGGGGCATAAAAGGGGACAAGTCATGAGGATGGGGAGACAGCAAGACCTGAAGGGATAAGCTCAGGAGAGAGCTGGCAGCATATCCAGGTCGGTGACAAGCACAGGCAGCTGTAATTCATCCCCGCTTTGTCACGCGGGAAGAGCACGGAAAAGCTGCTGTGCCGCAGTGCTGAACACAGCCCTGCCCCCCACTGACACCCACCTGAGGGACACGAGGGACTGCAGGTAGGTTTTGAAGAGGCAGAGGCAGGTTCCCGTGGGGAAATCCCAGAGACGTCCCACGCCACGGGGCCCAGCCTGAGCCGAGGCCAGCACGGTGCTGCTCCCGCTGAACGCCAGCACCGACACCTGCGGAGAGCACCGGGACAGGGGAGCCCAGCGGGGCTGGCACCGCGCTGCCAGGACAGGGCTGCCCACCAGGGCTCGTGAAGATTACACTCACCTTGTCTGTGTGGCCAAGGAGGAACCTCTGCTCGCCTGTCTTGAGGAGCAGGGCGACGATGACGGCGTGGCAGGGGTACACCACGGCCGTGCTGTCCCGCGTCCACAGCGCCTGCAGCACCGAGACAAGCGGGACACGGCTCCAGAACTGCTCCAGAACTGCCCCACGGGCCTGGCACAGAGCTCTGCCCCAGCCCTGCAAGTGTTTGAGGCCAGGTTGGATGGGGTGTGGAACAACCTGGGCTAGTGGGAGGTGGCCCAGCCCATGGCAAGGGGTGGAAGTGGATGGGCTTTAAGGTCCCTTCCCTACTATTGAAGAGCAGATCCAAGGAAAACGACATTGCTGGCAGAGCCTTGAACTGACTGAACCAAGCCAACCCTCCCTTTACCCTAACACAGACCATGAGCAAGGCCCAGTGTGCCACGGAAACAATCCAAAACACAGCCCTTTCTTTCCAGCAGCACCAGTTTTAATGTGTTAAAAAGATGTAAAATTTAGTGAAGGGTCTGGAGAAGGCTCAAGTCTGATGAGAAGCAGCTGGGAGGGCTCAGGGGGGACCTTGTGGCTCTGCACAACTCCCTGACAGGAGGGGGCAGCCAGGGGGGGTCAGGCTCTGCTCCCAGGGAACAGGGACAGGAGGAGAGGGAATGGGCGCCAGTAGTGCCAGGGGAGGTTTAGGTTGGATATTGGGAAAATTCCTTCATGGAAAGGGTGGTCAGGCACTGGAGTCCCCATGCCTGGAGGAATTTAAAAGCCATGTGGATGTGGCACTTGGGGACATGGGTCAGTGGCGGGCCTGGGAATCCTGGGAAAACAGTTGGAATTCATGACCTTAGAGGGCTTTTCCATCCTATGATTCTATCTAAAGGGCCCTGTAATTTTTAATTCACCATCCTAATAGCAGAGCAGTTGCACATAGATGCTCAGGCCCATCCACTTTGGGATCATTTCCCTCATCAAGCAGTGCCACTCCCAGCTGCATTTCACACCTCCAAAACATCCATACTCTGGCCATACAATGACACATAACTCCCCAAATCATCCAAGCCACTGACCCATTTGGTGCTGCAGCCTCCAAAGCCAATAATTGTTCTCAGCTTCAGGATGGGATCCGGTACAAGCCCCTGGAAAAGAAAACCAGACAGCACCATCATGCTTAGAGCCAGGCTGGGGTCCTCCCTCCACAGAGCACCCCAGCCCCAGTGCTCGGCTCTCTCTGAAGCACAGAGGCAGCTTTGGGTTTCTCCTGTGAGGGGGGAGAGCTTTAAAGCATTTAACCTGGCAGAGTCACAGCGGGCAGGCAGGAGGAGCTGAGGTTTCTGAGTTAAGCAGCTCTCTCATCCAGTCCCAGTGAGGCCCAGAGACCTGGGACCACTGTGGGAATCCCACACTGGTTTGGATTGAAAGAGACCTTAAAGTCCATCCACTTCCACCCCCTTCCATGGGCATGGACACCTTCCACTAACCCAGGCTGCTCCAAGCCCCATCCAACCTGGCCTCAGACACTTCCAGGGCTGTCCTGTAGGCCAGGGCTCACCTCTGGGATGGTGTAAGGACCAAAGCCCTTCCTGTACACACCTTGGGCAAACCTGTGAACACAAACCTGAACACAGGGTCCCTCTTTCAAGGCACCTAGGGGGCTGCTGGGAAGAGCTGCTAGTCACAAAGAGGCATCTTTTGGACTCCCAAAGTTTAACCACAACTCTGGTGTGAGCCTTGCATTCCCTCTCTCACCTCATTAGAAATAAACACCCCAAAGCCACCTTGTGACCCTCCAGAAGTTCACACACCTCCTGTGAGGCAGGGACAGCCTGGGCTGTCTGTGCCCCTCTGTGACGAGCATAGACATGGATGCCACCATCGCCCGGTGGCAGGGGCTGCCCCGTGTCCCCAGCGTTGCGTGGCCTCTGCTTCTCCTCCAGCACGGGCTCTCCAGCAGGCACAGCTCTCACAGGCCCTGGCACTGCCAGGTGAACCTCAGGGGTGCTTTCCGTGATTACAGGACACCGACGCGGCACCTGAGAATGAGGAAAGCCTCAGACAGAGCTCAGTTGTCCTCCCAGCGCCCTCCACCTGCCCAGGGGCAGAGACAGGGAGACACAACCACGTCTGTCCTGAGGGCTCTTCACAGACACAAATAAGGAGGGAAAAACGTGGATGGAGAGCAGCCCCGTGGGTACCTGGCTTGGCCAGGCTGTTAACCAGCTGCTCTCCTCACGCTCCCAAGTATTGTCTGTGCACAGTTCATCTCCTCCAGACAGCAAACCAGAGCCTTGTCCAAATGCTCCTGGACCTCTGGTAGGTTTGGGACCACTGCTCTGGGGAGTCTGGTCAGTGCCTGGCCATCCTCTGGGGGAAGAAGCTTTACCTAATATCAATTAAAACCTCCCCAGGCACAGCTCCAGCCATTCCCTGGGTCCTGTCCCTGGCACAGAGAGCCCCTCGGGAGGAGCTGCAGCCCCTGATGAGGTCTGACCTCCATCTGATCAAACCAAGGGACTGCTCCACCTCATACTCTTCCCCTCTAGACCCTTCACCATCTTCAAGGCCATCCTTTGGGCACCCTACAGTAAGAGAGGTTCCTCACTTTCTCCCTCTGTACAGCATGAGGACAGCTTCCCCAAATCCTTCTCCAAACACCCACCACCACACTGGTAAGCCAGACTGGACACCAGTTCCCACATCACCCCTAGTGGGGAAGGGGAAACCAGGATGAGGGCAGCTGGCTGCAGCCCCAGCAATCCCAGCTCCACACACTGCTCTGCTCCCTGAGGGCCCTGATTGCATTCCTTAGTCACCAGAACTCACTTCCTATCTCTAATTTGAAGCCACACTGATCTTCTGCCTCCACAGAGACAGGGAGGATGGATATCTGGAGATTTCGAGGTACTTGGCACATCTCCTGTCTCTGTGCTGCACCACTGAACCCCCAGGCAGTACCTGCAGGGCTGTGGTCACCCAATCGTGCCTGAAGCAGCTGCCAACGACAACAAGCAGCTTCTACATCTTAAATTAAGACACAGAGACAGGGAAAAGCTCCATGGAAGCAGGAAGGAAGGAGCTGCAGCCTCCTCCACGGTGCACTTACAGCTTTGGGGCTGGTTAAGCGATGGACGAGGGACAGGCGGTCACTGACTGCTCTGGAGAGTGTCACCTGGGTCAGCTGGCCACTGGGCTCCTCCACGAGGTCACCTGGGCAACACAAGGAGCAGGTCGAGCTCTTTTGGAAACCCACCTGGGGTGGCACAGCCTTGGCTGCTGTCCCCAGCACTCTCACCTGCCACAGGACTTGGGAAGCTCTTCTGGATGCAGTTGTGCGGCACCTTAGACCCCTCAGATGGGAACCTGGGCAGAACCAGAGGAAGGCACAGTGTAATTGGGATACTGTAGTGGCACCTGGGAACATCACTCAGTACCTCAGGCTGGCACAGAGCCTCTTCACTGTCTCCTGTAAACCCCCCACGCTCCCCCAAATACAGGGGTACCAAAGGCAGGTGACACTAAGGATGTGTTTGCTAACCACACCTAAATTCTGGAGGTGAGGGGACCAAAATGCCCCCTCAAGCCCCAGGTTCACCTGGATCTGCCATTCCTTAAGTGGTACTACCCATCCTGCCTTCCCCCAGGGCGTGGGGAGCTCTGGGAGCTGCAGTGGGATGGGGAGCAGCCATACCTGATGTAGTCATAAAGGTCGTGCCACCTCTCCCCCCTGGGCACAGGGAAGGCCAATTCCCGGGGCATGGGAGCAACCCCACGGCTGGAGAGGTCACCGAGCCGAGCCTCGGAGAATGTCACACCTGTGACTCCAGGGACAGGGAGAGGGACAGGGACACACACACACACAGACACAAACAGACACACACACACACACACAGAGTGAGCTCTGCAGGCCCAGGGAGCTGCCTGAAATCACATTCCCTGTGGGATATGGGCACAAACCACTTCCCACCTGAGAAATGAAGATCACCAGCCTGAGGCTGGCAGCAAACACACCTTGTGCAGGTGTATTCCTGTAACTCTCAACCTCCAACAAGAAGAGCCCAGAGCATAAACCCTTACATTTCAGTCATAAACCCCCAGGCTCAGGATTCACGTAATTTCTGTTCACTGATTTAGCAGTTTCACATGATTTCTCTTAAGGCTCTTAGCCCATTTTCTTATTTCCTCTGTGTATTTTTAAATTTAGGAAAGTGAAACAGGAAAGGTTTCAGGAAAGATACAATAAGTTTCAGGAATTTCAAAGCAGCCCCCATAACTTCTTCCTCACTGATGCTTCCCAGCAGGCCAGGCAGTTCAGACAGAATTCCAGCATGAAAAAGGAAAGACAGAAAACAAAGGGTTTGACCAAAGTACCTCTGCCACACTGAGCAGGTGGATAAAAAAAGCAGGTTGGAAGATTTTTGACACAAAAAAGCAAAGGCTCTTGCAGCAGATAAAAGCACAAGTCTTGCAGAAGTGAGGCTTGATGACACCTTTCATTTTTACCCCTGAAAAAAATTTCTAACCTTAGAACAATATTTAACTTTGCTCTTTTCATTCACTTTTACAGCTGGAAAATGAGAAGATACTTTGTTCCAGAGTTTGGGAGACTGCATTCCATTCCAGATTTCCTTCCAAATCCTCAAGGGGCTCCAGAAGAGCTGGAGAGGGACTGGGGACAAGGCATGGAGGGACAGGACACAGGGAATGGCTTCCCAGTGCCAGAGGGCAGGGCTGGATGGGATATTGGGAAGGAATTGTTCCCTGGGAGGGTGGGCAGGCCCTGGCACAGGGTGCCCAGAGCAGCTGTGGCTGCCCCTGGATCCCTGGCAGTGCCCAAGGCCAGGCTGGATATTGGGGCTTGGTGCAGCCTGGGATGGTAGAAGGTGTCCCTGCTGGTGTGGAAACTCAACATTGTACAAGTGTTTTGCACTTTCTGTTCATATCATAGAGCAGCAGCAGCCCAGTGCTCTGCCAGGGCTGCAAACACAGCTTTGAACCCCCCAAGGCTCCCCTCAGGCTGGGTTGGAGTCTCAGGAGAAAACAGAGGCCACGCTGAGCTCTGGGCTCCTCACCTGGCTCAAAGAGCAGGTCGCTGGTGCAGAGGTTTTTCACGAGCAGGTTGGAGCAGAGTTTGACCCCCCTGAGGTGGCCATACCTGCGGTTCAGGTACAGGCTCAGGATGGAGGGCAGGTCCAGCACCAGGCACGTCCAGCGCACGTCAGCTGGGGCTGCTCCGGTGGCACCTGGGGAGGAGAGGACAGGTGGGAAAAGGGGTGCTGGGAAAGAGGCTACAGACGTGGACTTTGCTGGATAAAGACATGAGATCCACTGGGTTCGGTACAAAGTGTTTACCAGGCAAGATTCCTCCCTGTGCCAATGGGAGATGGGAGAATGTCTTGTACGCTCAGGGGTGGGGAAGGACAGACAGGCACCCCACGACCTCCATGGGCTCATGCCTGGCCTGACACTGCACCCCACTGCTTGGGAGAACAAGGACAGAGGACAGCCCAGCCTGTCTGACCTGGCTGCAGAGGGGCTCCTGCTCAGGCCCACCACTGTTATCATAAAATCCTGCAATGGTTTGGGTTGAGAGGGACAACCTTAAAACCCACCTCACTCCACCCCCCTGCCATGGGCAAGGCCACCTTCCACTACCCCAGGTTGCTCCATGCCCTGTCCCTCCTGGCCTTGGACACTGCCAGGGATGAGGCAGCCACAGTTCCTCTTCAAACACATCAAATTGAGAACTCAATTTGCTTTCTAACAGTTTATTTTGGTGGTGATGTGCCAGCCCAGCCCCAGCACGCAGCTCCTCACCCCGCGGGGCCGTGTCCTCGTTGGCTGCTCCGCAGACAAAGGGGAACTGCAGCCAGGTGGCTGTGGATTTGAATTCCTTGAAGAGGTTGGAGAAGGAGATGCGAACCACCTGGTTATCCTGGGAAGAGACACACACACGGAGCTTTAGTCACCCTGGTGGCTTCGGCAGGGAAGTGCTGCAGAGAAGGCATGCGGCCCTGTCTCCTGTCCCCTCCTCATTCCCTGTCCCCAGTGGAGATGCCACCAGGATGGAAACCATCTCCAGCTTGGGGTGACCCACCAGCAGCAAAAAGCAGCTGAGTCCTGCAGCCCCCAAGCCCACCAGTGCCATCTCCAGTCCTTCCATCAGCCATGATGGCAGTTTGAGAGGCTACCCCGTGCCACGGACCTCGGTGGTGACATCCAGGTGCACAAGGAAGTGCTTGCAGGGCAGGGGCCTGAAGAGCAGGTAGAAGTAGCGCCCGGTGAGCCCCAGTGACTGTGTCCCTGCCCGTGGCAGCTGCAGGTAGCTGCTGGCTGGGTTGGAGCCTCGGATCCGGTAGACTGTTCCCTTCAGCCTCGTGTCCTTTGGAAACCAGGGAAAAACAGGGGGTGGGTCAGCACTGCCCACCCTTGGCCAGTGCCCCCCGCCCCGTGGTGCCCCCATTACCGTGAGGGAGGCCACGTCCCCCTCCTTGGCAGAGCGCTTCCACTCCTCCACACGGAAGTGCTTGAAGATGTTCAGGTAGGGACGCTGCCAGGCTGCCGGCACCGGGATCATCGGGGGGACAGAACCCCAGCCTGGATGCCCCCCCACTGCCCCCTGAATGCCCTGAGGTCCCCAGGGACCCCCCCCAGGGACAATCCCTGTTGGCACCCCACTGCCTGCATGTCCTGAGTCTCCTCAGCCCAAGTGTCAACCTTGTGATGCAAGCCTGGTGATGACCCCATTACCTCTGTACCCCAATTCCCCCCAGCCCTGGTGGCACCCCCAAGCCCCAGTGTCCTGCTGAGAATCCCATTACTCCCCTCCTCCAGGCCCCTCCAGCCCCAGGAACGTCCCTGGTATCTCCAAGCTCCTCCAGTCCCAATAACATCCCAGCCACCTCCACACCTGTGACCCCACAGCCCTGGTGTTGTCTCCATGGCCTGAGCATGATGACAGACCTGGTACCCCATGTTCCGAGTCCTCCCACCCTGGTGACACCCCAGTATCTCCATGTTCCGAGTCCTCCCACCCTGGTGACACCCCAGTATCTCCATGTTCCGAGCCTCCCCAGCCCTGGTGGCACCCCGTTAACTCCATGTCCAGAGCTCCCATGCCCGGTGACACACTGCTATCTCCATGTAGGGAGCCCCCCAGATCCAGTGCCCCTGTGCCCGGTGACACCCTCATTACCCTCAGTGCCTGGTGACAGTGCCCCAAGGCCCTCAGACCCAGTGACGACCCTGTTACTCCCATGCTTTGAGCCTGAACTCCGAGCAACCCCAGCACGAGTGACATCCCTGTTAGAGCCACGCTCCAAACAAGCCCCCAGCCCCAGGTACCCCCATGCTCCCCCATCCCTGCAGCCCACCCCCCTCCGGTGACACCCCCGTTACCCTGTGCTCCGAAACCCCCTGGGAGCTCCCCCATCTACAGTTACACTCCCGGTATCCCTGTGCTCTGAACACCCCCGGGAGCTCCCCCATCCACAGTTACACTCCCGGTATCCCTGTGCTCTGAACACCCCCGGGAGCTCCCCCATCCACAGTTACACTCCCGGTATCCCTGTGCTCCGAACTCTCATACCCGGTGATACCTCGGGTCCCCCCATACC
>VZRF01000390.1:308590-344635 GCA_013396875.1 Vireo altiloquus | reverse complement strand
CGGCTCAACTGTCCCGCGCGGCCGCAGCCAATCAGCGGCGCGCTACCGCCTATCACGTGACCATATACCGCCCATAACCCCGCCTCTCCGGGCTCTGACCCCGCCCCCGCCGGGCCCTGGCCACGCCCTCCCTCCCCGCGGTCGCGACACTATCGCGACACGATCGGGACACGATCGCGACAGAGCCGGGCACGATTGCACGGGCGAGGGGACTTTATGTGCCCGGGGGCTCAGAAGGAAGGGTCGCCGAAGCCGAAGTGGCGCTGGGCGGCGCGGATCTCCCGCATCAGCGCGTCGTTGCGCAGGCCGAGCTGCGGGAAAGGGGAGCGCGGTCAGGGCCGGGCGGTGCGGCACTGCCCCGCCGGTAAAGGGTCGTTCGGCGGCTCGGCCGCGACACCCACGGGACGGGGATGGCACTCCCAGCGTGGAAGGGAGCAGGGTGAGGGGTCCGCGGTGCCCGCAGCCCTGCCCGTCCCGCGGGACACGAACCTTGACGGTGTATTTGTAGCACTGCTCTGCCTCCAGCTGCCGCCCGCCCTGCGGAGGGAGCAAAGCGTGGGTTAGGCAGGAAAAAACCCTTGAGACCATCGAGTCCAACCATTCCCTCAGCACTGCCGAGGCCACCGCTAAACTATGTTCCCAAAGTGCCACATCCATATTGGTTTTGAATCTCCCCGGGGATGGTGACTCCACCACTGCCCTGGGCAGCTGTACCAGTCCCTGACCACCCTTTCCGTTTAGGAATTTTCCCAATATCCAACTTAAACCTCCCCTGGCCCAGCCTGAGGTTGTTTCCCCTTGTCCTGTCCCTGTTCCCTGGGAGCAGAGCCTGACCCCCCCCCGGCTGCCCCCTCCTGTCAGGGAGTTGTGCAGAGCCACAAGGTCCCCCCTGAGCCTCCTTTTCTCCAGGCTGAGCTCCTTTCCCAGCTCCCTCAGCCGCTCCTGCTGCTCCAGCCCCTTCCCAGCTCCATTCCCTTCCCTGGACATGCTCCAGCCCCTCCAGGTCTGTCTGGTCATGAAGGGGCCCAGAACTGATCCCAGGATTTAGGGTGCCTCAGCAGTGCCCAGCACCCCAGGAAAGACATGGGATCTCAGTGAAATGACATTTGCAGGAAGCTCAGCAGGATGTGCCCCAGGGCAGTCAGTGCCTCAGGGTGCTGCTTTTGCCATCCACACAATCGCTTTCCTCGAGCACAGCCCCCAAACTTTTTATCAGTGAGCTCTACACCAGCTCTTCAGGTTCATGAGCAGATGCCAACCCCCCCATAAACCCCCACCTCATCAGGCTGGCAGGGGCTGGGCACTCACTTGCAGGCAGATGAGGGCGAGATATCCCCACACTTCAGAGTTGGTGTTATCTTGGGCATTGGCTTCAGAGAGAGCATCTTCTGCTGCCTCCAACTCTTCCATCTTGAAGAAGAGGAGAGGCATGGACAAAGGACAAAGAGCAGGCAGAAAGGGCTTCCCAACTGAACGGGCATTGCTCTAACAGCAGGAGAAATCAGTGTGACAGAAGCTCCTAGGAGGGCTGCCCTGATAGAAATGCTGGGGAAAGGATTTAGGGCACAGACAAGGAGTTATCCTCAGTGCCAGCATTCAGATCTCCAGTCTGGAGCAGGAGCTTCCCACTGCTGACCCCCGTGGGATCACTCACTATTTCTAAATTCCTCCAGCTGTAAGGAAAGCAGCACAAACCCCTTCACCTCCAGGAGCCACCCAGCTCCATGAGGAAACACGGCTGTGTTCCTGCTCCCTATTCCTGCTGTGCAGCAGCTCTGGGCGGGCAGGGCTAGCTGGTGCCCAGGCCACCACTCACCTCCCAGGCCTGATTCCACAGCCTCCCAGGAGGTAAACATTTGGCCAAGGGGGAAACAGTTCAAATTCCTTCCCTGATTGCTTCCTCGGCCAAACTCCCTTGGAGGAACCTGGCAAGGTGTCCCTTGGGGAGACACCACACTGCTGGTGGCTGGGTGTCCTTGGCAGCCCTTCAGAGGTGCTGGATTCCCTTGGACAGGGAAAGCACTGAGATTCCTCCTGCTGACATCCCACTCAGTGCCTTGGTGGTGACATGCAGGTCATGTGCAGGCAGGAAGTCGGAGCAGAGCCCAGATTGTTCGCCAGGACACCCTGGGGAAGGAGGTGCTGGCAGGAGCTGGGATGAGGGGGAAGGATGGCTGTTCCCAGAGCAGGGGCTGAAGGTGACACCATCCAGGTGTTCCCAGAGCAGGGGCTGAAGGTGACACCATCCAGGTGTTCCCAGAGCAGGGGCTGAAGGTGACACCATCTGGGTGCCACTCTGGGGCTCTCACAGCACACAGCACACGATGGCCTTTGGGAGCACAGGCTCCAAGAGTTGCTTTAAACAAGGGTACCCTGCAAAAGCCAGCCCTGTGTCCAGAGGACAGAAAGGACATGAAGGCAGCTGAACTCACCCTGTAGCAAGCGATGCCAACGCCCAGCCAGGTGAGACAGGAGGCAGAGTTGTCACAGGCGAGCAGGTAGATGTGCTTGGCCCGGCCATACTGCCAGGAAAAAGACAGACACATTTCTCTCTGCATCATCACATCACTCCACACCCAGGGATTTGCCAAAACACCCTGTTTCCATGGGGCTCAGACACCCACTGTCCCCACTGCTGCTGGAGGAGCGATTTGTTTGGTGGTAACTTCCCCTCCACAGCCTTGCTGGTTCCTCACCTCTTTTTCTTCCAGGTAGATGGAGCCCAGGCGCAGGTAGACAAAGTGCATGTCCACAGCATCCTCCACGAAGCTGATGACTCGCTCGTAGCAATCCTTTGCCTTGTCAAAGTCCTTCTTCAGGTAGTACAGGTGCCCTTTCTGAGCCCAGACATTTGGATTCTGTGCACCAAAAACCAAGAGTGAGATATGGATGGGAGAAACATCTGGGAGTGGGGTTGGGACACTTGGAAGCAGCAGAAAGGAGGAGCTGAGCAGTGTTTAATTGTATTATCACAACGACACCCTGTGCAGTGTTCCAGGCTGGGGATAGAGTGGCTGGAAGCTGCCTGGTGGGAAAGGAAGGACCTGGGGGTGCTGATTGGCAGTGAGGAAGCAGAGCCAGGTGTGCCCAGGTGGCACACGGCCCAATGGCCCCTGGGCTGTGTCAGCAGTGGGGTGGCCAGCAGGGGCAGGGCAGTGCTTGTGACCCTGTGCTGGGCACTGCTGAGGCCACAGCTCGAGTGCTGCGTGCAGCTGTGGCACCTCAATTCAGGAAGGACATGGAGGGGCTGGAGCAGGTGCAGGGAAGGGAATGCAGCTGGGGAAGGGGCTGGAGCCCCAGGAGTGGCTGAGGGAGCTGGGAAAGGAGCTCAGCCTGGAGAAAAGGAGGCTCAGGGGGGACCTTGTGGCTCTGCACAACTCCCTGACAGGAGGGGGCAGCTGGGGGGGGTCAGGCTCTGCTCCCAGGGAACAGGAACAGGAGGAGAGGGAATGGCCTCAGGCTGGGCCAGGGGAGGTTTAGGTTGGATATTGGGAAAATTCCTTCATGGAAAGTGAGGTCAGGCACTGGCACAGCTGCCCAGGGCAGTGTTGGGAGTCCCCATCCCTGGAGGGATTTAAAAGCCCGGTGGATGTGGCACTTGGGGACACTGTTTAATTGTGAACATGGTGGTGCTGGGCAATGGTTTGTGTTGATGATCTTAGAGGGCTTTTCCAACCTAAACAATTCCATGATTCTGTGATATCAGGGCAGGGTTAATGCAGAGAGTCAAGGTTGGTGGGCTGCCTGCAGGACACCAGCAATGGGATCCTCCTCCAGCTCCCTGCCCAGTGTCCTGCCTGCACACAGCATTCCCAGGTGTCACCTTCCCCCTGCCTTCCTTTCAACCTGCCTCCCCAAAGCCACCTTCCCTGTGAGAGCTCAATAGCAACCTTGTTTCTCATGAAACAGAACCCGACTCACCCACCCAGGGAGAGAGGATCAGGCTATACCTATTCAAAGAGAAAAGAAAGGCAGATGCTGCAGAGGGAAGGGCAGAGACAGGCTCTGAGATGCTGCCTGCCTGTGCAGGGAGTGACAGAAGGCTGTGAGGATGGGATAACAAAGAGAGCAGTACTGCAGCCACAGCCTGGTGTGAGTGCCCTCCCTGCTGAAACGCTCTGGACGAGCACTGGAATGGTGAAGTGGAAATGAAGCAGGGGCTCTGGGCTCACACACACCAGGACTGCACAGGAATTACCAGGGGGTCAATCCGAATGGCCTCGCACAGACATTCATCACATCTGGGGAGGTCTTCCTCCAGCAAGTAGGTCCAGGCCAGTGCCAGGTAGTAGGCACAGGTGGGGCCTCCCTGAAGGCTCAGCAGCTCGTGGGCAAGTGCCTTGTGAACAAACTGGGGAGGAAGGGTACAGGAGGTAGTTAGGGGAGCAGGGACACCATGGACACAGGGCAGCAGGACAGGGCAGGGCAGGAGAGCTGACTGACACCTGTCTGACTTCCACAAACAGAAAACCCAAAGGAAATTTCTTTTCCCCCTCTTTTGAATGTTGGTCTCGTGGAAGGTATCCCTGGCCTAGTGGAAGGTGTCCCTGCCCATAGCAGGGGGTTGAAATGAGGTGAACTTCCAGTTCCCTTCCAAACCACACCATTCCATGATTCCATCTTGCTGTGTTTTGCTTTAGCAACTCTTTCTGCCATGTCAAATTTAGGCAGGCAGCACAATGTGGTAACCAGAGAGACCCCAGAGATAACTTGGTGGGACAGGCACATTCCACAGCTGATACAGAAATCACTCCAACATACACAAGTGTCTGCATCAAAGGAGTTCAGGCATCTTGGAAACATCACAATAATGGATCCCACCTCTGAATGCACAGGGAAGAGCACCCTGCACCATTTCTGAGCTGGCTGTTCCCTCTGCAGCAGGCAGTGCTGGGCTGTGTGTCTACAGCCAGCACTGTGGGCTCAGTACTCTGCCTGGCCACACTTTTGCATCTCTGGGCAGTGGTGGCTTTGCTCCCTCTTGTGCTCAGCCTCTGGAGTGGCCGTGGCTCATTCCCTGAGCCCAAAGAAAGGGGCTGGCTGGAGCTCTTTGGGAATAAACCAACCTCCCTTCCCACTCCTCCACTCCCTGTTAAACTGACCCGGACAGCATTGACTTTCATCAGGAATTCCACTGTCTTCATGAAGATGGTGCAGGCAGGTGGCTGAGGTCCTGGTGCTGCAAGGAAATGTGTCTCTGTCAGTCCCAAAGTGGAGTTTTTATTTCTGGAGCCAAACCAGAACCTGACATCCCAGTGGGGACAGGAAAATTCCTGCAACATGGAGCAAAACCCAGGAGGGGGCAGGGGAGGCTGAAGCAGAGATTAACTCAGCATTTCTTTCTGAAGGGCTTAAGTTTCGTAGGAGATCTGAAAAGAAATTATGCTCTTCACCCACTGATTTTCCGGTCCAAACCCAGAGGAAAAAAGGTGGGAATTTATGAATGATTCTTGTCAGAGACAAGTACAGTGAGGTTCCTGCCTCCCCAAACCAACCAGAGGGCCCTGGGGCACCTGGCACTGCCATCTCCACCACCAGTGGGGCTGTGGAGGAGGCAGATCACACACCACAGAACCAGAGGGGATCCCTAGGGACACTTTCAGAGCTGCCATCTCAGGAGGAAGAAGAGGAAGGAGCAGGGTGCAGTGAGGTGAGGGAGAGAGCTGCATTCACCTGCTGGCTGTCCATCCTGACATGTGCTGCTCTGAAAATTGGGGTGAACCTGCTTTGCCTGCAGATTCCCTGGCTCAGGAGAGACAATGGGCCTGGGCATCACAGGGGGCATGGCTCACTGCTCCCACATTACTCCCCACCATTCCCACAGGACCATCTCCCAGCTCTCCCCATTCCCAAACCTTCCAGGGCTCCTTGCAGTGCTGTAGCCTCTTCCTTGGCTGTCACACCCTCCACCATCTCTGGCAGTTGGTCAGCTGAGCCATCTGGAATGTTCTCTGGAATAAAAACCCCAACAACCATCAGGTGGAAAGCCATAAACTGCCCAGTTTAGAACATGATTCAACAAAAAAAAAAATAGAGAAGAGAGAAAATATAAAAGATCTGTCAGGTTCTCAAAGCTGGGAAGAAATTTCTTTGAAGAAGGCAATACCTGGGGCTGGGGTTTTGAGCTCAAGGTTACCATGTGAAGCCAGAAGCAGATATAAATGAGGCAGGGTGAGAGGAAATGGCCTCAAGCTGCACCAGGGAGGTCTAGGTTGGATGATAGGAAAATATTTATTCCCAGGAAGGGTGGTCAGCCATTGGAACAGGCTGCCCAGGGCAGTGGTGGAGTCCTCATCCCTGGGAGTGTTCAACAGCCATGTGGATGTGACACTTGGGGACATGGGTTAGTGGTGAACACAGCAGTGCTGGGTTAATGGTTGGACTCGATGATCTTGGAGATCCTTTCCAACCACGCCATGATTCTATGAATATCCCTTTCCTCCTAATCAGAAGGGACAAAAACCCATGGTCACGAGCCTGCCTGCCTGAGGCACTGCATGAGTGGTGATAACGTTAAAAATAAAGCCAGTCAGCATTTCCTGCAGCCTGGCCAAATATCTGGGACTCAGGACAGACAGTCTCAGCTCAGGCTGGACTCAGAGAGGCTCCAAAGGAAGCCTTGGCCTCAGGGTCAATGCCAAGCAGCTGCTTTGCCCTTCGGATTGGTGAGGCAGAGCTTTGCAAGCTGGGCTGGGAACTCACAGTGACAGCTTCCATGGAATTCTGTTCTAGCTGATAGTCCACATCTTCTACCTTTACCCTTTGTACTTCTCCTCTTAAAAACTCTCCTCTCACCACTGTTCCCCACACAGTTCCAAGCCCCTCTTTGCTGGTGTCAGGGCACCTCCTGGGTTTGCCTGTTACCTGGGTCTGTGCTGGGCTTTTTGCCTTCTGCCTCAGCAGCCTCAAGCTTTCTCCTCTCCTCCTCAAGCTGTACTCGCAGGAGCTTCTTAGCCTCACGGAAGTTCCTTTCTGCCTGAATATCATTATTCTGCAGCTCATAAAATAAACCTGTGGGAGAGACAGAGCAGCATCAGCAGACACCCAAAGGAAGCAAAATCCTTCCTTTAGCCCTCATCTTGGAGCAAGGAGAAGAGGATGGCAGGAATAATGCTTGGCTCTACAGGAATAGAGCACCAGACTGGCTTGGTTTTGTACCTGAGAGGGTCCAGGCTGTGATGCTGGATGGCTCCACGCAGCAGGCATCCTCAAAGAAAATCTCTGCCTCTTCATAGTGCTGCAGGCTGACAGCTGCAATCCCACAGAGCAGCAAGCTGGGGCAGGGGCAGAGCAGTGAGCCCTGCAGCCCCTGCAGTGGTGTGGGGGATACACCCCACAGCCTCCCCACCCACCCACCAGGAGCACTCAGCACCTTTGGACATGCTGGGGGTTCAGAGAAAGGGCCTGACGGAAGCATTCCTGGGCTTTGATGGTGTCCTTGTGCAGGAAGCAGAAGGCTCCATAGTCTAGCCAGGCCTGGATGCTGTGCTTGTCCTTAACTATTCTCTAGACAACAGAAATCATCACTGGAGTCAGGCTCAGCACATGCCATGGACTGGGGAGACAATTCTGGAATGACCATGGCTTCCCTGGCCACCCCAGCCCAGTTCAGCAGGAATCAAGGCCTTGTTTGTCAGGTACAAGGGTGTCCCCTAAATGGGATTGTGATGGAAGCCCACTTCCTCTAAGCCTCCTCCAGCTCACATGTGTCCTCCAGCTCCATCTCACACCTCCTAAGGACCAGTGTCCCCAGAGCTGACCCAGCACATCCCATTTCCCCTGGCCTCGAGGCTGGGCTCCTTGGTGACCTGGCCAGGGACAGTCTGACATCCTGCAGAGAGCAGCATCTCCCTGGCAAATCCCTCCCATCCAGCCCAAGTATCCTGGTGACGCTCAGCTCCTTCCTCCCTCCGCCACGGTCGGGGCTGGCTGAGCTGTGAGCAGTGGCACTGGGATGCTCTGCTGTGCCAGCCCACACTGGTGATGGGCAGGAAAGAACTGGGGCTGCCTCACCTGCTTGTAGAACACAGAGGCCAGTTTGAAGTCCTTGTTGGCTTCAGCTTCACGAGCAAAGAGCAAGAGCTGTTCCCTGGTTGTGAGGGATGGAGTGATATAAGAATCATCTTCCACAGAGAGGAGCTGGTAGGGAAGGACACAGTGTTAGCCCTGGGGAAGGGAAGAGTGGTTTGTGTGATCCCAGCATGGCAGCAGGTGCCATGCCAGCACTGCACAAGTACAGACCAGTATGGCTGGGGCTGGGCACTGGGAAAGGCAAGCTGCTCTGTGGTGGGACACATTCCCATCATTCCCAGGTGATTCTGCCACACAGGGACAGGGCAATATCAATTTTTACAAGGACATGGAGTGCCAGGACAAGGGAGAATGGCTTCCCACTGCCAGAGGGCAGGGATAGAGGGATATTGGAAAGAGATTCTTCCCTGGGAGGGTGGGGAGGCCCTGGCACAGGGTGCCTAGAGCAGCTGTGGCTGCCCCTGGATCCCTGGCAGTGTCTAAGACCAGGTTGGGCACTGGGGCTTGGAGCAGCCTGGGATAGTGGAAGGTGTCCTTGCCCATGGCAGGGGTGGGATGAGATGGGCTTTTAAGCTCCCTTCCAACCCAAACCCGTCTGTGATTCCATGATTATTCACAGCATTCCCTAGATCAAGGTGATACAAACTTCTGGTGGGCCACTCACTGGTGACCCCAGCTCATGCTTTGCCCAGCCACCTCACCACATGCCAGCTACAGCAGCTTTACCAGTGGCATGTCACACACATCCCACCATCAGGATTTGGAGCAGTGGGATTCAAATGCACTGGACCCTGCCTCGAGTGTGGCTCACAGTCCACATATGATGACTCCAGCAGGTGAAAACATGAACCTCCTTCTGTCTTGAAGGCAAAAGTCCTTCACCTGCCCTGGATCCAGGTGAAGCCATGGCCTGAGCCACCCAGCTTTCCCCCTACCTTGTTGAGGGCAATGTGCATGTGGTCCACAAGGTACACGTAGAGCTCACTGAGGAATGCCTGGAGCACCTCCTGGTTCTCAAATGCCGTGGTCTTCAGGTATTTCTCCCTCACAATCTTCACCACAGAATACTGTGGAGACAAAGGACATTGGACATTGTTCTCCCCGAGCCCCCCACCAGCTCAGTAATCAGAGACAGAACATACTCATTTTGCCTGAAGCTCCAACTTAGTTCTGAGAAATAAATCCAGCCCACCACTGATAAAAGCATAAAAAAGCAAGCAAGGGGGATTTCCTTTCCCACCTCCCTGACACACCCTTCAGGGACAGCATGTGCATGGCTCATCTCCTCAAGACAGACAGGGAGTCTCCAGGAAGAGTGTGGCTGAGGCTGAGCAGCTGAGAGAGTGGAACCTCCTTTCCCTGGGAATTTGAGAGCAGCCAGCTTTGCCTTTCTCAGGTTATGAGCATGGGGCAAACAGATGTGACTAGCTCCCATTGATAGGAAGTGTTCTCTTGGTGTGGGACCAAAGCAGCTCGATGCCTGCTCCATTAGAGGGGAATCCTGTCCCCTCAGTGCCCACTGCAACAGCTCCAGGTGGCAGGAAAGGATTCTGGAGCACCATGTCATCCTGAGTTACCACCACGGGAAAGCAGTTCCTTGCTGAGAAACTGTCAGGACACAACAAGTAGGGAAGCAAAAAGCACAAAGGAGTCTTCACCTTTAGCTGTTCCTTAAAAGCAAAATATTTCCCAGAGGTATTGAGCTCGTAGTTGAGCTGACGCTTCTGTTCCTCCAGGGTTTCTGGGTCTATCACCCCCTGGTCAGGCAGCTGCTTCCCAAAAAGCTCGTTGTATTCCCTCAGGATGGCAACAGCAACATTGGTGATACATTGGTGATAATCTTCCACTGCCTAGGAAAGAAATAAATAAATTTCACAAGCCACTTATGCAATCAACCTTGATATGTATTTGATTTGCCACAGCCCACACCTCCCATTAACTCCACCTGACTCAAGTCTCAATTAGTCTGTCACACATCCTTTCCTGTCCACGCCTGAGGGCTGAGAAAATAACTACAGGTAAACATAAAATCCTTCCTGCTAGGATTTTCCATCACAACCCAGTATTCCAGTCACTGGAATATCTCTCCTATAGCAACATAATTGGCTGTGAGTAAGATATATCTCATTTACTGGGAGCCTTGAAATGCATGGCCAGCCCTCTTCAGCAGAATCTGGAATCTCCATAATCTTCATCCTCAAAAATTCTTGGTGACCCGAGAAAAGTCAGGGCTGATTCTGTTCAGGTTTGCCTGAGTCCCATGAAGCACAGGGGCCAGTCTGAGACAAGAAACTGTTTGGGACTGCCCAGGATAAATGTAAGGTTCTGATAGCCTCTTTTCTCAGCATCCCATTTCCTTCCAAACATCCCCCCGTGGCTGTTTTCCCTCCCTTTGCTCCATCTCTTCATCTCTTCCCTTTGAATGGGATGTGAGCACGAGTGATGAATGTGTTCCCAAGGCACACTGCTGTGGAGATAACACATACAGAAGTTTCCTTTTTTGTGTATTTCATAGGATCATAGAATATGTTGAATTTGAAGGGATCCTCAAGGATCAAGTCCAGCTCCTGGCCCTGCACAGACACCCTAACCATCCCACCCTGGGCATCCCTGGCAGCGTTGTCCAAATGCTCCTGGAGCTCTGGCAGCCTCGGGGCTGTGCCCATTCCCTGGGGATCCTGGGCAGTGCCTGGGCACTCTTTTCCTAATATCCATTAAAACCTTCCCTGACACAGCTCCAGCTGTTCCCTCGGGTCCTGTCACTGGTCACAGAGAGCAGAGATTGAAGCTGTCCCTTGTGAGGAAGGTCAGACCCCAATGAGCTCTGCCCTCAGTCTCCTCTTCTCCAGGCTGAACATTCCAAGTGACCTCACCACTCCTCCTAGGTCCCTATTCCCTTCACCACCTTTGTGGCCCTGCACCCCTGTCCTCATCAAACCTCATCCCCATGTCGCTGTGGGCTGAGGATGAAGACTCTGTTGTGTGAGAGGGCAGGATGGGGTGGCAGAATGGTGGCAAGGCTCTCACACATACCTTCTTGGCTCCTTCCACCCGGGGGGGCAGCAGAGGGCAGGGAGGAACCATCTTCTTGACCCTGTCAATGAGAGCAGAGCAGAGATGAGCAGATCCACTGCCAGGGATGTTGCCTTGTGTAGTGTGAGGGCTCCAACCTACCCTGAGACACCTCACAGGGACCTGGGAGGAAAACTGAAGCCTCAGACCAAGAGTGAACAAATCCCTACAGCTGATGGTTGTGGCTTAGCACAACAGGGTGAACATTTATTGCCAGCCCCAACTGCTCTCCTGGAGCAGCAGATCTGGATCTTGGAGCTCCTGGTTCTGCAGAACAGGTGCAAGGAAGGGACCAGCCTGAGGAAAGCTTTGTAGAATTTGGTCACTAAACAGCCCATAAAATCTTTAACTAAGATTTTATTAAGGTGAGGGTGGCTGAGCACTGGAGCAGGATTCTCTGTGGAGTCTCCTTCCCTGGATATATCCAAAAACCATCTGGACACAGAGTAATGTGCTCTGGGGAACTCTGCTTGAAGATGAACATTGGACTAGGTGACCTTCAGTGGTCCCTTGAAAACTGAATCATTCTGGGATTCTGGACTTAAAATCCCTGGTGCCAAACCAGCCTTAATTCACTGAAATATTTTTCAACATTTCTTGCTTGCTGGACACCAGAACACCCTCAGTCCTCAGAACACGATCCAGCCCACCAAGCTGAGGTGCACACAAGCAGGTGAACAAGGAGGAGTTACACTGAATCCACACACATTGCAGAAGAGCAGAAATGTATAAAATAGGCCAGGAAAAGGTCTAGAGGGGTTCAGCCTGTTCCTCCTGGAGGACAGCAGGCAGCAGTGAGGACAACACACATACCTTCAATGAATGGATGATATTTCTGTTTGAGAGAGACATAAATCTGCACCTCTCATACCTTATTAATCTGCTGCATTTCCTATTTTTTTTCTTCCATAAATTAGATGTGTTATGCCTTTCTAACCCATAACACAGCAGGGCTGCCACTGGACAGGAACTGGAAGTTTCAAAGCAGCCGAGATGAAAGAGCAGCTCTGCAGCAGAACAACATGAAAACTAACATAAAAGCTGAGGGATGGGTAAAACATTGTGAGAAAACTTCTGGAAAGCTAAAAATGAGAGAATGCTCTGGTGAAGCAACAGCAGCACTACCCAAGGCGGTCCATGCTGGTGGCCAGGACTGACCAAGCCACTGAACATCACATGCAAGAGGCAAGCTCATGGGGATTAGTGGGAAACAAAGCCCAGACAGGAACACAGACACTGCTGTGCTGCTCTGGTGTCTCTTGTTTTGAGAGGAATGGCAGAGAGATGCCAGCTGGGATGAACAAGTGTTTTCCCAACACACCAGATGCCACGTCTAAAGCAGTCTGGCCAAATCCTCCCCCTGATTCCTGTGGGCTTTGTCTCAGGCCGTTTTGATGGAGTGTTCAGAGGGGGTTTTGCTGTACAAGGCTCTCTCCACCCTGCAGAGAGGAGCTGGCAGCCCCACAGCCCATCCTTACGCACCGTCGGGCGACCTCCTCCCGCAGCCGCTTTGGGACCAAGGGCCTGTCCAGCTTTATCTCCATCACCAGGAATGTTCCTGCCTCGTTGTACTGTGGAGATAAACATTGCTCCCTGGGTCGTGCTGTCTGCAGCCAGTGCTGGCACAGTGAAATACTGAGCACACAGCCACAGAGCTCTAAACTGCAGAGATCCAGCTTGTTTTATAACCCGCCCTCAGCATGAGTTACAGCAGCAAAATGCAGCTCCAGAAACCAGGCTAGGGAAAAAGAGAGAGCCTAGATAATCAATCTGCCTGCAGAATGAATGTGCATTCCAGAGGAAGAAGCCAAAATATGAAGGGATAATTTAAATAAATGCCTGACAATTTACAGAGACCTTCCAGCCCAATGCCAGTCTGCTGGAAGAACTCTGGGACAGCATCTATGTAAAATATCCCTTGTCCAATTCACTATTGAGGAATGCAGTAGTGTGAAAGGTGTGAGATACCAGCACAGTGAAGCTCGACAGTCTCTCCTTTTCTTTGGAGAGACATAATTACCTGTCCTTCAAGGCTGAGATTTGTGACATTTTCAGATCCTCCAGTGCCATCTGACAACTGGATTTTGGATGGGTTGAGTAACTATTAGGAAAAAGAAAAGATGTCTCTTGTTTCAGACTCAATAAATCTCAGATCTTTGCAAGTTCAGGGTGTGAGATGGTACATTTGTTCAGGCAGCACATCCTAAGATTTCAAGATAAGGGAAAGCTGCAGCTTCTTCACAAGGAGCAGCTCCAATCTCTGTTCTCTGTGACCAGTCACAGGACCTGAGGGAACAGCTGCAGCTGTGCCAGGGATGGGTTAGGCTGGATATCAGGGAAAGATTCTTCCCCCAGAGGGTGTTGGGCACTGTCACAACCCCAAGGCTTCCAGAGCTCCAGGAGTGTTTGGACAACACCGTCAGGCACAGGGTGGGATTGCTGGGGTGTCTGTGCACAGCCAGGAGCTGGACTCATGATCCTTGTGGATCCCTTCACATTGAGGAGATTCTGTGATTCTAGGATAATGAGGATCTCACAGCTGGCTGAGGCAACACAGCATCCCTCCCTAGTTCCTGCATGTCCCAGCTTCCTGTGACGTGGAAACAGAGCAGCCATGGTGCCATGTGCCTCCCCAGGCCTTACCGTTTCACTGGAATCCTTGATTTCCTTCGGAGCCTTACTGGGAGCAGCTCTGGAAACAGGAGAGGTCCCCAAGCCTTCCTTGACCAGACTGAGCCGTGACCTGAGATCCCGGAAAATACTGTGCTGAATTTTGGTCTGAAAAACAGAGGGAGCAGAGAGAATCAAGGGACAAAGCAGGCTTCCTCACTCCTTTGCCTTAACCTCTCACAGCACAGAACACACTGTCAGGGTCTTAAATGCATTAAGAAGTTTTGTAACCTCATTCTCTCCTCCTAGAGTTCAGCTGCTGGTGCTTCAGGCCAGCTCTGATCCTGTGTAGCTGTGAAGCCTCAGGTGAGACTGTGAGACTCAGTGGGGTCTCTCCATTTTCCCTCAAAGAGCTGTGTTTTCTCTGAGGACTGGCCCTTGATCCTACCCTGAGGTATGAGATGAACATGCTGGAACCCAGATGTGAGATCCTGAATTCCTGGTGGGATCCCAGGCCCACACCTATGGACTTGCCTGCTGATGAGGACTGCTGGATGAGTCTGGCTACTCTCACCACACCTGCTCCACACATTTTTGGGGGTCCCCACCTGCCTGACAACATCTCTTGGCTCCTAGCTCATTTTCTGGTGTGGAGCAGCCTCCCTGACACACTCCAGGGACTTGCAAAGAACGAGTTTGTCAGACTTTGTGTTTACACCATGTTTGACCACCTAGACAGGCTGTTCCCTCCCACACATCCTGGTTACAGGAATTGGGCTAGCAAGAATTATGGGGCTGCTGGGGAGATGATGGAGCAGCAGTAGGGAAACTCCTCAGACCAAGAGGCAAACCAAAGTATCTGGGGAATGAGAAGGACTTCACTTGTGACAGATAAATGGCACAGGACAAGCAGCACTATGCAGCCAAGGGGTCTTTATTCATGGCAGGGAAGCAGAGCCCAGCAGACACACTTGTGCCCAGCCCAGCTCTGCAGCAGCCAGTGGGAGCAGGGAGGCAGGACAAGGAATTCACTCGGCTCCTGCACCCGGACCACAGCCCCACAGGGAACGTGGGTGGTAAAACCAGGCTGTGCATCTGTCCTCCTGAAACAAGCTCAGGTCTGTTCCAGGAGGGATAGACTGTGGGAAAATGGAGATGTAACTGTCACTCTTAGTAACAGAGAGGGAAAAACGCGAAGACAAATAGAGCTCGGTGAGCTGGAGCTGAAAGAGCTCCAGTGACAGCTTTTTTGGTGGTTGCCGGGGGTAACGCGATCCTTTTAAAGCCACTGTTTGCTCTTCCCAGCAACACAGCTCCTTGCCCGTGTTCCAGACCGGGGAGAGTGGAGCATGCTGGCATAGGAGGCAGTGGAGTGAGGTTCAAAGCCTCTCTCAGCCCCCAGACCTGCTCACCCCCCCCCAGAAATCCCCTGTCTTGGAGAAATCTGCACCTAAAAGCTTGTATCATTATTCTTCCTCACCAGAAGGGCACTGAAGGTTCAGATCCAGCTCCAAGTACCACACTGCCCACTGTCCCTGCTCCCAAACACCTCCCTGCCCACTCTGTCTGCTCCCAACCCCTCCCTGCCCACTCTGTCTGCTCCCAACCCCTCCCTGCCCACTCTGTCTGCTCCCAACCCCTCCCTGCCCACTCTGTCTGCTCCCAACCCCTCCCTGCCCACTCTGTCTGCTCCCAACCCCTCCCTGCCCACTCTGTCTGCTCCCAACCCCTCCCTGCCCACTCTGTCTGCTCCCAACCCCTCCCTGCCCACTCTGTCTGCTCCCAACCCCTCCCTGCCCACTCTGTCTGCTCCCAACCCCTCCCTGCCCACTCTGTCTGCTCCCAACCCCTCCCTGCCCACTCTGTCTGCTCCCAACCCCTCCCTGCCCACTCTGTCTGCTCCCAACCCCTCCCTGCCCACTCTGTCTGCTCCCAACCCCTCCCTGCCCACTCTGTCTGCTCCCAACCCCTCCCTGCCCACTCTGTCTGCTCCCAACCCCTCCCTGCCCACTCTGTCTGCTCCCAACCCCTCCCTGCCCACTCTGTCTGCTCCCAACCCCTCCCTGCCCACTCTGTCTGCTCCCAACCCCTCCCTGCCCACTCTGTCTGCTCCCAACCCCTCCCTGCCCACTCTGTCTGCTCCCAACCCCTCCCTGCCCACTCTGTCTGCTCCCAACCCCTCCCTGCCCACTCTGTCTGCTCCCAACCCCTCCCTGCCCACTCTGTCTGCTCCCAACCCCTCCCTGCCCACTCTGTCTGCTCCCAACCCCTCCCTGCCCACTCTGTCTGCTCCCAACCCCTCCCTGCCCACTCTGTCTGCTCCCAACCCCTCCCTGCCCACTCTGTCTGCTCCCAACCCCTCCCTGCCCACTCTGTCTGCTCCCAACCCCTCCCTGCCCACTCTGTCTGCTCCCAACCCCTCCCTGCCCACTCTGTCTGCTCCCAACCCCTCCCTGCCCACTCTGTCTGCTCCCAACCCCTCCCTGCCCACTCTGTCTGCTCCCAACCCCTCCCTGCCCACTCTGTCTGCTCCCAACCCCTCCCTGCCCACTCTGTCTGCTCCCAACCCCTCCCTGCCCACTCTGTCTGCTCCCAAACCCCCCCTGCCCACTGTCTGCTCCCAGACACCCCCTGCCCACCGTCTGCTCCCAAACACCCCCTGCCCACTCTGCCTGGNCTGCTCCCAAACACCTCCCTGCCCACTGCCTGCTCCCAAACACCCCCTGCCCACTCTGCCTGGTCCCAAACACCTCCCTGCCCACTCTGTCTGCTCCCAAACACCCCCTGCTCACAGTGCCTGCTCCCAAACACCTCCCTGCCCACTTTCCCTGCTCCCAAACACTCCCTGCCCACTGTTTCTGCTCTCAAACACTCCCTGCCCACTGTCTCTGCTCTCAAACACTCCCTGCCCCTGCTGCCTGCTCCCAAACACTCCCTGCCCACACTGCCTGCTCCCAAACACTCCCTGCCCACTGTCCCTGCTCCCACCCCTCAGGGCAAACCCAGCTGCAGAGCTGGAGCAGAGCCTGCTGCTCTCACCTTCTCAAACACCTCGCTCTCCTGGTAGGTAAAGACACGGAAGGCCCCTCGGATCTGCTTCACCCCAGGGCACAGCAAATGCATCATGTTGACATATGCCACGCCGTGGAAGGCAATCTGCTTGTCCTCATCTCCCTGGAAACACAGAACAAGGGACTGAGATCCTGAACAGGCTGTTATTCTCCTTAAGGGAACAAGGTCACCAATCTCATTAAGAGGAGGCCACACAGCAAACTGATGCACCTGATGAGCCACTGGTTCTGTCATTGGCACGCAGCCGAGACAACCTGGATGAACATGCTGGAGTCATTCCATATGTAGAATATTAATTTTATCCCAATCCCCGTGGGGCAGCTTTTCTCTCTAATTCCTGCACTCTGCTATTCCTCAGGATGGTCTTGTTGAGATACAGCTGGAAGATTATCAGCTGTGTGGTTAGAAATTCAGGTGACCCTACCAGAGTTGGGCATCTTGGGTTGGACAGAAACCAAGTGGTTTAGGAGGTTTGGGAGGCCTGACTAGAAGGATCAACATCAGAGCTGCAAAATCCTGGCATTGGTGAGTGCTGAAAGGGATTGACACCAACTTCTACAGCTTTGCTCTGGGATAGATTAGGAGCTCTCACACAACCAGCTGCCAGGAGCAGAACCATTCTCCAAGGGGCTGTTTCTCTGTTAAACCCCCCTGGTTTAGATGCAAAAGCCCGAGAAAGAATGCATGAACTTCTTCAAGGTGTTCCAAAACCCTGTTGGCCAAAGATCAGCTCAGTGAATTACTTTTAATTCTCTTCAAATCCAGGCTGGACAGGCCTCTGAGCAACCTGGTCTAGTGGAAAGTGTCCCTGCCTGTGGCAGGGGGTTGGAAGGAGATAGAGTCTTCCAACCCAAACTATTCCATGATTTTAAAAAGCACCCTCTCCCTGTCCCCTTTCCACTGAGCTACCACAGACCATCAGTGAGAGCTATAAGGAAAAAGTACGATCCTGTATCTATTTAACAGCCCTAGAAAGCTGATTTTTCACAAAGCCTCTGACTCACTTTGGCTGCTTCAGGGCTGATTTTGGTATCAGAAAGGCCTCCAAAGGAAAATGCCTGATAATGCAATGCTACTCCACAAGCCAGACCCCACTTTTACCTTGTCAGCTTTGCTGGCTTTCCCTTTGGCACTTGAGGCCTTGCACATCTTGCAGAGCTCCACGGGCCAGTAGCGGCACTCGGCAATGCGCTTCTGCAGGCTGGGCACAAAGCAGATGCAGGATGCACTGAGGAGCTGCAGAAATCCAACTGGAGAGCCTCCTCTGTGCCCCAGCAGCCCCTCTTGGGTTTGCTTCATTCCCTCAGCAAACACCCTCAGGCCACTGGAACACTGTGATTTGAGGCAGGCTGGGTACATTTTCTCCTCTACGCACTGCTGTGTGCATTTATGGCACGGCCAGCTTTAAAACAACTGTGAGAGCAACACACTGGGGTTTTTTTCTCTCCCCTGGTTACTTCAGAAATAAGTAAGAGGGAATGTGATTAACTTTGGTATAAATCCTGAATTGCACAGAGCAAGTGGATCCTGAGCTTGCATTCAATGTGGCTGATGACTCTGATACCAGCAGGCAGGTGGATGGATGTGTAGGGAAAAGAATTTAAAAAAACAAATGAGATAGGAGGGAGTATTTCCACACAAGGAGTAATTTGGCTGTGAAATGCACAGCCATGATGCAGCTGAGGCCAGAAAATAGCAGGATTCAAAGATAAATGGAACATTCATCCTGATCTTGAGCGTGTCTGGAACTGCTAAAGGCAACACTTATCCAATAAAGAAGCAAATGAAGAGTGCCCACATGGAGTGAAAGGTTTGAATGTATTTGGGATTCAGTGAAAACTTAATTAGCAGCTCAGAGGAGAGGTGTGGAGGTCACTCTACTCCATGTCTGCTCACTGTAACTGCTGCCACTTCCTTCAAACCATGGAGGGACCAACCCCCAGCCCCAGCTGCTGGCAGCAGGAGTGAGCATTGAAGGCCTGGAGACAGCAGCTCCAGCCAATTCATCTTCTCCCAGCACAGCAGAACAAAGCTGCTGCCAGCAGTTCAAGAGCTGCTCCTTTGCTCAGGTGAACACTGGTGGCCAAGAGACAGCCGCAGCAGCCATGGGAGGTGAGGCAGAGCCACAGTTTGACCCCTAAGAGGTCCAAGAGCACCTGCACATTGCTGCTCCCTGCCTCAGGTCATTCCTGTGAGCACGTTCGGGGGTGGGTGGGTCACTCAGGTCCCTTACACAGCCACTGCAGCAGCGTCCAGGTAACAGCGCCTTTCTGTGTCCCACATGATTCTCTTTTTGCTCTCTGCCTCCATCCTGAATTCCCTGTCCTGTGAAAAACAGCCTGCAGTCAAAGCCAGGACAGCAAACTCCACCATCCTCAGATGGTGGAGACATCCTCAGCCCGCACCATCCTCAGATTGTCCCTGGGAGAGAATGTGAGTCAGACAGAGGTGCCCAAGCGCCTGTAGCCAGGCCAGCCTCGCAGAGAGGCTGACAGCCTTTCCTGCAGACACCATCAGCGTTAAATGCCTGCCTCACAGGAGATTACACAGCTCCCAGCCCAGCAGCTCAGTGTGGGTGTTTTCTGCCACCAGACCTGCCACATTCTCCCTTGGGATATCTCCTGCAGCCAGTCAGCATGTCTGCTGTCCCAGGGGAGCCATCTCTGTGCTGAACACTGCACAGTGACCACCCACCTCCCTATCATATCAAGCTTCTCAGTCCCTGCTGGTTCTCTTCCAAACCTGCCAGTCCTTCCTCACCTCGATTCTGGTGAGCTCTCCATCCTCATCCTCATAGGGCCCACCAACAATGAAGGAGTTGGGTATGGCCAGAGCACCAGGGGCCAGGATGGTACCAAGGGGCCAGTTTTTGGGCCGGGGCAATGGTTCTTTTTCACCACCAAGCTTCAGGATGCCATTCTGGAAGAGCACTAGAAAGTCCTTCAAGAGAGGCACGAGAAACAAAAAATTTGCATTTCTAACAGGAGCAGGAGCAAGAGCCAGCTGCACCAAGCTGGGATAACAAAGCAAAGCAACAGTACAGGGTGCCTGGCTTGGAAAACGCACTCCACCACACACACACAAAGAATGGAATAAAAATAAAGAGCCACGTGGAAAAAACCCTGCCAGTTTGAATCCAAATCTTTCCAAACAGACCTTTGTTTGTGTTAAAGAAACACGTCACACCACAGAGACTCTGAGCCCTCCCAACAAAGGCTGCTGGTGCACAAGCACGGGAGCTGTGCACCCCACGTGCCTGGACACTTGTTCCATGGGGTGGGAGAACAACCCAAACCCAGCCAAACCCCCTGTCACTGTGCCTGGACCATTCTCACCTCGTCAGCTGCTGGTATTTGCAAGCAAGCCATGTAATTTTGCTGGGCTTCAATGGTAAAGACTCCAGGGACAGAATAAGCTGCCTCCATTGTGATGCTCAGGAGGTTGCCACTTGAGAACTGGGTGGCAGAGAGCAGAGGCTCTTTGGTGCTCACTGTCACTTCAAGGCGGCCCTGTGAGACAAGGATAAAGTAGAGCCAGGAAATAGACAATTATAACTTGCCTGCTCTTAGGGAGAAGCAAGCAGAAACCCAAGGCCAGAATGTATAATGTTATCTTGTGCCTCATCTCTGATGTAAAAGAAAACAGCCCAGCACAGGAAAGGAATTTCAGGACCAATTTGGCTCAATTGTGGTATTTGTTTGTTTAAATCACAGCCTGGCTGAGGTATGGCACATGCCCCAAGGGTCTCATAAAATGAGTGGAGAAAGAGGCAGGGTCTCATGAAAGGAATCACAGAGAAAGAACATCAAGGGCGGAAAATGATGCTTTTCCCCTGGTGATTCAGAGAGCTTTGCCTCTGCCCTATCTCCATGCTCTGTGTGGAGAGCCTTTAATTACCTGTCCCAGCCCTGGATGGATGGTGTGTGAGGGAAAACCAGCTGGTCAGCATTTATTACCTGTCCTCCCTAATGAGTGCCCCCCCACCTTGCTCACTGTGAACTCCTCTTAAACACAGAGCTGTTAATGGGATATCCACCCCTCCACTTCGCTCCCAGTGCTCACTGCAGGCTGGCTCAGGAGCAAAATTGGACACATTTTCCCAGCCTCATACTTCATTCCCCGTTTTAGTCACTGGGTACTTTGCAAACTGCTGAATGAATAAGGACCTTGCAGGAAAGGCAGTCAGAGTTTGTACAATAATGGACTCAGACATTTTATCTGCAGAAAGGAAAGCTAATAAAGCTGGGCAGGTGACCCTGCCGTTGCCTTTTTGGGAGTTTTCAGCACTGTGCTTTCCATCTTTATTATTTTTTGCAGAGCAATTGGGTAGCTGCACACATTAACATTTCCCAGCATGACCTCTCCTATCAGAGGGAAGTAGGGACAGACGTCAGAGGGAGCGGGAAAGGCCTCCAAGCCTGTAACATATAGGGCTGTACCACATCCGTGACGAGCCAGGCAGCTGAGTCATGTTCTCCCTCCCATTAAAAAGCAGCAGAGAGCTGAATGAGGAAAGGAACAGTTCCAAATTCCACATACCGTGGCCTCGGGGTGAAGCTTCTCTGATGAGGAGGCAGGCACTGCATGCAAAGGAGCCAAGACCTTCAGTGAAGGCACTCCTGGGAAGAAACAGGAACGAGAACAACCTAAAGTGAGACCCTCTGCAAAGAATCATAGTCATGGAATGATTTGGGTTGGAAGGCACTTTAAAGATCATCTTGTTCCAGTCCCGTGCCATGGGCAGGGACACCTTACATGACACAAAATCATGGTCTAACTCTGAATGCTGAGCTATCCTCTCTCCCCCTCAAGTCAGATTTTGCAGAGCTATGAAGGTCACTTTGACAAAAGGAGATAAGTTATAGTCAGGGGTGCATAAGCAGAGATCAAAAAGTGCCAGGGAGCAAGGAGTGGTCATAGAGGCTGTGGAATTCAGTGTTGTACCTTGCAGCAGAGGTAGAAGATCCACCACAGCTTGGCCAAGAGGATTGATTTTCTCTGTTCTTTTCTTGTCCCTTGCCCCCACTTCAAGCACTGTCACTAGGGAGATAAAAAGAGAGGAGCTGGCAGAGTTCCTTGGACCAGCAGGTCAGGCACCAGGGAGGGTCTGTCAGCTCTGGCACATGTTCCTCTTCACCTCCTAAGGCTGTCAAGCAGGAGAAAAGCCAAAGGAGCACGGGCCAGTATGAAAGGGGATTCTTCCAGCTGGCAGAGATGGACAAGAAGTGCTGAGAGCCTCCCACCACTGCTGCTGAAGTGTTATTCCTGAACCAGTGACTCCTTTAGCGACAGCACCCCACTCCAGGGTGGGAGATGTGGCACCAGGTACTTACAGAGCAGTGGTTTCTGCACAATGACATCCAAGGAGTTGGGCCCATCGGGGCTGAACTCAAAGCTGGTGCTGAAGTTGTATTTTGCTGTCCCATTTGGCAGGACATCAGTCTTGGGGGACTCTCCCAGGACGGCTCCGTTGTACTCCACACGCACCATCGTAACCTGCACGGTGCTTTTGAGAGTTTTCTGTCAAAAAAAGAGCTCAGTGAGAAGCATCCCAGGATCAGAGTTCCTCTGGCAGCAGCTCGGATCAGTGACCAGGACAGGGCTCACTTGTGGGGTCTGTTCCACCACAGGAATGGGGAAGAGAAGCAGAGCTTGGACCTCACCCTCCCCTGTCTTTAGGAGGGAAATTTCCTGCCCCATGATGCCCCAAGGATTATCAGGAGCTGTGGCAGGGGGAGATAGAGAGGTCTAGGCTTCAACTCAGGGAAGACACATCTGAAACAAATCCCAAAATACTCCACTGATATTTTTGTACTTCCAGGAAGCTTGAGACCTTTGCTGTCTCCTAAGAAAGCAGCTCCTGAGCTACAGGGATGAGCTCACAGGACACCTGTGGATGTCATGTGGTGCAGAATGTCCTGAAATGGACAAGAGAAAACAGCCTCAGGTTGTGCCAGGGGAGGTTTAGGTTGGATATTAGGGAAAATTTCTTCACTGTAAGGATGGTGAGGCATTGGAACAGGCTCCCCAGGGAAGTGGGGGAGTCCCCATCCCTGCAAGTGTTCAAAAGACATGTGCATGTGGCACTTGGGAACATGGTTTAGTGGTGGCCTTGGCAGTGCTGGGTTAAAGGCTGGACTTGATGGTCTTAGAAGCCTTTTCCTAGCTAAACAATTCCATGATTCTATGAAATCAAAGGAAGGGCTCCAGCAAGCTCTTTGGGAGCTCTGCAATTTGTTGTTACATCACCTTCATATCACTTTGCTTTAATCAGAGATGCGGAGATTCAGATTTTACATTGAATTTCAAACGTCTAAAGAGAGGGGCTTAGACAGGGCTGGAGAGGGACAGTGAGGGCACAGCATGTGGCACTGGGGACCCACATGGGCAGCACTGAGCACCTCCACAGCAGAGGAAGTGCTGGGCAGCAGGTACCAAAGGGCTTCCTGCAGCAGAAACACAGTTTCGTTCTCAATCCACAGAGAAGTGGCTGAACACAAGGACCATTGTAGCCAAACCCTGCTTAGTGCTGAGCCACAGGGATGCCTAACCCGCCCTCAGCTCTCTCTCTCCCTGTCACTGGGGTAATTAGTTCCATGCTGGTTCTTACACAAAAAGAGATCTCTTTCACTTGGTTTTAATTTTCAGCCCTTCTCACTGTCTCCTTGAGCATACATCCTATGAATGGCTAAACAGAAGAATCCAATTAACCTTTCCCTGTACCATTAATTATCCAAGGCTCCTCTCTCATCCTTCTCTACATTGCCTGTAATTAAGCAGATTCCACACTTATAGCCAGAAGTGGATTCCACATTCTTACAGCCGGATTTTTTTTCATATTGTTGCTGTGATTATTGCCCTTTTGTAACCCCCCCCTCCCTTTTGTACAGCCCTTTCTCACGGTGGAGCAATCAGAACCACAAAGCAACATTCCAGATGCAATCAATCCTGGAATCTTTTCTTCCCAGCGTTGTTTATCCTCCTCTCACCTCATACCTCACCTAAGCTGCTGTTTGCTGAATCTATCAGTGTAAGAGGTACTTCAATACTACAATGTAAAAGCCTCAAGCAGGTGCTTTTGGATTGCTTTTTCTGTCTGCTGCTGGAGCAGAAGCAGGGATTTGCATTTTTTCTGCTTGCAGCAGGAGCTGAGCTTCTCCTCCACATTCCCTCCCAAATGCCAGTGCCTCTGGAAGACTTTAAGGACAGCTGGGTGCATCACATGGAAATCGCAGCAGTGGTGGTTTGATTGGCACCAGCTCATAGTCTTGCCCTGGATCCACTGCCTTTTTAAGACCAGAGCCACCCTATTGCTTTCAATATGATTTAAACAGCTGGAGCTGGGATGAAAATCTGGCTTTACTCCCAAGGTGAAGTCCTTTCACAGGTACTTGTCTCGCCGATCACGTTTTTGCTGTGTTCTGCTTAAAAATACTGCCCTTTACATACAGGGCATACAGTTAGAGGAGGCAGGGAAGTACATTTCACCCCAGTATCTCTGGCCTGCTGCTAGGAAGGTGTGTTCCCCAATTTATGTGCCTCACAAGTTTTCCTCTGTGTGAACTCCTCAGCAGGGAGGAAGAAGCCACAGTGTGGCATTGCTGAACCTCTGATACTCCCACCACTCCTTCCTTTAGCCTTATCACCCCCTGCCTGCTCTCACAGAGGATCCCTGTGCACTGAGAATTGCTCTGGCCTTGTTTATTAAATTAGTAGAGATATTTTCAGAACTTTACCAGGTCCTTCGCATTCACGACTGTGATCTGTACTGGTACTGGCTGTGACATACTGAGAGGAGACTCAGCAGTGTCCTTCCCACCAGCCAGCCCCGCAGGAACCTCCATGGCTCTGCAGGAGAAAGAATGAGGAAAGAAACATGAAACTGCTCAATTCCTCTCCCAGATACCTCCGCAGGACACAGCAGTGCTGGTTGCGAGCGCTATTCAGGGCTTGGCTGTCAAAACACCATTGAAAGCACAGGGCTTTGGCAGTGACGAATCTCTCACGAGGTGCAGGGGGAGGACTGAGAAAAATGTAACGTGAAAATTATCCATCTCGGTAAGCTTCACCCAGCTGCAGCTCCCAGGAAAGGTTTGTTGTGCCAGGCTGCTCTCGGCTCCCAGCGCCGGGTACACCCCTGGCTCTCTTTTACTCCCTGTTTAAATGACCCCGTGGGCCAAAGGCCAGCCCGTCCCCTCACGGCTCCCACAGGCCACGGGGACCTGGTTCCATCCACTCCTCAGGTTTGTGAATCAGGTTTGTGTATCCCTCCGGATTCCCTCGAGGCACCCCAGCGATCGCCTCACACCCCCAGGGCCCGGCAGCCCCCTCTGGGCAGCACTGACGGGCCCGGGGGTGCCCCCAACCCTGGTGTGGTCCAGCAACCCCTCACCGACGGTCCCGGGGTTCTTCCCAACCCCGGGGGATCCTCCAGCCCCTCACCGACCGTCCTGGAGGAGGTGTTCTGCCCCAGAATGGTCCTGCAGCCCTTCACCAAATATCCCGGGGGTCTCCCCGACCTGGGGTGCAGCTACAGCCCCTGACCCACGGGCCTGGAGGCTCTGCTGACCCGGGGGCTCCTGTAGCCCCTCATCCACAGACCTGGAGGCTCTCCTGCCCCAGAATGGCTCTGCAGCCCCTCACCGACAGTTGTGGAGCCCCTCCCGCCCCGGGGGGGATCCTGTAGCCCCTCACCGGGAGCTCGCCGGTGCACTATGCGGCGCCGGGGCTCGAACCTGCGGGCTTTGAGACTCGGCGGAGGGCTCGCGTCCCGTAACCACAGCGACGCGGCTGCTCCCGCAGGACCCCGAAACCTCGCGGGACCCCGGCCCTGCCCCGCGCGTTTGGGGGCGTGCCCGTGAGGCCGCGGCCGCCGCCATGATGGGTGCGGGCAGCCCTCAGCAGCCCCCATGGGACCCCCGAGCCGTCCCGCATGAGCTGGCAGTGCTCCAGGGCCACCGTGTCCCTCCTTCGCAGCCTGGTGTGCCCGCCTGCTGCAAAAGCCCACTGCTGGCCTCCGCCCCGGCTGGCAGAGGCCGTGGTGCCCACCCAGGCACTCCCTCACACCCCACTGGGGGCCATGAGGGGGTGCGAGGGGGTCCCCGCAGGCCGGGCTGAGGTGGGGACCCTGTGACGAGGGGCAGTGACTTAGTGTCCCTGTGGGGACAGAGGGGTCCCAGGGGCTTAGGCAGCCCCCCGAGTTCTCCGTAGGTTTGCAGTGTGGGACGCTACAGGGTTTTGGGGCACCCCGTTGCCACCAGCGCGGCTTTTGGGGCGGGAGCCGGACCCCCGGAGCGGGTTGGCCCGTTCCCGGGGAGGGGATGCCCAGAATAGCTCCGCTATCCGATTCCGAGGGGCCACGGCCGTCTGCACCGCCGGCTCCCGAGGGCTGACATTTGAGCCCAGCCGCCGGACGAGACGGGTCGGGCGCCGGGGCTGCCCGGGATCTCCCGGCACCGGCGGGGATAGGAGCGGCATGGCGGGCGGGAAGCGCCGTGGGGGTGGCGGGCGGCGCGGGGAGCCCCGGCAGCACCCGGGGACCCCCGGACCGGCCTCCTCGCCCGCACCCGTCCCTCCTGCAGCCGCCACGGCCCAGCCAAGCACAGGCGCTGCCCCCAAAACCGGCCGCTCCAAGAAGGCCCCGGAGGAGCCAGCGGTGAGGGCTCCCGACGTGGACTCGCTGGGCTTCCAGGCCATGGACCGCAACGTGCCGGGGCTGTCCCACGTCATTCTGCAGAAGCTCAACATGAAGAGCTACGAGGACTACAAGTGAGTGAGCACCCATGGGTGCTAATTTCCCACCCCCTCCCCCGGGCAGTGCATCCCGTGTGTCCCCCAGCCGCTGGAGCAGCTCCCACAGCTCATCCCACCCTCCCAGCTCAGCCTGTGTGGAGCTCTGATGGGCTCCTGGGTGGACCCCTCCAGAGTGCCTGGCTCCATGTCCCCACCCAGGCCAGAATGCTCCTGGCTGCAGCTAAAAATCCTGGCAGCCTTGGGGGCAGGACATGAGCCCCCACGGCTGTGGCAGTGCGTTGGATTCTGCTCACCCTCTGGCGTCTGCAGGTCTGCCATGGATGGGAGGAAGAGCGGGAGCGATTTCGGCATCCGGACATATTTTGACATGTTCCAGAAGATGGAGGACACCTTCAAGTTTTGCGTCGAGTGCAAAAAGCTCCCTGATGCCCTCCCAGACCCCAAAAGCCTCCGGCGTTGCAAGAGGTATGGTGGGGAGGTGGTATGATGGCACAGGAATGGATCCATCCCTCAGTCCAAGGCTGGTGGGTGATGAAGTAAGGGGTGTCTGATCCCAGTACCCACCTGCAGCCACGGGACCAGCCTCAAAACAGTGACACAGCCCTGAGAGGGGGTGGCAGGGAGCCAGGCTCAGTGGGCTGGATTGTGCCCCCCCCCCCATGGCTGGGCATGCTATCTGTCTGCCTGCCCAGGTGCCAAAATGTGTACTACTGCGGCGTGGCATGCCAGCGTGCCAACTGGCCGCTGCACAAGAAGTTCTGCAAGAAGCTGAAGCTGGTGGCTCTGGATCGGCTGGTGGAGTGGCTCATCTTCACAGGTGAGGCATGTGTCCCCCCAGGGCCTTCCTGACCCCCATCCCGGGCTGCACAGGTCCTGTGGTGGGATGTAGTGTCCCTTCTCCAGCCCCATTCCCACAGCACAGGTGGGAAGGCAGCCTGGTCTGTCCACCACCACTGCACCCTCCAACCTCCTCCTGACCCCGCAGGAGACATCCCATTTCCCACGGAGACCTGGACAAAACCTGCCCGGGACGTGAAGGGCTGGGAGGACTGGTTCTCCATGCAGGAGCAGCTGGAGGAGAAGCTGGGTGCCATCGTGGCTGGGAGGTACATGACCCTGCTCTGGGCCAACGCTGGGAAGCCCCGGCCGGAGGACGCAGAGCTGCGGGAATCCATCCGGCGCCTGGTCACCGACTTCCACTCGCGGCCGCTCACCATCGGCCTGGGGCTGCGGCTCTTCGGCATCGACCCCCTCACCAGGCCCCTCACCGTGCACGTGGTGGGGGCTTCCCACGTGGAGACCCTCAACACGCGGCTGACGGACTACGACGAGCTGACTCGCATGTTCCCGGGGCACCAGGGCGTGGAGATGGTGATGGTGGGGGTGGACGTGGTGGACGGACCCATCATGAGGCCACCCCTGACCACGTTGGCACCTCGGGGGAAGGTCTATCTCAGCAGCTACAAGGGGCTCTACCATGACTTCTGGGAAAGCCATGTGGAGACCAAGCTGGCCGCCCGTCCTGACCTGGTGGTGGGCTTTCACCCGGGTAAGTGCCTGCGCCATGGAGGGGTTGGACCCTTACAGCCTGCTGCCAGGATGGAAATATCCCCACAGGGCACATAGAAGGGACTCCTCAGGGACTGCCCTGAGCACCCTAGCAGCACCCCCAGGGCTGAGCCTGCAGGTGGCTTGGGACATGCCCAGGGCTTTGCACCAAGGCACAACAGGCAGCAGGGGGGACCCCTTGGGACATAGCTGCCTCCTCTCCCCATCAGGTCTCAGTGCTGTGGCTTAGCCCAGGACCCAGAGTTTGGGGTGCCACACGTGCTGGGGGGAAGCCAGACCCCACCTTGCTGAGGGCTGACAAACTCACTGCATACCCTGGGGTGTCCAGCATGCAGTGGGTGCAGTTGGCTTTCCCAGGGGCCAGAGTGGCATGGGAAAGACGTGGAACCCTCATGGCTGTGTCCCCACAGGTTTCCACGCCTGCCCAGACCTGCTGGCGGGCTGGCTGCCCACCCTGCTGCTGCTGAGGGACTTTGGCCTGCCCGTGCTCTTCACTGTGTACAGGTGAGCACGGCCCCACCGCCCCGGTGAGCTGGCACAGACACCCAGTGACGGTGCCTGTCCTCTCTTCTGGCAGTGAGCAGGAGCTGAAAGCCTCCCTGCAGATCCTCGTGGAGCTCGAGATGCACATCGTGGGCTATGCCAGCAACCCCTTTGCCTCACTGCGGCCCGAGCAGGTCTACTCCAGCCCCAACAAGGCACCTGTCTACTGCAGCTCCCACTACATCGCCCTGCTGGGAGCAGAGGCTGTGCCCGGGGCCGAGGATCTGGAGGATGATGATGGCTGGCAAGGAGGAGAACCCAGTGCTTCTGCTGTGGCTGGGGGCATTTCCCCAGGGCTGGGCTGATTCCTGCCTGCCCTGACCACCCGACCCCCAGAGCCTCGCTGTCCCATCCAGGACCCCATCTCCCCATCCTGGGATCAGTGATCCAGGCATCCTTCACTGCACACATGGAGGCCTGGGGGATGCAGCACCCCAGCACAGGCATGGCACCCTTCCACAGCACCAAATAAATCACTACCAGCAACCAGCTGCCGTGTCTCGAGCTTTATTTCCAAAAAGGCCTTTGTTTTCCTAAAGAAAACGAGGGGCTGAGCCCACCCCAGCCCCCCTCAAGCAGCCATGGCCTCTGGAGGGACAGCGAAGGGGACCCCGACTGTGGGACCAGCCGTGCACAGGGCCGTGCAGCCCCTTGGGGTCCCGTGGGAACCCCCAGCCCAGCGCCCGGCTGTCACTGTCGCTGTCATCCTTACTGTGCCCCCACACTGGTGCCTACCCTGCAGGGCACTGCTCCAGATTGGCACTGGCCACCAGCCCGGCCACGGCAAGTGGGCACCAGCTGGCATCTCCCCACTGCTCGCCAGCCTCGGTGGCCCTTGCGGACACCGGGGCGGGTGGAGTAGAGGAAGCAGCTCCTGCGGCATCGCCCGACGCCGCCGGGGACCCGTGCTGGCCTGGCGTCCCCTCCTGGTGCAGCCAGCGGGTCTGGCGCGGCAGTGGCGGCACTGACCCGTGTGGGCACCCACGGTGGCTCGGGGAGGCCAGTACACCCCAGGGCTGCCAGCGCCCTGACAGCGGGGCCGGGTCCCTCCCTGGGCTCTGCGCCCGCTGGCGGGGCCGGGGTGGGCGGCGGAGCTGGCACAGTCCAGCACGGAGCGGCACCGCCGGCGTCACTCGGCGCCAGCGCGTTCCCGTAGCGCGGGCAGCGTCAGGGTCTCCGGCGCCGATTTCTTCCGCGGGCGAGTCTTGGGGGGAGCCAGGAACTCGGGGGCCTCGTCGCTGAGGGGGGTGGAGGGGGCGCTGGCAGGGGCCGAGTGCGTGGCCGTGGGCTGCCCCACCTCGCTGACCGAGATGGCTGGTGCCACCAGGCCGATGAGCTCGTTGGTGGCCTCCTGCGTCTCCTGCTCGTAGCGCCGCACCTCCTCCATCGTCATCCCTGCCGAGCACAGCCGGGCTTGGGGCCGCTCGGCACGGCCGCGTCCGGCACCCCCTCATCCCGGGGCAGCCTGCGCCCCGCGCCCCGGCTCCCCACCGAGCTGGGGGACGGGAAACGGGTGGGGACTGGGAACAGGGGGACGGGCAGGAAAGTGGATGCTGGGCAGCACAGCCAGCTCCTCAACTCCAGCACCAGCCCAGCCAGCAGAGGGGAAGGGATGGACAGGCAGCGCAGGCAGCGCAGGCAGGGGACACGTGGGGAGGGCAGCTGGGAGGGGAGACCCTCCGCCGCGGGGTGCAGGGGGGGCACAAGCCCCCCTGCCTGCACCCACCCCCAGGCAGCAAGGGGTCCGGGATGTCCGTCCCCGGCAGGCAGAGGGGCTTAGGGGTGCTGGCTTCCCAGCTTTTGGTTTGTGGCCACTTGCATCTGAGTCTCGAAGGCCCGGACCTCTTCCAGGGACATGTCTGGAAGGCAGAGAGCCGCTCACCGGGGTGGCCTGGCACCCGCCGCCAGCTGTCACCAAACCCGGGGCTCCCGTCCCCGTGCCCGCACGTGGCAGCCGCCTGCAGCGCGTGTCCCTGCCAGAACGGGGGTGCAGGCAGCGCAGGCAGGGTGCCGGGACCCCTCTCCCCATCCTCCCCGAGGGGTGCAGGGGAGCGGGCAGCGTGCGGGGTGCAGGCAGGGGTGAGCAGGCAGCGCAGGCAGACCAGGCGGCAGCGCAGGCGGAGGAAGAGCAGGAGCTGTGGTGGGGTTAGTGGCATCAGCGGTTAGACCTGCAGCCCCCTCCCTCCATGGGAACCGTGTGCCCCCCTCCCCACAGCACCGGGGTGACCCCATGGACTCACCGCACCACTCGTCCACCCAGGCGAAAGCCTGCCGGTGCCCGATCAGCAGGATGTCCCGGATCACCTGCAACACCACGGGGGTCAGCACCCTGTCACTGCCCCCCCCAGGGCTCCCCCAACCCCCCTTGGGGCCCTCTTACCTTGTGCACAAACTGCTCCACCCGCGTCTGCAGCCCCCACACCTCGAACTTGACGCTCACCAGTTTGTAGGAGCACATGATGGGCTTGGTGTGCTGGCGCCAGCCCTCCCGCAGCGGCCCCCGGCCCGTCTTGGCCGAACTGAAGAAACGGGGGTCCTGGGGGCGTGGAGAAGAGTAGGGTCGTGAGTCCACACCCCCCCGGGATAGGAGACAAGGGGATGGCCTCGGGGAGCTCCCCCAGCCGTGGTACCTCCAGGCTGCGGTAGTAGCGCTCAGGGATCTCATCGAAGGCGATGTCCAGGAAAGAGACCTCGTGGTCGCCCAGGATTTTGTCGCTGTGGAAGATCTGGGGAGAGGAGAGAGGGTGAGTGACACGGAGCACCAGTCGTGAAGTGATGAGTTTGCCAGGTCTCAGCTGCGGTGCACACTCACGTTCTCGCTGTCCCCGCAGTTGTCCTCGTACTTGGTCTCGATGTAGATGGAGAACTTGGGCAGGAAGGAGCACTGCGGGGAGTGGCTGTCAGCTGGTTCCCGAGGGATGCCAGTCCCAGAGATGCCCACCCTGAGGGACACCCGCCCCGAGGGACACCCCGCCCCCAAGGATGTCCATCCCCAAAAGATGTGCAGTCCAAGGACACTGATCCTGAGGGACACCCATCTAAAGGACACCCAGCCCTGAGGGACGCCCACCTCCAAGGATGACCATCCTCAAGGAACACCCAGCCACGAGGACACTCTCTCCAGGGGACTCCCACCCCCAAGGGAGTCCGAGCCCCAAGGGACACCCACCCTGAGGGATGCCCAGCCCGAAGGACACCCACCCAAGGGCCACCCACCATGGTGACACCCTCCCTGAGCAATGCCCACCCTGAGGGACACCCATCCCTAAAGGGTGCCTGTCTCAAAGGACACCCACCCCCAAAAATGCCTCCCCAGTGCCCCCTCCCCAGCCAGCTACTGCGGAAGGGGACAGCTCGTTCCATGCCACCTCCTTACCGTGTACTCTGCAGGGACACCATGGCACATCAGCAGCACAGGGTGGCATCGCCAGGTGGCAACACGGGGGAGACAGGGAGCAGTGAGACCGGGGGCAGCTCCCCAGAGCCCCCCGCGCCAGTGGGGAGGGACAGGGTGCCCTGGGGTGCCCGTCCCACGCCCTGCCCAGGGCTCACCCGTGATGGTGTAGGGGTAGTAGTTCCAGGCCTTCTCGGTGATGTAGAAGATGCGAGGGGTCACCGCCCGTGCCCAGCTCGGCAGTTTGCTGTGGGCACCATGGCAGGGGACCCTCTCAGGACAGCACATGGCTGGTGCCACCCAGCCCTGTGCCACCAAACACAGAACCCCACCTGCTAGCTAGGACCCTCACCTCCACCCCAGGATGTCTCCAGAGATCCTAACCTGCACCTCAGGACCCTCATCTGCATCCCAGCCCCTCTCCCAGTAACCACTGCCACCTCCCCAGCACCTGCATCTGCATTCCAACACTGTCATCTGCACATCAGGACACCCCCAGGGACCCCTGTCACCTCTCCCAGACCCTCACCTGTGTCCCTGGATCATCACCTGCACCTCAGAACACCCTCAGGAACCCCTGCCACTCCCCCGAGACCCTCCCCAGCATTCTCCCACCAGAGACCCCTGCCACCTCCCCAGCACCTCTATCTGCACGCCAGGAACCCCCCAGGGATCTGTGCCAGCTCCCCATCTCCACCCCGGTGCCCCCATTCTCTCCTCAGGTTCCCCACCTCCTCCCCAGACATCCTTACCCCCCTCTCTGCCCCACAAAACCCCACCCTCCTTCCTGGACCCCCATCCCTTCCCCAGGACCCCTCCACCTCCCCAGGACCGAGTCCTTAGAGTGCTCCCTCTCCCTCCCCCAGCACCCCTGCAGGATCAGGCCCCCTGGAGAGTCGGGAGGTGGGTTTTGATTAATTTTCAGGCGTTATAAATAAATTTCAGGCGAGAGGGGAATCGTGAGTGCTGCAGCTAAAAATAGCCCGTCTCACACCAGCAGCTCCTGGTGGGGAGCAGCCCGTGTCCGCAGACGGCTGAGGGGACATGGGGACAGTGGTGCTGGGGGCCAGCCACTGCCCCACGGTGACACCTCCAGGGCCAGGGCATTGCTGAGCCCCCCAGTCAGGCACCCAGAGGTGGGTGCCCACCAGAGAGGGGTGGGTGCACCCCTGCAAGGTGGGTGCATGTCCTGAGATGGGTGCACCCCATAAAGCAGGGGACAATCCCTCCAGAGAGGGGGTGAACCCCTAGGATGGATGCACCCTGCGACATAGCTCCCAAAGGTGGGAGCAGCCCCTGAAGACAAGTGCACCCTGCGTGCATGCCCCCCAAAGATCAGTGCAGCCCCCCAAGATCAGAGCACACCAGGAGATGGGTACCCCCTGAGAGATAAGTGCAGCTCCCAAAACTGGATGCAGGCTCCAAAGATGGGTGCACCCCAGGACTTGGGGAGCCCACTGGGAGACACACACAGCCCTTGAAGATGGGTGAGTGCCTGGGAGATGGATGCAGCCCCCCAAGATCAGTGCACCCCAGGAGATGGCTACAGCCTGACAGATAGGTGCAGCCCCCATAGTTGAGTGCAGCTCCCCAAGATCAGCTCACCCCAGGACTTGGGGGCACCCCTGGGAGATGATGGAGGCAGCCCGGGAAATGATGGGGGTAACCCTGGGAGTGCAGCCACACTTCAGGGTGTCCAGGACCCCGGAAGGTGGTTCCCCAGGAATTTTGGGGGAAGAGTTGGGGCCACCCCGATGCCTGCCCATGCCTCCCACCGCGGTGCCCATCCAGCACCCATCACTGGAGCCACAGGCTCACCTGGAGAGGTGGACACGCTTCTCGGTGAACTGGCCGGGGCCGTGGACGGGGTCCTCGTGGGGCTCGTTCTTCACCACCTCCACGCCCTCGCCCTTCTCGCTCTCCTGGTGGCTGTGCTTGCTGATGGTGTAGAGCTGCCCCACGCGGTACTGCAACCACAGCGCCCACCCTCAGTGCCACCGGAGCCGGCGACAGCCCGGGGGCTGAGCCACGCTGCCGAGAGGGGAAACTGAGGCACGGAACGAGAGGTGGTAGACCCTGAGCCGTGCAGTGGGCAGGGGATTCCTAGGGCATCCTGTGTGGCCTCCCGTGTCCCTAGGCTGTCCCAACGCCCGGGCACCCACCCATCCAGCAGGCTGGATCCTGCTCTCCCTGTGCTTTCTCAGTGCCTTGCAGGATGCCTGGAGGATTTCTGCTCAGTAAATTACCTGGGAGCCAGGGAAAACTGTGTGTCTGTGATATATATGGATGTGTCTATGGCATATATATAACGGTAAGGTACATTTGTGTACTTGGTGATGCAGATGTGCAATAAGGGTTTGGTTGTTCTGCTGAAGATCCCATCCACCACCCCACTCGTCAGCAGGATTTTACCACCCCACTTTCCTAAATTAAAACCTTCCCCAGGTGCCAGCAGGGAGGGATGGCACTGCCCAGGGCGGGCACCGCTGCAGGTCCCCGCTCCCCAAAACGGCCCCGTCGGCACCAGGTTCTCCCGAGAGACCTTTGCCCAGGGATGCTGCCAGCTGCCAGCGCTCTTTGCCGATGGCATTCAGGTTCCCTGATGGAGCAGGGACGGAGCTCGTGCTCCCTGTCGTGCCACGGGCATCCCCGCTGCCCTTCGCGTGCTGCTTCACCCCCTGCTCCCGCTGTGCCCCGGTGCTGCCGTCGGGCTCTGTGCCCCAAGGTCGCCCTGCCCAAGGAGGGGATGTCTCCCCACCCGCACCCCAAAGTACGGCTCAGCCCTCGCGTGGAACATCCCGAGCCCAGCACTTCCCGGTCCCTGCCCCAAGCCGTGCCACGAGGACACGGCAAAGGGGTCACCGCGTCCCTCTCAGGGCAGGAACCGATCCCCCGGCGCTGCGCCGCTCCGGGAATGAGACCCCCACCCGCAGCCCCTCCATCGGTCTGTCCCTGCCGCCCACGGCTCTCCCCGTGGGTGCCAGCCCGTGCCCCGCGCTCACCTCCTCGGTGGTGAGCGGCATGCAGATGCGGTACTCCTTGACGAGCATGGTGCCGCGGGCAGGGTGCCACGGGCACGGCGGGCAGCACGGGGGTCAGGCGGAGGCGTCGGCGCTGCCGGGGACACAGCTCATGCCGGGGGGCCGCGGGCAGCGGGAGCGGGGGGGACGCGGCGCTGCCTCCCACGCTCCCATCCCAGCACCCCACGCTCGAAGCAGCCGCCCCGCTCGTGGTGACTTCACGAGCCGTTGCCATGGCAGTGGCGTGAGGTCACCCGTGCGAGGAGCAGCCTGGGTGTACCCGGCTGGGGACACCCCGGCACCCCAAAACCCTCCCGGCGTTAACCCCTTCCCTCCCAAGCCGACAAACGCGTCCCTTGTGTCTTGGAGCACGCGTGTCCCCCCAAAACAGGGTGCCATCCCTTCGGGGTGCTGCATCCCCACCCAACAGCGCTGGCCAGTGCGTGAGAGGGTTGCAGGGATATGAGGATGGGGTCAGACCTGCCCGATGCTCCTGGGGACCCACCTCTGGGCACCCACGCTCGGTCCTGTCCTGAGGAGCTGCTCCCCGGGAGCAGAGGATCATGTCCCTGATGTAGGACATGCCTTCCCTGGGCAGGAGTTGGACCCCCTTCCCCGAGGCTTCCCCCCAGCACTTGTGCCAGTCAGCGCCTACAGCACCCACCCCAGCCATGGCACTGCCAGGCTGGCACACTCCCTCCCCTCTCCAGCCAGGGCTGGGGATGCTCAGAGTGAGTAACAGAAGAGCTCAGGGGGCTCCTGGACGTGGCCCCAGTCCCGCAGAGAAGGGAGGGGATGTGGGCCCTCCTGAAAGTCACCTAGGATGGGGGATCAGGCCTTGAAAGGGGCAATGGGGGCTCACATGGGGTTTTGTCTTGAGGCAACTTGTCCAGCTGGGGACACAGGGACATCCTTGGGGTACAGGGTCATAGTGGGACACAAGGGCATCTTCGGGGGCACCGGGGGACACAGGAGTGTCCC
>VZRF01000390.1:294408-308577 GCA_013396875.1 Vireo altiloquus | reverse complement strand
GCCCCGGGGGCCCCAGAGGCATTTGAGGCTACATTGGCATCTCTGGGGGACACAGGGACACCCTGCTGACACGGAAGAGGGCTGGGTGCTGGTGCCAGGTTGCAGGGACCCCAGTACCGGAGGCAGAGGCAGCTCCGGCACACGGGAGGTGACACCCCGGGGACCCACCGGAGCACCGCAGGGCATTCCCTTCCCCATCCCGGCAGCTCAGACCGGCCCCCGCCGGCTGGAAAAGGAGGAGCCCCCCGGCCGGGCTCCGCCGCCCCTTCCCCACGGCTGTCCGCGGCCGCATCCTCCGGGGCAGGGCCCCGCCGCCCCCCGCTGCCCGCACTCACCGGCCCCTCGGCGGTGCCCGGCACCGGCACCGCACCGGCACCGCACCTGAACCGGCACCGCACCGGCACCGCGCCTGAACCGGCACCGGCACCACACCACACCGGCACCGCACCTGGACCAGCACCGCACTGGCACCGCATCGACACCGCACCTGAACCAGCACTGCACCGACACTGCACCGCACCTGCACGGGCACCGCACCGGCATTGCACTGCAATGACAGTGACAGCGGCATGGACACACGGACACCAGCGCCGGCTCTGCACTGCAATGACTGACACAGGCACCGCGGCACCCAGAGCCCCTCCAGCACCAGGGCTCCTCTGGCACGGTGCAGACTGGCACCGGGGCACCCCTGGCACGGCACAGACCGGCACCGGGACNCCGCACCTGGACCAGCACCGCACTGGCACCGCATCGACACCGCACCTGAACCAGCACTGCACCGACACTGCACCGCACCTGCACGGGCACCGCACCGGCATTGCACTGCAATGACAGTGACAGCGGCATGGACACACGGACACCAGCGCCGGCTCTGCACTGCAATGACTGACACAGGCACCGCGGCACCCAGAGCCCCTCCAGCACCAGGGCTCCTCTGGCACGGTGCAGACTGGCACCGGGGCACCCCTGGCACGGCACAGACCGGCACCAGGGCTTCTCGCACCCACCAGGTCTCAGGTCCTCCCAGCGACCCCCAGCACCCGCTGTGTGCCCCATCGGGCTCCTGGGCTGTGTTCCCCCTGGGAACCCCCAAACCTCCTCCAGCCACTCACCTGCACCCCACTGCCAGCCCAGGCCCTGTCCCCCCAGCCTCACCACGCCCCACGTGCTGGCACTGCCCACGTGCCTTCCACAGCCACACGTTACCAGCACCGCTCATCACCAGTGACACCTCTGTCACTCCCTGCGCCTCCTGTCCTCCTTCCTCCGCTAATTTCCATCATCCTGTGCACTGTCAGTACCCAGTGCTCAGGTGCTGCACTGGGCTGTGCCTCGCCACTGCCATTTTCCTGTCATTCCTTCCCTAAATTCTGCCATTCCCTCCAGCCCCTGTGCCTGGGGTGCAGGGGAGTAGCCCATCAGTGCCACGGTGATGGCCATGGTGGGGACAGGGATGGGGCAAAGGGGACACCCACCAGGCCACCCTGTGGTGTTGCCATCACTGGTGGTGCTGGTCCTCAGCACTGGAGTGGTCCTGGCACTGGCCATGGAAGTCCCACCTGCCCAGGCACCAGGGCATCCCTGGGCTCTTTTGTGAGTGCCAGTCTGTGCCATCTCCTGCTGGTGGGGACCCCACTTTTGTCACCTATCACCCAGGGCAGCAGTGATGGGCCCCGACATGGCCCTGGCAGCCCCGAGGCAGCAGGGATGGCCCCAGGTTGTGGCCAGGACAAGCAGTGGCGTAAGGAGCAGCTTGGGGACAGTGGCCCCCAAACCTGCCAGGGTGCCCCACGGGCACCCATCCCACATCCGGGAGCACGGTGCCAGGAGCTCTGCCCGCAGGCACGCCTTCCCCTGCCTGCCCTGCACTGCTGCCTTCTTCCCTTCTTCTACCAGCCCATGGTGTCACTGTCCCCCGGTGCTGTGTGACAGCACCCCCAGCTCTGGTGGCACTGGGTAGCAGCCACCTCCCGTCCCCATTTTCCCCCAGGGCGGGGACACCACAACAGCCCCCAAAGAGGGACTCTGGCCTATGTGGCTGGGACCAAACCCAGCAGGGCTCCCACGGGGGTAACTGTGGTGGTGACAAGGACCCGACCACGCTGGTGACAAGTACCTGGCGGGCTCTCAGCCCCCCCAACAGCTGCATTCCTCCTGAACCTGTTTGGCAGGGCCCCGTGCAGGTGCCAAGAAAAAGGCATCCGGGTTGGGCTTTTCCTGGTCATGCCCTGCTTCACTCCAGTGCCGAGTCAACAAGGAGGAGAAAGGATTTGCTGGAGCTTCGTGCCCCCATAGTGCTGCTGGTGCCCCCCAAAGTCACCCCTGGCTCCCAGTGCCAGTGGTGCACCCCCAGTTTCTCACCCCCCAGTAAGGATCCTGCAGAAGGTTGGGAAGGGGAAGAAAGAGGAGGCAGAAACAAGTGAAAAACGACCCAATTTAATCCCAATGCCCCCTCAAGCTCCGGGGTTTCAGGAGCCCCTCGTGGCCCCTGCAGCCCCCCTGTCTGTGCAGCCCGTGGTGCCCCGGGCTGAGCACACCCCTGGGAGCACCCCCCAGCTCTCCACACGGGGCCAAGGAGCTTTCCGAGGCATCCAGCCTCTTCCTCAGCTCCACCGGCAGCCACGCACCGACACCGGCACCCAGCCGCATCCCACCACCCCTAGCCCGGCCCCGAGCCCTTAGGGAGGTGCCCTGACAAAGACCATCCTGGTGGAGTACACCAAGTCCACCAAGTAGGCGATGAAGTTGAAGATGGTGAGGAAGGTGACCCCCAGGTGCTTGTTCCACGAGCAGTTCCTGCCGCAGGAATCGGGGCGGCTCCGTCCCCTGAAGCTGTAGAGGGGCCAGAGGATGGTGGCAGTGAGGTACATCAGCAAGGCCAGGAAGTTGTACCCCACCAGCACCTTCTCCAGCGGGCAGCGAATGTAGGTGAGGCAGCGGCCGATGGTGAAGATGATGATGAGGAGGGTGATGATGAAGCAGATGGAGTAGACAGCCACGCACCACATCAAGCCAGGTTGCCCATTGTATTCATCCAGCAAGGAGAAGATGAGGCAAGCCACGTAGGCTTCAAAGACCTTGAGGAGCCCAGGCACGGTGGAGAGGAAGCTGCTGATGTCCCCTGGCTTGGCGCGGGTCAGTGCCACCTCCACGGCGTAGGCGAGGAAGCAGAGGCAGGAGGCGGTGGTGGCCACAGCCTGCCGGGCACACTGGTTGCTGCTGCAGGGGCTGCTGATGAAGGTGGCAGGGAAGACCACAGAGGAGGTGAAGACCATCAGAGCCGCCAGCATGGAGAAAGCCGAGGTGAAGTCATCCCAGGAGAGCGGTAGCAGGGGGTAGAGCTCCAGCAGCTCCCCCAGCACCACCAGCAGCGTCACGGCGAAGCAGAGGCACCACGTGAACATGCACCATGTCCCGTAGGGAGCCTCAAAGTGCCCGGTGGAGGCCACCAAGCTGAAGGAGAGGCAGGACAGCACGACGGCGAAGAGCCGGGCGATGCCCACCCAGGAGGTCAGGGCACGGAGGTTCACCGTGGCCACGGCCATGGTCCGACCGCTCTGTGCCCACGCCGCGCTGGGTAGTGGGTGCTGCCCGCAGCCGCTCTTATGTGGGCGCTGGGGAAAGGGGGTGGAGAAGAGGGTACGGAGCCGCCAGCCCCCCGAGGCTGCCCGTGCCGAGGATCCCCAGCTCTGCTGCCGCTGGCGGCCATGGGGCGGGTAGATCATTAACTCGGGGCTGGGCAAAGGCCGGTGACGCCCATCACTGCCGTGGGGCCGGGACGGGCAGGAAGCCACCATGTGCCACCGGGCTGGCAGCGAGCCCCAGCCCTGCCCACGGCAGGAGGCACAAAGGGGCACCCCTGGAGTACCAGAGGGGGCCACCCTGACACCTTGGCTTGGCAGCCAGCGGGGCAGCGCCCACTGGGTCCCACTGAGGGGTTTGGGGGTTGCACCCAGTGCTGGGTGCCCCTGACAGGGGGGTGCCACAGCTGGGTGTAGCCCTCCACACCCTTGCAGGCAAGATCTCCACACCCCTCCGGCAACTCCAGCACCTGATAAGTGGGCTCAAAGTCCAGCTGTGTTAGCCGACATCCCTGGGCAGGTGGGTGAGGTGACCATGGGGAGGGCACCTGCACCCTGGCCACACCCCACAGGAAGCACCTCCACCTCCGCAGGTGCCTGGGGTGGCCCCAGCAGCCAGAGCGGCACAGGAGGTTGCTGGCACATCGAAACTTGGGAGTCCAGCAGCAGGGTGAGGGTTGAAGGCTCTGGATTAACCTTTAATGTCACACAGGGTCCAGGGGTCTTGTGCCCATGGCAGAGCTTGGGAATGAGGGACCCATGTCAGGGCAGCTGGGCACTCTTGGGAGGGGCTCCTCACCCCAGGCAGGTTCCTGGCACAGCTGTGGTGAGCAGGGATGGGCACTGCCACGGGGTCCAGTGGTGGCTCTGGGGGGCACGAGGTGGCTCAGAGGTGGCTGCTGGCCTCGCCCTTGGCGGGCAGCCCGTTGAGGGGGCTCGGCCCCGGCCGGTTGCTCTCGTTCAGCCGCCGCACGCGGTAACTCTCATAGTGGACGTTGTGGGTGATGTCCTTCAGGTCCTGCAGGTGTGACCTGCCCGGGGTGGCAGGGGGAGGAAGGACATCATGTCACCGTCCCCCCCACCCTGCTGTCACCCCATGGGGTGCCAACACTGCCTACCCTGTCCCCCGCTCACCGGATCAGCAGGTCCCGCAGGAGGGGGAACTCGCAGTGTGCTGGGTTCTCCACTGCAAAGCAAGGCAGAGGGGCAGGGTGGGCAGGAGGGCTCTCAGTGGTGCCAGGATGCCCAGGTAGCACATCTTGGCACACTCCAGGCACCACTGGAGCACCGGCACAGCTCCATGCCACATGCCATGGCTCAGCACCCACCCAGGCAGGGACACACCCGTGGGTGCGCCGGGGCTGTGAGGGGCTCTGCTCACCTTCAATGATGCCCCACTTGGTCTTGCGGCCCAGCACCCGTTTGCCGTTCACCTGGTGCTCCTGGTCTGCCCCCACCACGGCGAAGGGGATCTTCTCCTGCCGGCACAGAGGGTCTGCTCGCCCCAGGTGCTGCTCGCCCCGGGGTCCCCAGGGTGCCTGTCCCCTACCCTGCTCCCCAGAGGCCGGCCCCCTCCATCCCAGCATTCCAGCACTCACACGAATCCTGTTGTTCAGTGCCCTGTCTTCGGGGTCCTGGTCGAAGTCCTCCTGCGGGTACACGCTGATGGCGTGGGTCTTCAGGTCCTCCTGGATCTGTGGGACACAGGGCTTCAGCCGGGGCTTGGGGGGGACATGGGGCACTGCGGGAGCCCCTTGGGGACCCGTCCTCACCCGCTGCTTGAACTCTGCCCGTTCCTCCAGGGTGAGCGTGTCGGCTTTGGCAATCACTGGCACCACGTTGACGATCTTGCTGAGCCGCCGCATGAACTCCAGGTCCAGCGGGCGCAGCCTGACGAGGACCATCGTGACCCCAGGGTGTCCCCACCTCTGTCACCGTGGGCTGACCCCACCACTACCGTGCCAGGGTCACTCTGAGGTGACCCCAGCACCATCACCCTGAGGTGACCTTCCCCACTACCACCCCAGGGTGACGACCCATCACTGTCATCATCCCAGGGTGACACAACCACCCCATAGTTACCACCCCACCACTGTCATCATGGGGTGACCACACCACTACCACTCCAGAGTCACCCTGAGGTGACCTTCACCACCACCTCAGGGTGACCACACCATTATCAGCCCAGACTCCACCACCATCACCTCACGGTGACCCCACCATCATCATCCCAGGTGACACAACCACCCCATAGTGACCCCATGGCCTGTGGGTGCTGTGAGTGGGGACTCACCAGTGACCTGTGGGGGGGACAAAGTAGACACATCCATGGACCCGAGTGTCTGGGATCTTCCTCTTGCGGGTGATGAGGATCTCCTCCCGCAGGTACCTCTCGTACTGCTCGTTGATGTATTTGATGATGGGGTCCCAGCTGAGGATGAGGAGTTGAGGAACAGCTCAACCCCTACCCCACACTGCCACCTACAGAGCTGAGCTCCTGCACCCCACTGTGTCCTACCAGTTCTCATTGTTGATCTGGTCCCCAAACCCTGGCGTGTCAGTCACCGTCAGCTTCATCTTCACCCCCTTCTCCTCGATGACTGTGGGGCAGAGAGGTGGGTCAGGGAGGATGAAGCATTGGGGAGAAGCAGGGGACCAGGCACGGGGGATGCTTTGAGGCTGCGAACGCAGCTTTAGACTCCCACCCCAGCCCCCTGCTTCTCCCAAGGGCTGGTGGGACCCCATGGTGGTGACCTTACCGTGGGTGATGGACTGGAGCTGCACTGTTTTGGGAATGCGTTCCTCCTGGCCGGGCTGGGAGGATTTGCGGCTCACCTTGGACTTGAAGAGGGTGTTCACCATCGTGGACTTCCCCAGCCCGCTCTGCCCTGAGGGGACACCGGCAGCTCTGGTTTGTCCCCCAGGGCAGTAACATCTTAATATCCACTTGAGAGCATCCCAGAGGTTGGGATAGTCCATTTTATCCCAGGAATAAATTTGTTCCCCAAGGTCATAACCCCTGGTACACATCTGGGAGCATCCCAGAGGTTGGGATGAGCTCACCTATCAGCATCACCATGTTATGGGGTACACGATATTGCTCCTTTTCAATTGTTTGCTACTTAAGTCAGTTAAAATCCCTAAGATTTCCTTAAAATCCCTTAAAAGCATGATTTCCCCTGGCATGGCGCAATCGCAGCCGATATTCCATCCCCAGCCAGGAGCAACCCCCACGCCCGGTGCTCACCCACAACCATGATGTTGAACTCAAAGCCCGTCTTCATGGTTTTGATTTTCATCTGGTCGAGCACAGCTTCGATTCCCACGTATCCAAAGAGCTGGCAACCCACGGGGCCGGGCGCCACGGAGAGGGGCACCGCCGCCTCCTCCTCCTCCTCCTCCTCCTCCGCCACGGCCGGCGGCTCCATGCTGCGCTCCTCGGGATCCAGGCTGCTCCCTGCACCGCGGGGTGGGCAAAGGCGGTGAGCCTGGACCCCTCGTTGCCCACCCCTCGTTTCCCACCCCTCGGTGCCCACCCCTCGTTGCCCACCCCTCGGTGCCCACCCCTGCGCCGGCAGCGTTGCCCCAGCAGCGGCCGTGCGGGCGGGCACGCAGCCCCGGCGCATTCCTGGGAGCCGGTGAGGCTCGGCATGGCAACACGGGCACGCCACCCCCCCGCCACGCCGAGGGGTCCGAGGAGGTGCCAGGGGCATCTTTGGTGCCACCGCACCCCGCGAAGCCACCGGTTGCCCTGCGATCATCGGGCACCGCGGCCACGGCCGGCACCCTTTGCCCAGCCCACGCGGTCACCCGTGCCAGGCCACCTCCTGCAGCACCGCTCCGGCCCCGGCACAGCCGAGGGGCCCCGGGCAGGACGTGCCACCCCACACTGTACCCACATTGTACCCAGGCACTGCTGGGCGAGGGGCACCGGGGCTGTCGGGGGTGTCACCGGTACAACCCCGAGCCCCAGGGGACACGAAGGGTTTGCCCGGGGACCGTGCCCGGAGCGTTACCCAGCCCGGGGGCCACCGGAGCCCCGTGCTCGCCCCAGCCCTTTGTGCGGCAGCCCCAAATCTTTTTCTTCCTTCTCCCCCTCCTCCTTCTCCTGCTTCCCAGCACGGCCATTGTTCAGCTCCTACCTCGGCGCCGCGGTGCCCTCGCTCAGCACCCCGCTACGGGCGGGGGGGTGCCCTGGGCGCCATCCGCCCCCCCATCCCCGGCGGCGCCCAGGCCCGGCCCCCTTCCCTCCGCCGGCTCCCGGCTGGCACCAACCCGGCTCCGCCGATGCTGCCGCTCCCACGCATGACCAGCATGGCAATATCCCGCCCCCCGCAGCCCCCTCCCCACCACAGCCAAGCCCCTGAGCCCGGTTTGCCGGTTGGTTGGTGGGTGGGGAAGGCTGTGCCAACCCGGCTGTGCCAACCCGGCTGTGCCCACCCAGCACATGGAGCTGCTCGGCCTCTCAGCCAGGCCAGCACGGATGGGGACCCCTCCCATGGTGCAGGACACCCCCACTCGTCACTTGGGCCCCCATCACCCACCGTGGGAGGCTGCGGTGGCGCTGAATGGGAGTGGAAGTGCTTGGCTGTGGGTACGATCCCCACTGTCACCCGCGGGATTCCTGGCACCGGAGAACCACCTTGCACCGTGCCCCTCCCGTGCCCCCGAGCAACACCTGTGCCCAGCCCCGGCACGGCGGGGTGGGACAAGGGGTGGTGGCCCTGCCACCCTCCCCACTGCCGCAGTGCCCCACGGCGCTTGCGTCCCCCCACGCCGCAGCCTCCCCCGTATGTGCCAGCCGGCGCTTGGCACCGGCGAGGCTGGAGCGGCAGCTTGCGATGGCCCAGGCTGCGAGAAACCTGCTGAGACCATGTCCGTGTGCCACGCAGCCGGGGAGACGAGGGGCGTGTGGGCAGGGGCCGGCCCGAGCCAGCCCGGGGTACCAGGAGGTGATGGAGCTGAACACCCCCATTGCCATGGCAACGGCATCCCGGCGTGGGAGCCACCCGGCAAGCACCCTGTGCCCGCTGGGTGCCAGAGTGATGGCAGGGTTGGGGACAACAGTGTCGCATGTCCCAGATCCCCCTGCGCCCCCGTGGGTCGGGATGTTCCTCGGAAGTGGTGAAACTGCCGCGGATTTCCTGGTGACAGCGGTGACACCCGGCTGGGGGGGCTGGGGGAGGGCAGGATTCCCACTCTAGAGGGGATCCACCCACCCAGCACCGTCCGTGCCCACAAGGTGCTCCACAGGCTGGCAGGGACGTGGGATGGGAGTGGAGAGGACCAGGGAGAGGACCCCGAGAGCTATTGCGACCCTGCTCCCTGGGGGAGCCCCCTGCACCCCACCTTGGCCCCCCTTCCCGGTCCCTGCCAGCCTTGGCAGTTGCCAGGACAGCTCCAGAACCAAGTGATGCAGCTGCTGGAGCCATCCAGCGTGGTTGGACACTGCAGGCAGGGTGACTGGACACTGCAGAGTGGCTGGACACTGCAGGCAGAGTGGCTGGACACTGCAGGCAGCGAGCAGGCAGGATTTGGTCCTTGCACCCCCAGCTCCTCGGGGTGCTCCCCAGGGTGCAGCCCCCACGCAGGGGCTTGGCCACTGCCCTGCGCCGTGCCAGTGGCAGCACCAAGGAGACACCCGCAGCCAGAGGACATGGCCGGGGTGACACCGGTGGCACAGCTGCCTCCCCCACGTGTCCAGAGCCCCCCGTGACCCTGCCCTCGCTACCAACAGCCCCGGTGGCAATGGCCAGCAGCCGGGTGGCCACGTGGAAGCTCTTTGGCACCCCCACGGGAGCTCCGGGGCAAATGGTTCCTGCAGCCAGACCTGTTCCAGGACTCATCACGGATGCTCTTATTTTCCAGACAGGGACAAGTAATCCCGGGTCCGTGGTCTCCTCCATGGATTTAATTACTGATGCAGGGTTAATTGGCCAGTTCCCCGGGAAGCCTGTAATAAAGCTTCAAGGGTGGAGAGTGCTGGGAGAGGATGGGCTGGGACAGGAGCTCCCTGTCCGGCCGCTCACCACTGCTCCGAACCGAGCGACCGGGCATGGGGTGGGGACAGCGTGGCTCCGGATCCAGCACAAGGCTGACCCTGCTGGCACAGGGATGGAGGATTTTGGGGATGCGCCCACCGCCCCGGCCACACCACGGCTCTACCCGCCCAGCTGGGCTGACCCAGAAATACCAGTGTCTCTCCCAGTGCCAAACACGATCTAAGGGGACAGTGGTGACAATCCCCATCTGCAGCCGGACTCGGAGCCAGCCCGTCCGTCTGGAACGGGTGGGAGCTGCGGGACGGGGCTGGGGGTGGCTGGGGACCGTCGGTGAGCAGAAGCAGAAGTGAACCATAGAGCGAAACCCTGCGCCTGCAGCGCTGCTGGGGACAGGGGACAGTCACCCAGCCCCGGTGGCGGCACCCCCTGCCCGCACACCGCCCTGCCCGCTGCCACCACGCCATCCCTACCTGGGCGAGCCGGCCGGAGCCGGGGCTGCTGCCGCCGAGAGCTGGTCACCGGGGCCAAATGGCTCCTGGGGTGCAAGGCAGAGGGCGGCTGCGGCCCACGGCTCCTCCTCCGCTCCTCCTCCTCCTCGCCCCGGGCTCTGCGTGGGCGACCCAGCGTGGAAGTGAAATGCGGCGGCCGGCGGCTCACTCGGAGCTTCCTCCTATGGGGTGTGGGACCCACCGTGCCTCGGAGCCCCGAGGCCACCCACGGGTGTCAGCGGCTGGGGGCAGGGGTGGCCTCCCGCGAGAGGAAACAGCACGTTCCCATCTCTTCCTGGCAGAGAAACCGCTGTGCCCGAGCAGTGTCTGCCAGCCCCCTGACAGTCCTGGGCCATCTGCAGGGCAGCCGGTGCCACTCGCTGCTCGCTGGCTCATGTGTCCCCCCAGCCTGGGCACGCCGCGCTCGACTGCCGGCCACCAACACGGCTCTGTCCTGAGCACTGTCCCCTCACAACCCCGGCTCCATCCCGCGCCCCGTGTCCCCATTTCTCCTCGGCTCGCTCTTGAGCACCGTGTCCCTGTGACAACCCTGGGCACTGCCCCTTGTCTCCCTGTGACCCTGGCTTGGCCCCAAGCACCGTGTCCCCATGACCCCAGCTGAGCCCTGAGCACAACTGCATCACGGCAGCTTGGTCCTGAGCACCGTGTCCCTGTCACCTCGTCTCAGCCCTGAGCACTTTCCCTTTGTGTCCCCATCACTCCTGACTCAGCCCTAAGCACCTCTTGTCCCCTCTCAGCCCTGAGCACGGTGTCCCGGTGTCCCCATCACCTGTCTCAGCCCTAAGCACTGTCCCCCAGTGTCCCCATCACTCTGGCTCAGCCTCAGGCTGTTTCCTGGTGTCCTCACGGCCCCGGCTCGTCCCCATCCTCATCCCTGTCCCGGGGAGCCGCGGGGAGCGGGGCAGCCGAGCTGGCTGGGCAGCAGGGCCACGGGCATTGCTGGGGGATGATTCACCGCGGCCCGGAGCAGATGTATGGATGCCTTCGCCGCGTCAGTATTTAGGGCCCGGCGACGGCGGCTCCACGACAGCCCAGCGAGACGGGCAAAGAGCCTCAAGCACCCAACCACGGAGCACCGGCGGTGGCTGCTGTCTCCCGGGCTGCCCGGCGTCCTGCGGCCCTCCTGGAGCAGCCGATGGGAAGGGGGACACCGGGGTACCCCCTCGCAGTGCTTGGGGACGGGCAGGGGCTCGGCAGTGGCCACCCCGGCACGGTGGGAGCCGCGGGCACGGCCGTGCCGGGGAGTTGGGCATCGTTCCCCGCGGCACCCGGCGCACGCCGGGCACGCCCCGGCGCTCCTTGGCCCCTCGCCACCTCCCGCGCCCCACGGGGAGGGAGGAACAGGATCCGTGCCCGTGCCAAGCAAGGAGGGATGAGAGGGGGGAAGAAAGCGCTGGACGCGGGACAAGATCGCGGCGATAGGCGGCACGCGCGGGGCCAGGCGCGATGGGCACATGTGTCCCGACCTGTCTGCCCGCGCCGGCAAAAACAATTAGCGCCGGGGCGGTGCGGGCAGCTCGCCAGGCACCCCGGGGACGGGCGCGCCAGGAGCGCTGCCAGCTCCGCGCTCGGCTCCGAGCCTTCGGCCCCCACACAGCCAGCGCAGGCCCCGGCAAGGGGGAGCAGCGAGCCGAGGGGCTCCTTCTGTCCCCAGCGCCACTGTCACCCCACGCTCTCCCCGGCATCAGCGGGGTTTTGGCAGCGCTGCGCCCACCAACGGGGTCCCGACAGAGAGAGGGGACGGGGACAAGAGCGAGTCCTACCGTGCTCCGGCGTCACCGCTGCCCCGCCGCCGTCCGCAGCCTCGCCGGGAATCGCTACCACGGAGCAGGGTCCTCGTGCTCCCATCGCCCCGGAGCCGGGGGGGTTCCCCAGGGCCGGAACCAGCACCAGCCCCCCGAGGAAGGCGGGCTGGGAGCTCACTTGCACCGTCTGCGGCTGCGACACCAGCCTGAAGGTGGCCGCTTGCGGGGCTGGCAGCCCCTCGGCCCTCCCCGCGGAGGGGGCGGCGGCGGCCGGGGCTGCCTCCCCCTGTCCCCGGGGCTGAGGAGGGAGCCGGCGGGACGGGATGGGGCTGAGGGTGACCCTCCGCTGCGGCCGGGGCACCATTCGGGGGGCCGTGTCCCACCCCGCCTCGGGGAGCGGGGGCAGCCCCGGGGCTGTCTCTGTGCCATCGTATGGGGGCAGGGAGGAGGAGGAGGAGGATGAGGAGGAAGGCTGGTGGGTGCGAGGCTGGGGTGCAGAGCTCTGGGTGCCCCACGGCGAGGGCTCCGGCGTCCCCAGGCCCGGCTCCTCGGCGATGTGCAGGTCCAGCGCCGGCAGAGAGCCGTGGCTGGCGGCGGCCCCGCGGAGGGGATGATCCAGCTCCACCGGGAAGACGCTGCCATGGGACGGCACCTTCTTCAAGGCAGGGCTGGCGGCCGGGGGGCTGCCCGGTGGCTGGGGGGGCACGGTGGGCGCGGGGCTCTCCAGGCTGGAGGATGAGCTGCGCTGGCTCTCCCCATCGCTGCCCGGCCCCGTGGCGAAGGCCTGGCGGCCCTGGAAGGAGGCGGCGCGGGCGATGCCGATGCCGGCGGTGCCGTTGGCTCGGCCGGTGGCCAGGCCGGTGGCCAGGCGGGTCCGCAGCACGGGGCTGGGTGCCGGGCTGGGGCCGGTGACGCTGCCCAAGCGGGGCTGGTGGCCTGGCTGCAGGGGCTGGTGGCTCTCGCCGGTGCCTGAGGACAGCGGGGACGGTGGGGAGCCGGGTGCCTCGTCCCCATCTTCTGCCTCAAATGACTTCTTGAGAGCTGGGGACAGAGAGAGACACGGTGGCGTGAGAGCGGCATGAGAGCGGTGCCCGATGTCACCCATCCCCTCCCCAGCCCCCATCACTCAGAGGTGCCCCCTGATTACGAGCCCGTCCCACCGAGGACCCCGGCCCGGCGCCAGCTCCTCCCCAGCCCCGCGGCTCTGTCCCCGCGGGTTTTATCATTGTTCCCCTGTTTATCAGGCCGGTGCCGCCGGCTCCCCTCGCAGCACACTGCCCGCTTTATTCCTCCTGAAAGGGATCCGGCCGAGTAACCGGATCCCGGCCTGACCCTCTCCCCCTGCATCCCTCCAGGCAGCCGACGGGAAGGATTCCTGCCCTTTCCCGGGCGTTAACCCTGGAGCCCACTGACGACAGGCGGGCCAGCGCTGTCGCCACGCTCAGCGGGACTGTCACAGTCCGTTCTGGCGGCTGCTGCTGCGCCTCCCACGCGGCTTCACGGCAGCCACGAGCCCACGGCACAGCCTCGAGGGCCATCGAGCCCCCCCGGACCCCTTCGGCTCCCCAGGGGTATGGCAGCGCCGGGATCCGGCGCAAAGCTCCAGCTGGCAGCGCCTCCGGGCGCTCGGCAGAGGATGTGGGGACTGTGTCCCCATGGGGTGACCCCCGTGAAGCCCCCACGGTGCAGTCGCCCCCTCCTTCCCCCCAGCCTCTCAGGACGCTCCCCAGGAGCTCCGGCCGGCGCTGCCCGAGGGGCTCCGCGCGGTGCCGGCACTGGGTCTGCGGCCCCGGGGAGAGCTCGGGGGGCTCAGGTTCCCCTCGGAGCCTTCCTCGCCCCCGCTGCCAAGCGCCGGGGGGCTCTGGGGGGGAGGCCCACACTGCTCCCCTGCATCCCCCCCGCGCCAGCACGTGTGCCAGCCTGTCCCGGCACCCACCCGCTGGCACCAGCCCGCCCTCGCCCTCCTCTTCCTCAGCAACCGTGCCGGGGGCAGCAGGGTGCTGAGGGTCCCTCCCTGTCCCCTCCCCGGGTGCCCCCGTGCCCGGGGCAGGGCAGGGGTCAGAGGCCGGGCTGTGGGCGCTGCCAATCACGGCTCTCCCCAGGGCAGGTATTTCTGCGGCCGGTCCAGCCCTGCCCCACCGGCCGGGCTGCCGGGGGCCACGGGGTCACGGGGCCGGCGACCCCCTCCCCACATCCATGTCTCTGCGCTGGTACCACCCAAAACGCCTCCTTTTACCCCAAACCTGCCTCTGGCCCCTGACCCAGCCTCATGCAGACCCCAGGTGGTGTCCGGAGCGATGGGCGGGGGGGCAGTGAGGGGGATGCGGGG
>VZRF01000390.1:207234-292934 GCA_013396875.1 Vireo altiloquus | reverse complement strand
TGGGGGTCCCAGAGAGAGCGGGGGGGGGAGTTTCTGGCCAGGCTGGAGGGCTCCCAGCAAGGCTGGGGGGCCCCGGCGGGCTGGAGGATACTGGGCAGGCTGGGGGTCCCAGAGAGAGCGGGGGAAGTTCCTGGCCAGGCTGGGGGGTCCCGGGCAGGCTGGGGGTCCCAGAGAGAGCGGGGGAAGTTCCTGGCCAGGCTGGGGGGGTCCCGGGCAGGCTGGGGGGCCCTGTCAGGCTCTGGTGGAGGGGGATTTCAAGCACGCTCTCCTCCACACGTTCTGCATCACCCAGGAATTTCCAGCTTGCAGCAAGAGGAGGAAAATGGCCTGGATCAGGCCAGGGCTGCTGTCGCTGTCCCCAGCTGGGTGCGGGGTCTTTCTGGGGTGTCACCACCCCCCAGTGTGTCCCTGCCAGCCGTTGTGTCCCACGCCGGAGCTCCTGGAGCCTCCCTGGGGAGCATCCCGGGTGCTGCTGCCCACGGCAAGTGCCAAAGGGTGGCACAGGCAGACCCCGGGTGAGGTTCTGCACCGGGGCTGCCCCCTTAGCCCAGGGTTGGGGCCACTCTCCCTCCCAGCCCGGCTGCCAAGGGTTAACCCCATCCCAGCCCCGTCCAGGGATCGGAAGCAGATGGGGAAGGGGAAGGAGCTGAAATCCCTTATCCGCACAGAGTCCTCCTGCAGCAGAGCTCTGCCCTCACCAGCCAGCCCCGTGTGCGGGCTGGAGCACATTCCTGCTGCGGATGGGGCAGCCGGGACACGGCCATGCTGTGTGTGTGCACCCAGGGCACATGACAGTGGTGGCCTTGGCTGTGGGGACACTCAGAAATGCCTCTTAGCTCACAGAACCACAGGATCATTGTGGTTGAAAAAGTCCTCTGAGATCATCGTGTCCAGCTGTCCCCAGCACTGCCACGGCCACCACTGACCCATGTCCCCAAGTGCCACATCCACACGGCCTTTAAATCCCTCCAGGGATGAGGACTCCACCCCTGCCCTGGGCAGCTGTGCCAGTGCCTGACCACCCTTTCCATGAAGGAATTTTCCCAATATCCAACCTAAACCTCCCCTGGCCCAGCCTGAGGCCATTCCCTCTCCTCCTGTCCCTGTTCCCTGGGAGCAGAGCCTGACCCCCCCCGGCTGCCCCCTCCTGTCAGGGAGTTGTGCAGAGCCACAAGGTCCCCCCTGAGCCTCCTTTTCTCCAGGCTGAGCTCCTTCCCCAGCTCCCTCAGCCGCTCCTGGGGCTCCAACCCCTTCCCAGCTCCGTTCCCTTCCCTGCACCCTCTCCAGCCCTTTAGTGTCCTTCTTCCATGAGTGGCTCAGAGCTGACCCCAGGATTTGAGGTTTGTCACGATGCTGAGCCCCCCGAGCTGGGCAGAAGGGCTGCAGCTGGGCTGGGAGCAGCTCTGGGGCTGCTCTGAAGGATGCAGAGACCTTCCGAGCTTCAGGACTTGTGGAGCAGTTCCGAAAAGGCTGGAGAGGCTTTAAGCCGCTCAGAGCCCTTTTCAGAGGGGGTGCAGAAGAGCTGGAGAGCTTTGGAGCAGCTCTGATAATTTTTTTATGAGTTTTTGAGCAGCTTTGGAGCCGTTTTAGGGCCGCTTGTGCCCCTCTGATGTTCAGAGGGGGTTTAGGGTGGTTTCAAACTGAGTTTAGAGACGTTACTAAAAAGTTTTAACCTCTTTGAGAGGCACATGAGGAAGGTGCAGAGGGGTTTCAAGAGCCTTTTGGAGGCTGTTGGGGCACTCGAGGAGTTTCACAGCTGCACGGAGGAGGCTTCAGAGCTGCCACAAGACCTTCTCTACGATCCATTTTGAGCTATTTCGAGGAGTTTTAGAAGAGTTTGGAGGGCTTCAAGTGCTACTCTGAGGCAGTTTGAGCCTCTTGGTGCCTTTCAGGGCTGGTCGGAGGAGCACGAGAGCTGTTTGAGCAGTTCAAGTGCTTCAGCAACGGCCAGAGCTCAGTCCTTCCAGAGCCTGAGCCGCTCAAAGGTGATTTACAGCTCCTTGAAGCCACCCAGCACCACAGAAATATCCCCAGAGCTATTTACTCACCCCATTTCTAGAGCAGCTTCGAGATGCTGGAGGTCGAGATTCCAGAGGAATTTTTTTAAGGACGTTTTGGAGGTGTTCAGGGAAATCTTTGGTGCGCTCTGGAGCTGCCTGGAGGGTGCAGAGCAGTTGGGAGCACTGCAGAAGTGATTTACAGACGCTCAGGGATCTTTGGAGGTGCCCAGAGATGTTTTGGGGCAGCTCGGGGATGGTTCAGAGCGTATTGGGGGTGGTTTAGGGCAGCTCAGAGGTGGTTTAGAGCCGCTCAGGGACGGTTCAGAGGTGCTCAGGGACATTTAGGGCAGCTCCAGGATGTTCCAGAGGTGCCCAGCAATGCTTAGGATAGCTCAGGGACAGTTTTAGAGCAGTCCAGGGACATTTTATAGCCATGTTAGGGATGTTTTGGAGGAGTTCTGGGATGTTTTTGGGCAGCTCAGGGACAGTTTTATAGCAGTTCAGGGGCATTTTAGAGCGTGTTAGAGATGTTTTGGAGGAGTTCTGGGATGTTTTTGGGCAGCTCTGGGATGTTTTACACAGTTTTGGGATGTTTTGAAGCAGCTCTGGGACATTTTGGACCATGTCAGGGATGTTTTGGAGCAGCTCTGGGGCTGTTTTGGAGCCTCAGTGCTGCTCTGAGCAGTGTGGAGCAGTGTGAAACCATCTGGGGGGGTTTCAGAGCACTCAGGGTGTGTCAGAGCCTTTCCCCAGCTCTGCCGCAGCTCCAGGGCTGCTCGGAGCAGTTCAGAGGAACAGTCTGGAGCCATCCGGAGGCACGGCGGGAGCTGGGAGGGGATTTTGCACGTTCAGGCCCTTTGGGGAGGCTTAAAGGGGTGGGGAGGGGTGGAGGAGGCTTAGAGGGGTGGGGAGCAGCTTAGCAGGGAGGTGAGGGCGTTTAAGGGATTTTTGGAGCAGCTCAGAACAGCTGAGTGCTCCGAGGGGGCTCTCCCGGTGCGAGGGAAGGGAAAGCTCCGTGCTCCTGCCTGGAGCAGACCTGGAGCCTCTGTCCCAGCCTGCCCAGTCCCGGGGCAGCAGGATCGGCCCCAAGGTCCCTCACCCCGCCCGGGACCCTCCAGGAAGGTGAAAGGGGAATTCCCCCATTCCCGCCCACACAGCTTGGCTGGCTCGGGAGATTCTGGCTCCCTGCAACCTTGATCCCTCTGGAATCAGCGAGGTCCAGCCTCCCTCATCCTCATCCTCATCCTCATCCTCATCCTCATCCTCATCCTCATCCTCCACATCCTCCTCCTCCTTCTCTTCCTTCTCCTCCTCCTCCTCGTCCTCCTCCAAATCTTCATCCTCCTCCAAATACTCATCCTCCTTCTCCTCCTCCTCCAAATCTTCATCCTCCTCCACATCCTCCTCCTCCTCATCATCCCAAAATCAAGGCTCCCAGACAGGTCCAGCCTCCCTCATCCTCATCCTCATCCTCATCCTCATCCTCCTCCACATCCTCATCCTCCACATCCTCCTCCTCCTCCTCCAAATCCTCCTCCTCCTCATCCTCNCCTCCCAAAATCAGGGCATTTCAGACAGGTCCAGCCTCCCTCATCCTCATCCTCATCCTCATCCTCATCCTCATCCTCATCCTCATCCTCCTCCTCATCCTCTCAAAACCAGGGCACTCCTTGGTGCAGGAGCATTTCCACACGATCCAGCCCCACAGGAGATCCAGCACTCGGATATCTGGGATGCTCCAATCCAGCACTTTTCGATATCTGGGATGCTCCAATCCACCTCTGCAGAAAAAAAGTCTCCGGGCAGGAATAGTAACAGCTTTTAATCCGACAAGAATTGATACATCAGTTAAGACAATACCGTTTTTGCCTCTTTTTTGGGGGACTTCCTTCACATACCGGTCGGGAAAGAGGAACATTTTCGGGATGTACAGTTTTTGTTTCGTTTTTGTTTTTCTCTCTCCGTAGGGACTTTAAAGCATGGTGAATGTGCAAGTCAGTGCTTTTCGTTAGCTTAAAACTTTTTTTTTTTTTTCCCGGTGCTTATTTACAGTTACAGTACCTCTGTGAGAGCGACAGGAAAAAACAAACGATTGTTTGAGACCTGAGGATCCGAGATCCCAAGTCGAGAAAGGCAGATCTCCAATATTTATATATTTATACATATATATATATATGCTTTTGTGTATACACAGATACATTTCTCTCTTCTTTTTTTAAAGTATTAAAAAAATGGATCAACCTTCATTCTATAAAAATACCTACTCTACAAGATAGAAAAATTTTCCCTCTCCAAGTATACACTGATTTACACCCAAAGCTTCTCTGGAAATGTACATTACGTGGCTTCTTCCCGCGGCCTCGGGGCAGGGAGGGAGGCAGGGAGGGTGGGGATGCAGGAGCTGCCCTGGGGGGTTTGGGGCTCCCCCCGACCCTGCTGCCCCTCGCAGGGGCTCTGGGGGATGAGCACCCAGAGGTGACGTGGCTGTGGCTCGGCTGGGTCCCCCGGGATAAGGCGGTGACAGCACACATCCCCCCGGGCAGGGTCACCCCGAGGGCTGGAAGGGGCTTGGGGAGGAGCAGGCACCCCCCGGGATTGCTGTGGCTTCTGCTCCCAGGCCGCTCTGGCATTCCCAAAACCCGACAGGCAGGAGGAGGAAGCGCTGGCTGAAGGTGATCGCTGGGATCCCTCTGGCTGCCTCCTCCCGGGAGCCCAGGGGAGCAGGGGGTGAGCAGCTGCTCCTGGGGCCACGCTGGAGCCCAGCACTGCCTGATGTAAACATGGCTTTTGTTTCCCAGGGAGCTGCCACACTGCTCTCTGCCTCCTCTCCCTGTGGGCACAGAGATCCCAGCCTGGCCTGGGCCGAGGATGAGGAGGGAGCACGGCTCCTGCAGGGACAGAGGGCACAGAGGGCACAGAGGGAGCAGGCTGTGTCCCCAGGGCTGCAGTTCTCCCCAGCAGAGCCCTGTCCCAGCTGGCAATGGCCGCAGTGCCCGGGCCCGAGGTGGGCAGCTCCCTGCTGCAGCTCCCAGAGCACTGCCAGTCCCATGCCAGGACAAGGAGAGGCAGCCTGGAGAGGCCTCCAGGGAGGGGTGAGGAGCCACAGACTCGCCCCAGTGCCAGACAGAGCCAGTGGATCTGCCCCCAGCTCGGGATGAGTGACCCTGGAGCCACCTCAGCGGCAGAGCCCGGCAGGAGGAGCAGGGAGGAGAGAGGAGGAGGAGGGAGCGGAGCCGGGATGCCAAGGTGTGCCCACAGTGCCGAGCTACGGACAGCAGAAATAAATAAGGAGGCAGGTGACCAAGTGTGCTCACACCCTGTCCTTGAGCTGCCCCTGNCCTCATCCTCATCCTCATCCTCATCCTCATCCTCATCCTCATCCTCATCCTCATCCTCTCAAAACCAGGGCACTCCTTGGTGCAGGAGCATTTCCACACGATCCAGCCCCACAGGAGATCCAGCACTCGGATATCTGGGATGCTCCAATCCAGCACTTTTCGATATCTGGGATGCTCCAATCCACCTCTGCAGAAAAAAAGTCTCCGGGCAGGAATAGTAACAGCTTTTAATCCGACAAGAATTGATACATCAGTTAAGACAATACCGTTTTTGCCTCTTTTTTGGGGGACTTCCTTCACATACCGGTCGGGAAAGAGGAACATTTTCGGGATGTACAGTTTTTGTTTCGTTTTTGTTTTTCTCTCTCCGTAGGGACTTTAAAGCATGGTGAATGTGCAAGTCAGTGCTTTTCGTTAGCTTAAAACTTTTTTTTTTTTTTCCCGGTGCTTATTTACAGTTACAGTACCTCTGTGAGAGCGACAGGAAAAAACAAACGATTGTTTGAGACCTGAGGATCCGAGATCCCAAGTCGAGAAAGGCAGATCTCCAATATTTATATATTTATACATATATATATATATGCTTTTGTGTATACACAGATACATTTCTCTCTTCTTTTTTTAAAGTATTAAAAAAATGGATCAACCTTCATTCTATAAAAATACCTACTCTACAAGATAGAAAAATTTTCCCTCTCCAAGTATACACTGATTTACACCCAAAGCTTCTCTGGAAATGTACATTACGTGGCTTCTTCCCGCGGCCTCGGGGCAGGGAGGGAGGCAGGGAGGGTGGGGATGCAGGAGCTGCCCTGGGGGGTTTGGGGCTCCCCCCGACCCTGCTGCCCCTCGCAGGGGCTCTGGGGGATGAGCACCCAGAGGTGACGTGGCTGTGGCTCGGCTGGGTCCCCCGGGATAAGGCGGTGACAGCACACATCCCCCCGGGCAGGGTCACCCCGAGGGCTGGAAGGGGCTTGGGGAGGAGCAGGCACCCCCCGGGATTGCTGTGGCTTCTGCTCCCAGGCCGCTCTGGCATTCCCAAAACCCGACAGGCAGGAGGAGGAAGCGCTGGCTGAAGGTGATCGCTGGGATCCCTCTGGCTGCCTCCTCCCGGGAGCCCAGGGGAGCAGGGGGTGAGCAGCTGCTCCTGGGGCCACGCTGGAGCCCAGCACTGCCTGATGTAAACATGGCTTTTGTTTCCCAGGGAGCTGCCACACTGCTCTCTGCCTCCTCTCCCTGTGGGCACAGAGATCCCAGCCTGGCCTGGGCCGAGGATGAGGAGGGAGCACGGCTCCTGCAGGGACAGAGGGCACAGAGGGCACAGAGGGAGCAGGCTGTGTCCCCAGGGCTGCAGTTCTCCCCAGCAGAGCCCTGTCCCAGCTGGCAATGGCCGCAGTGCCCGGGCCCGAGGTGGGCAGCTCCCTGCTGCAGCTCCCAGAGCACTGCCAGTCCCATGCCAGGACAAGGAGAGGCAGCCTGGAGAGGCCTCCAGGGAGGGGTGAGGAGCCACAGACTCGCCCCAGTGCCAGACAGAGCCAGTGGATCTGCCCCCAGCTCGGGATGAGTGACCCTGGAGCCACCTCAGCGGCAGAGCCCGGCAGGAGGAGCAGGGAGGAGAGAGGAGGAGGAGGGAGCGGAGCCGGGATGCCAAGGTGTGCCCACAGTGCCGAGCTACGGACAGCAGAAATAAATAAGGAGGCAGGTGACCAAGTGTGCTCACACCCTGTCCTTGAGCTGCCCCTGCAGCCTCTGAGGGCTCCACACGCAGCCAGCCCCAGCAGGAGCACGGGGTAAGGACGGGCTGAGCCAGCGGGATGAGGACATTTGCATTAAGTTAATTAAAAAAAACCAACAAAACCCCAAACCAAAACCAAACCCCAAGCCTGTGTGAGTCCGGGACGCGCTTCCCTCGTTCCCAGCTCTGCCCAGCGAGTGTGTCAGGGACACTTTGGCACAGCAGATGCTCGGGCCGGGCAGGGCACAGGGCAGAGTCAGTGCTGCCATCTCCATCCCGTTCTCCTGCCCCTGGAGGGGCCTCGCCTGTCGGGACAGTCCCCAGCGTCACAGGNCCTCATCCTCATCCTCATCCTCATCCTCATCCTCATCCTCATCCTCATCCTCATCCTCTCAAAACCAGGGCACTCCTTGGTGCAGGAGCATTTCCACACGATCCAGCCCCACAGGAGATCCAGCACTCGGATATCTGGGATGCTCCAATCCAGCACTTTTCGATATCTGGGATGCTCCAATCCACCTCTGCAGAAAAAAAGTCTCCGGGCAGGAATAGTAACAGCTTTTAATCCGACAAGAATTGATACATCAGTTAAGACAATACCGTTTTTGCCTCTTTTTTGGGGGACTTCCTTCACATACCGGTCGGGAAAGAGGAACATTTTCGGGATGTACAGTTTTTGTTTCGTTTTTGTTTTTCTCTCTCCGTAGGGACTTTAAAGCATGGTGAATGTGCAAGTCAGTGCTTTTCGTTAGCTTAAAACTTTTTTTTTTTTTCCCGGTGCTTATTTACAGTTACAGTACCTCTGTGAGAGCGACAGGAAAAAACAAACGATTGTTTGAGACCTGAGGATCCGAGATCCCAAGTCGAGAAAGGCAGATCTCCAATATTTATATATTTATACATATATATATATATGCTTTTGTGTATACACAGATACATTTCTCTCTTCTTTTTTTAAAGTATTAAAAAAATGGATCAACCTTCATTCTATAAAAATACCTACTCTACAAGATAGAAAAATTTTCCCTCTCCAAGTATACACTGATTTACACCCAAAGCTTCTCTGGAAATGTACATTACGTGGCTTCTTCCCGCGGCCTCGGGGCAGGGAGGGAGGCAGGGAGGGTGGGGATGCAGGAGCTGCCCTGGGGGGTTTGGGGCTCCCCCCGACCCTGCTGCCCCTCGCAGGGGCTCTGGGGGATGAGCACCCAGAGGTGACGTGGCTGTGGCTCGGCTGGGTCCCCCGGGATAAGGCGGTGACAGCACACATCCCCCCGGGCAGGGTCACCCCGAGGGCTGGAAGGGGCTTGGGGAGGAGCAGGCACCCCCCGGGATTGCTGTGGCTTCTGCTCCCAGGCCGCTCTGGCATTCCCAAAACCCGACAGGCAGGAGGAGGAAGCGCTGGCTGAAGGTGATCGCTGGGATCCCTCTGGCTGCCTCCTCCCGGGAGCCCAGGGGAGCAGGGGGTGAGCAGCTGCTCCTGGGGCCACGCTGGAGCCCAGCACTGCCTGATGTAAACATGGCTTTTGTTTCCCAGGGAGCTGCCACACTGCTCTCTGCCTCCTCTCCCTGTGGGCACAGAGATCCCAGCCTGGCCTGGGCCGAGGATGAGGAGGGAGCACGGCTCCTGCAGGGACAGAGGGCACAGAGGGCACAGAGGGAGCAGGCTGTGTCCCCAGGGCTGCAGTTCTCCCCAGCAGAGCCCTGTCCCAGCTGGCAATGGCCGCAGTGCCCGGGCCCGAGGTGGGCAGCTCCCTGCTGCAGCTCCCAGAGCACTGCCAGTCCCATGCCAGGACAAGGAGAGGCAGCCTGGAGAGGCCTCCAGGGAGGGGTGAGGAGCCACAGACTCGCCCCAGTGCCAGACAGAGCCAGTGGATCTGCCCCCAGCTCGGGATGAGTGACCCTGGAGCCACCTCAGCGGCAGAGCCCGGCAGGAGGAGCAGGGAGGAGAGAGGAGGAGGAGGGAGCGGAGCCGGGATGCCAAGGTGTGCCCACAGTGCCGAGCTACGGACAGCAGAAATAAATAAGGAGGCAGGTGACCAAGTGTGCTCACACCCTGTCCTTGAGCTGCCCCTGCAGCCTCTGAGGGCTCCACACGCAGCCAGCCCCAGCAGGAGCACGGGGTAAGGACGGGCTGAGCCAGCGGGATGAGGACATTTGCATTAAGTTAATTAAAAAAAACCAACAAAACCCCAAACCAAAACCAAACCCCAAGCCTGTGTGAGTCCGGGACGCGCTTCCCTCGTTCCCAGCTCTGCCCAGCGAGTGTGTCAGGGACACTTTGGCACAGCAGATGCTCGGGCCGGGCAGGGCACAGGGCAGAGTCAGTGCTGCCATCTCCATCCCGTTCTCCTGCCCCTGGAGGGGCCTCGCCTGTCGGGACAGTCCCCAGCGTCACAGGCACTTCCTCCAGCGTCCTCTGCCTGAGCTCCTCCTCCAGGTTCCCTTTCACCCTCCACGGCCAGAAAGGCTTCAAAGTAACGGAGTCAGACAGCAAAGCCTGGCTGCTGGTTCTCCTTTTCCCTGGTCCGTGGCTCAGTCACCCCCGACCTGAGGCTTCCTTGTGCCTTCATCAAGAGCAAAGACGTTTGGAGTCCCTCTTCATCCTCTCAGAGCACCAAATCCACCCGACGAGCGCAGCCGGCGGCTCCTGGCCGCCCTTACTTGACCTCCAGGATGGAGGGGTTGGTCTCCATGATGGCCACGATGATCCTGTCGATGTAATCCTGCAGGCGGAAGTTGATCTCCTCCTGCTTCTGGATTGCTTCCATGAGCTGTGGCACAGGGAGGGGAGGGAGGGAGGGAGGGAGAGGTCACTGCCTGACCCTGCCGAGGGCTTCCCGTGGCTCTGTGCATCCAGGGGTGTCTCCCTGGGCTGGGATATCCCTGACCCTGTTTAAGTGGCCAGGGAAAACTGTTTCTGCTCACTCTTGTCCCTCCTGAAGCTCTCAGCCTGAGAGAGAGAGAGCAGGGAACATCCCATCTCCACTGCACCCCCAAAATAGCTGGGTGTGTTTCCCCACTTCCTGGAGAGTTAAAGACTTAATTCCAGTGCTCATGCAGAGGCTCAGCCACCCGTGGTTGGTGTTCAGGGAAGCTGGGGTCTCCAGGGGGAATGTCCTGGCTCCCAGGGGTTTTAGGACAGCCCATGGTGGCTGCAGTGTCCTGGGAAGGGGAAGGCAGTGCCAGGGCAGGCAAAGCAGAGCTGCCAGAAGCAGTAAAACAGGCAGGGAGCAGCTGCCCTGTTCCCAGGAAGAAGGGCTGGGAGGCAGGGTAAGTCCTGCCAGATCTACAGACAGTTGTGTGGGGATTTCTTGGCTCTTGCCAGCTTGCAGGGGAATTTTGGGAATGGGCTGGGCCACAGACAAGGCACATCAGCTCCTCCCAGGCCATCCCAGGTGGAGGCACCCAGAAGGGGCAGCCTGAGCCAGCAGCTCCTCAGGGCACGTACCTCATCTCTGGAGACAGAGCTGATCTCTGCTGCCAGGGACTCGGAGAAGGAGGCTGAGAACAGGTTCTTGGCTCCCTGGATGCTCAGGTTGATGATCTGCCCGTTCAGCTCATCGTTCTGCTCCTTCAGGTTCCTGTTATCCTGTTCACACACACAAAGCACACGCTGCTGGAGCCCCTGCTGCTCTCAGAGCTGATCCAGCCTGGCAAAGGCAGGAGATTTCACCCTAATGCAGCTCCCACAGTGCTGGGAACAGCACATAGGCTGCTGAATCCATCTCAGCAGAGCCTGGAGAACCTCTGGAAGCATGAGATACCCATGGAAGAGAGAAGGACTCCTGCCAGCCTCCCTCTCCCAGGACAAGACTCCTGGATCCATTCCATCCCTTGGGACAGAGCCCCTGGACCCTGCTGGTCTTCCCTTGGTGTCAGGCAATGGCTTCCCTGCCAGCCCAGCCCTCCCTACCTGCTTGAGCTGCTTGATCTCCTGCTCCAGCTCCGTCTCCCGTGTCCTGCTGTTGTATTCCTGCAGCCCCATGCTGCTGCTCCGACCCCTGCGCTGCTCTGCCTCCAGCTTGAACAGCTGCAGGTGCTCCAGCTGCTTCCTGAGGTCCTCGATGAGCTGCAGAGCAAGGCAAGGGGACAGCTGAGTGCCACAGGCCCCAGAGATGTGGCAGCACTCTCTGGATGTGGCTGCTGTGGGAGCAGCTCCATGGATTGCTGCAGCAGGATTGCTGCTCAGAGCAGGGGCTGCCCCTGCATCCCTGGCAGTGCCCAAATCCAGGCTGGATGGGGCTTGGAGCAGCCTGGGATAGTGGAAGGTGTCCCTGCTCATGGCAGAAGGTGGAAGGAGATGGATTTTGAGGTCCCTCCCAACCCAAACCATTCCATGACTGAATTCCTTTCTGAGGGCACTTGGCTTCCCGTTCCTCCCTCACACCTCCAGCAAGCAGGAGATGGGGAGCTACTAAAATCCATGAGCACAGCCCTGGAAGGACCTTGCTGGAGGGGTGAGGATGCTGGGTTTGGGTCTGCAGCAGCACAGACCCCCCAGCAGTGTGAGTTCCTCCTCAGGCAGCTCCTTCCTGCTGCAGTGCTGGGTCCTCACCTCACCCAGAGCCCTCAGTGACACTTCAGTGACACCTCAGTGACACCACAGGGACACCACAGGGACACCCAACTCCACTTTGGCCCCAAAGCTCCTTTCTGCCACCACAGCCAGCCCTGCTTGGGCCTCCAGCTGGGATCAGCAAGCACAGGGGATGGGAGGACTGGGAGGCTGTGATCCTGCTCCCAAGCACTCACCCTCAGCCTGGCTCCCTCTCCTCCTGCCTGCTGGCTCCAGCTGCCTCCTGCAGTGCTCCAGGCAGGGAGGGCAGGGGCCAGGGTGGCACAGAGTGGCCAGGGAGGCACAGAGCCCTTGCAGGGACACTGGTGGATGAATTTTAAGAGCAGCACAAGTGATTGAGGTGGTGCAGCTCAGCTGCTGAACCCTCCCTTCCCCTGCCCATGCAGCACCTACGGCTCTGGTCACACTCATTGCTGGGTCACACCCATTTCTGGAGAGGCTGCCACAGGTTCCCACACTTTAGGGTCAGGTTCTCACATTTTAGGGTCAGGTTCCCACACTTTAGGGTCAGGTTCTCACATTTTAGGGTCAGGTTCCCACACTTTAGGGTCAGGTTCCCCCATTTTGGGGTCAGGGCTGTGGCAGGCCCACACTCCGCTCACCTCCTGTGTTGACTCCTTCTCCTTCTGGAACTGGTGTCTCTCCTGACTCAGCTTGTCCCCCATCTTCCTCTTTTTCTCCTGCTCCTCGCTGAGCTGCACAGTGAGGTCCTCGATCTCATCCAGCAGCTTCTGTTTCTCCTGGAAGCACACAGAGGCCCAGTGAGAGGCCCAGCCCCGCGTGGCGCTGCCAGGGCCGTTCCCGCTCGCTCCACAGGGAATGCTCCTCTCCTGACGCAGGGAATGTTCTCTGCCTGCTGGGATTTCATCTGCTCGGGGCTCCAGGGCCCAGGGCTTTGGCAGCCACGCACCAAAGCGGCGCTGAGGGATGGCTCCAGAGTGAATCCATGTGAATATCCACGCTCGTGCTGTTTTCTGGGAAGCACGATGCTGGTGTGGGAGGGACTGGGGCCAGCACGGGGGCTCCAGGCCAAGGAGAGACATTAAATCATAGAGCTCCTTATGTCTGGATTTCAGCAAAGTCCTGAATCCGAGATCTTTACCTCTCTTGTGGCTTCAGATATGAAAGGTTTTTTAACTGAGGGCTGATCCAAGAAGGAACAGCCCAGTTCCAGCCAGGATGTCAAACACACAGCCCACCTCTGTTCCCCTCTCATCCCCCAGAGCTTTGGCTGAACGTTTGGGATGCAGGTGAAGATGCCAACAGCCCATGGAGCAGCACCTTCTGCCTGTGAGCGGCTCACCCCCTCCCTGGGCTCACAGCTTCCAGTCCCATGGGAAAGGTTTTGGCTTTCAGAACTCCCCAAATGCCACAGAACACCTCCAGAGCTGGTGATGGGTGGCCCATGGCACACTGAGCTGAGGGGCAGCTCCATGGGCAGCTCCAGCTGCTGCCTCGGGGCTGTCCTGCTCCGTGGAGCAGCACCAAGGGCACCACACCAGCAGGAAAGGCAGCACTGACAATAAAATCCTGATTTTTGGGTGCTGGACAAGAGAGAAGCTCCTCAGGCAGGCTTCTCCTGGGCAGGGAGGGACAGTGACTGCACCTCCTGCTCCTCCTTAGTCCCACTCACTGTGGGGAAGAGCAGAACAGCTCTGCATGGATGAAACCCAACCTCCCATGGCTGAAACACCACGGCAGGGAATTTATCCTCAGAGGCACTGGGCCTCTCCTGCCCCCAGCCTCAGCTGTGCTCACAAGGTCCTGGCAGATGAGCACATCAGGAGGGATGGAGCTGCTGTGCTCTCCCATGGGATTAAACATGGGTAAAATGCCTCAGGACCTTCAGAGGTTTGATTTCACTTCAGTTTTAACCTTAATTCTGCCCCAAGCTTGGCAGAGACCAAAAGCAGCCCTTGTTCCAGGTGTTCCAGGAACCCACACCATCCCTAAAGACGAGGCTCCTGCCCACCCCAAGGAGCCTTGGGAAGCCTCCAGCCCTGCACAACCTTGGATCCTGAGCAGGGTGACACGGAGAGAGGCTGGGAGGTGACACAGATCTCTGAAAACTCAACTCACAAATCCCAGGACATGGGGATGGAGCATCCCTGCTCCTCCTCCTTCCCTGCACTGGACTGGCCACAGGGATGGGGACAGGGATGGGGACGAGCTTCCACAAGAGGGCACGAGTCCCTTCCCGAGCAGCCACTGCCACAGGGAGATTTATCAGGGTTTTATTCCCAGCTTCAGGCCAAACAGTGGGAAACTGCAAGGATAACAGTGGGATAGTGCTGTCCTAAGTGGACTGGGAAGTGGAAGCAACTGGTTTGCTACATCAAATGGACCTCGTGGTCATGGAAATTCACCCCAAAGCCAGAATTTCATCCCAAAACCAGGTATCCCCCAGGCTCACCTCCTCAAGCCTCTCGATGTTGGCTCTCAGGCAGGGGACGCAGGACCTCAGCTCGCTGTTCTCGTCATCCAGCTGCTGCAGCCTGCCAAGGGAATGGGTGTGAGACTCATCCCAGCATCCCACAGGGGGAGAAAACATCCTCAGGAACATTCAACCAACGGGAAGCCAGCAGGGATTCATCTGTTCAGGGCAAACCCCGAGATTGCCACTACTGCAGCCACACAATCCTCCTCCTCCATCAGCTCCACTGCTATTCCTTGTTCCAAAGGTTTTATCAGTCCCTGGACAAGCCTCAGCAGCAAAGACATTAGAACAAGGGGTCAGACAGGGCTTTGGCTTTGCATTCCCAGCTAAAACCCAACTGTCTTCATCCTTCACCGACTGCAAGGGATGAACAACAGCAAAACATTCTGGGAAAGCTGGGAAAGCCTTGTCAAATAACTGCAACCTCTCCCATCCTCTCTTTTAACTAACTGCAACCTCTCCCACCCCCTTTTTCAATGAACTGCAACCTCTCCCATCCCCTTTTTCCTTTGGGATCCAACAGGCAGCATGAAGCACCCTGGCTGGGACACTCTGCCCTTTGGGAGGGTTCTCCTTTCCCAGGTATTTGCCCATTTCCATCAAGGTGGAAAACATCTGGGCATAGAAGAACCCCAAGGGGTCATTTATGGGGAGATGCATTAATAAATTCCCTCTTCACCCCCATGCTGCAGGGCAGGCACTGGGATAAAGGATGGGAGCTAAACTTCAAGTGCATCAGAGCAAGTCAAATGAAGAATCCGAGATCAGGTCTGTGGGTCAAAGGTGGAAAAAGCCCAAACTGAGGTGGAAAAAGCCCAAACTTGGGGTCTGTGGTGACTTTAGTCACACCTTGAAGCGACTCCCACTCCCTGTCTGCCCCCCCAGGGCTGCCTTGCACAATTCCAGGCTGGCTCCAGGAGAGCTCCCCCCCAGCCCCACCTGGCCTGCAGGTTCTCGATCTCAATGCTCTTCTCCCTCTCCATTTTGCTGAGCAGCTCCCTCTGCTTCTTGATCTCCTCCAGCAGGGTCTGATCTGCCCTCAGCTCCTGCTCCTTCAGCTGCTCCTCGAGTGCATTTGCTCTGCAGAGAGGAGAAAAGGGATGAAGCTTTCCTCAGGGACCAGGCTGCCATCCCAAAGGAGGGACCAGACTCTCTTCCAAGTCCTTCTCCCAGCCCTCAGGTGAGCTGGGAGAAGCAGATGGTAAAACAGAACAGGATTCCAGGGCAAATACACCAATCACATCTCAAATGGCTTCACTGCATCCCAGTAGGAGAAGCAGCACCTTTCCCATCCCAAATCAGATGCCTTAAGGAATCCAAGCATTTTATTGAACTTCCAGCCTGGGAAAAAGGTTCATTTTTAATTGTTTTTAAATGTTATTATTTCCTAGTGCAGCCACACACACACACCTCTTAACGGGAATCTCAGAGTCACTGAGGTTGGAAAAGACCTTTAAGAACATCTAATCCAAACATAAATCCCAGGGCTGTGCTTCCACCTGCAGTGGCCATGGCACAGAAATCCTCCTTCAGCTGTTTCCAGCATGAAGAGGTCTCGTTGCTCAGAGAAAAGGCAACAGCCCCAATCCTTCTTTTCACTCTCTTGTGATCCCAACAAAAAATAAGGGATCTGCAGGTCACCCTTCCCTGTGCGTCAGCAGAACTGCAGATCACANGCACTGCCAGGGATCCAGGGGCAGCCACAGCTGCTCTGGGCACCCTGTGCCAGGGCCTGCCCACCCTCCCAGGGAACAATTCCTTCCCAAAATCCCATCTAACCCTGCCCTCTGGCACTGGGAAGCCATTCCCTGTGTCCTGTCCCTCCATCCCTTGTCCCCAGTCCCTCTCCAGCTCTCCTGAAGGGGCTCTGAGCTCTCCCTGGAGCCTTCTCCTCTCCAGGTGAGCACCCCCAGCTCTCCCAGCCTGGCTCCACTATCCCAGGTTGCTCCAAGCCCTGTCCCAGCCATGAACATTTCCAGGGATGGGGCAGGGAGTTGGAATTTCTGCAATGGCTTTGCCCAGGCCAAGGCTTTTCCCAGCTGCTCCCAGCCCTCCCCAGCACCGAGCTCACCCAGGGCTGACAGTTCTGGCCAAGCTGCTGAAGTGAAAACACTTCCCTCACTTCCCAGTTTATCAGGGCTTAGGGAAACCTTTGTTGGGGTGGCTCAGCTCCCTGACACGGCTGTTACTTAACAGAATTACAGCCCTATAGATAAACTCTGCTGGGTTTATCTGCCCGGGGTAGGGATATGCTGGGAGAGAGGAGCCTGGCAGATTAGCACACACGGGGATTATATCATGGGGGGGATCCAAAGGGCTGCACCACGGCCAGGATCCCGCAGGAGGCAAGCCTTGGAGCTCCAGAAACCATTTGGAAGGGGCAAAAGGGGCAGGAAAATATCATAAATATAAATATAAATACAAATTATATATATATATATAAAAGCCAAGACCCAGAGTCCCAGAGATCTTTTGGGAGGGATGCATGGAGGAGGGAAGCACATAAAAACAACACAAAACGATAACAACACAAAACAAAATAAACAAACAAAAAATCCACCAAAAAACACAAAAAACCCCAAAACCAAACACAAAATCCCATCCTGAGTGGGAAGGGATCCACAAGGATCATTGATTCCAGCTCCCAGCCCTGCACAGACACCCCAACAATCCCACCCTGTCCATCCCTGGCAGTGCTGCCCAAACTCTCCTGGAGCTCTGGCAGCCTCGGGGCTGTGCCCATTCCCTGGGGAGCCTGGGCAGTGCCAGCACCCTCTGGAGGAAGAACCTTTCCCTGGTACCCAACCCAAACCTCCCTGACACAGCTCCAGCAATTACAGCCATGTGCAAAAACCACCAAAAGCCAAGTCCTGGAGCCACAGAGAACTCAAACACATAAAATATAAATTCTACATGTCACTGTGTCCTGCTCTCAGCTGGGACAGAGCCAATAGTCCTGGTAAGGGCTGTGGTTTGGATTTGGGAAGGGAGCTGGGGCACGTGGAGGGGTGACATGCCCAGGTGAGGCTCCTACCTGTGCACCAGCTGCAGGTTCTCCTGGCGCAGGCGGCTGTGCTGCTCCCCGTTGGCAGCCGTGTCCTTCTCCAGCTCCGTCACCCGCTTCTCCAGGAACACCACCTGCCAGCAGGGACATGGATCAGCCTCTGGGCATCCCCAAACCCACAGCAGCCCCCACACCATCCCTGGACATGGAGAGGTCCCACTGGAACTGGGCAGTTGTGCCTTGATTTAAAGCATCCTTCTAAAACATCCTTTTCCACCCTGCTTTTCCTGGGTTTTGATGGCTCCCGTGTACCATCAAACACTTCACTCTTTCCTTTCTTCAACCCTTTCCTGATGATATCCTAAAAGGAGTCTGGAGGGAAAAGATCCTGGTGGATCTCCAGAGCTCCATCTGCAGCCCTGGGGTTGGATAACTCCCCACTGCCTGGAACAGGAGGGAAAACCTGGATTTACAGATGGAGGGATCGATGCTGGCTGGTGGGGAAGGACTAGAGGTGAGGATTTTCTCCCTGTACCTGTACAGGGTTTATTCCAGCTGTATTTGCATTTTATTCATTCAAATCCCATATAAAACAATCCTGAGGGACAAGAAATGAGGAGCACGTCTGGAAAAGCCAAACCTCAGCTCTGGGAGAAGGGCAAGAGACAGGGGAGCTTTAAAGAGGCCATGCAGACACACAAGACCTTTCCCAGCAGTCCTTTTTCCATCACTGGTTCCCCAACTCAGATGCCTTAAAGATCCCAACTATTTTATTCAACTTCCAGCCTTGGAGAAATGTTGATTTTTATTTATTTTTTAAAGGTCTTCTCTGCATTATAATTATCTCCAAGTGCAGCTGCACACATACACATTTCTCTTTTACATACAGCTCCTCAGGACACTCATATTCCAGAGCCAAACAGCCATTTCCAAGGAATTTCAGGATTGCAGTAGACATTTACACAATCTTAGCTTCTCTTCCCTGTTTTTTAACTAGGGATACTCAAACAAAATCTCTGCCGTGCTCCCATCTTATCCTACAACTCTTTTCTTGTAACACCCCAGGAAACCTCATCAGCACCAGCACAAAATCAGCTCTACCCTGACAGCACGTGCAGAGAGTGCCAAGGAGAGGAAGTTCCTGTTTCACACTGGGTGGGCTGGCTCAGAAAAGCAGAACTCGAGAACATCTTCTTGTGAGCAGGAGAAGTGAAAACGCTGCCTGGGAACAGCCTATTCCTGCTCCCAGCGCTCTGGGGGAGGCCACTGCCCCCGGAGGAGGATCCAGCAGCATCTCCTGACCCAGCACAGCACCCATGGTGCTCTCCCCCTCCATGGGGAGGGTTTCCCCTGTTCCATCTGGAGGAGCTTCAGCCTGATCCTGCCTGGGGACGTGGGAGCACCGCAAGGCACTGAACCCTGCAGGTAACACAGACGGCGCTGCTCCCACCTTGTCCTATAACCCTTTCCTCTCAACACCTCAGAAAACCCCAAAATCAGCTTTATCCTGACGGCACGGGCCCAGGGGAGAGGGGAAGGAGGCCCTCACCTTGTCTGTGATGTCCTCATCCGTGCACTCCAGGTTCTCCCGGTAGGATTCCTCCATCACCCCCACGGCCAAGGAGCTCGTCTGGTGCAGCTGCCTGAGACAGACACAAACCACCCCAACCCACAGCAGCACTGGCATCAGTCCCAGCAACACCATGGGCACATCAGGGCACACCTCCCACCCTCCTCGGCCTTTGCCAAAGGGATTTCTCCCCCTGCTCCCGGGAATGCTGGCTGTCCCTGGCACAGTGGCTGTGCCCCCTGCCCGGAGCTGTCCTGGGAAATCCAACCCCTGGGAACACCCAACAACAACAGACGTGGACACGCTCCTGGGACTTCACACCGGGATCATTGCTCTTTGGAATGGGGAGAGATAAGGGCTCCCTCTTGCCACTTTCCTTCTTTAGCACAGTCCCAAGGCCGTGGATTATCCAGCAAAGGCCAGAGTACTCCCAGTGCTGATAAAGCTGGGAAGAAGTGGGGTGTAAGGAGAAGGAGTGGGGCAAACCCCCCTGAGGCTGTTGTGACCCCCCCAGCCCAGGGTGAGCTAATCATTAACGAGGCCTGGTGACAGCAGTGTCCCCAGCTTTGTGAGGAGCTAAAGGACACCCCTGGAGGGGCTGCCCTGGGCTTCACCCCCAGCATGGCTGTGGATCCACTCTGGACAGCAACTGCCATGGGAATGGGGGGAGTGTTCCAGCCTTGGGACCCCAGGCGGGAGGAGAACACTCTGCCCTCTTGCTTTGAACAGAAGGTGGATGACAAAACCACAGAGGTCTCTTTAAACTTCAGTTTTTCCAAGGAATTTGTACCACTGGCTCTCGAATTCCTCCCACTGCGCAGTGTGCTCATGCCAGGACTCACTGAGCACCACTGGCATTTACCAAGAGACCACAGCCTGATTTTGCATCCTCACCCTAGGTTTATATTTAGATTTTAAAGGCTCATGCACATTTGTCATTTAAATCGTGCCAAGCACAACAGGGCTTAGGCAGCTGAGATTTCTTGGCACGAGCAAAACCTGGATTAAAATAATGAGGAAAGAGCCCTTACCGAAATAAAATCAATTTTCTAAAAGCAAATGTTTTGGGATTATTCACTAATTACAGTATCTGCAACAAAGGGTTTGCTTTGGGCTGAGCTTAAGGCTCTGGCTCAGCAAAACATTGTTATCTCCCTCCTTATCACAAACCAAACCTGACTGCTCTTGAATTAACTAATATTTACCCAAGCCCACACATCCCTGCCTCAGAAAAGCAAAGGGCCAGGAGGGCTCAATCCCCTGTAAGACAGAGTATCTCCATTCCCAAAACATTAACTCAAGTCCTCCCAAAATTATCTGTGCCAGGCACGGGACAAAATCTAAAACAGGAAATCTGGTGACAAGCTGCTCCCCTCAGCCCTCTTTCCTGCCAGTGTTTTTAACAAAGCTCTAGAAAGCAAGATGAGTGGAAGTAGGAAATGTAATATCAAGGATCTGCTTCCTTTCCAGGAGGGAGAACCGTGCCAGGGGAGATTGCTGAGTGCGGGAAAAATGGAGAAGGGAAAGGTGTGAGAGCACAGTGGGAGCAAGGGAAGCTGCCTGGGTCAGCACAGGGAGCAGAGTGTCAGAACAGGAACATTCCCAAACTGAGCTCTCTGCTCCTCCACAGCGTCCCTGCCCTGCTGGGAAAGCAGCACGGAGAAATCCAACAAGTGCAGAGGGAAATCTCCTTCCCGAGCGTGGCAGAGGCACAACAGCAGAGGTAAGACTCAGCTTATCCTTAAAATCACAATGGCACGGGAACAGGAGGGATGGAGGAGCTGGGAGAGAACAGGTGAGCACCAGGGGGCATGGAGAGGGGAGGGAAGGACCCCCTGCTCCAGAGATTCCCAGCAAACTGCCTGGATAGATCCAATATATCCAATATCCCCCTGCAGCCAGGGATCACACTGTCCTGTGACTGACACCACACCAGGTGGTCGTGCAGGACACAAGCAGCACAGCATTAAACCTGGTCTTAAGGCAGGGCTAAACCAGGGTTAAACCATTAAACCAGGGCTACCTGCAGCCCACCCAGGCTCCCCAGAGCCCCTGACTGAGCAGGGAGAGCTGCTCCCGCAAAGTGCTGAAGGTGACACTGAGTGAAGTAAAACAGGACCAAGAGCTGATCAGGATTAAGGCAGCTGGAATTTTTGGGTTGCTGGAGAATCCCTCCAGGTGGGAGCACTGACTGGTCTGGTCCTTTAGACCTCTACAGACATAGGGGACACCCCAGAGGGATATGTCCTTCTGGAAACTCCTTCCCTCTTCCGTGTGCCTCCTGCTATGGCACTGGCAGGTCAGAGCGGGACGAACAGCACTCCAATTTTTTCCTTGGAGGAATCTGGTTGCCAGCAGCCTCCAGCTGTGTGCAGGAGCGAGAAACCCCCATTCCAGAAGAAAGATATCAGAATTAAACCTGCTTTTCCCCAGCACTATGGAATATATCCAGAAATATAACTCTCCAAGCTTATTTGGGGTTTTCCTTCCGCGGAGCCGGCAGCTCGCACGGATCAAGCAAACAACAACAGGAGGATGAGCTTACCTTGCCACCTTCTTGCTGGAGAGTCTTTTATTTGGACTGCAAAATGAAGGAAAAACAGGAAAGAGTTAGAAAAGCTGACAGTGGAGAGCCAGGGAAACAGGAAACTGCAGGGACTCCAGGGCACATCCTTTGCTGTGGCAGGCAGCGCCCTTGGCATGCACCCCCAAACCCCTGGGAAGGGCAGGAGAGGAGCCACTCCCGTGTGCAACAACAAGGAATTACAAAGCACACGGAATAACCCCGGAGAAGAGCTCGCTGCCCCCTGCCACGCTGCGCTCTCCTGCTGATCCTGCCTGAAAACTGATCCCCGAGGAAAGAGCTAAGAATAGCAGGGAAGCTGGTGGGGCTCCAGCCCGGGGCTGAGGGCAGACTGAGCCACACGTCCTGCACCCCATGGCACCCCAGGCCTGCCCTGCCACCCCCAGAGCTCCCACGGATGGGCACACGGAGCAGCTCCTGCCTGCCAGCAGCACATCCAACATTCTGCCCTTCCCACAGCCATGATCCTGCTGGATCCATCCATCCTTCTGCCCTTCCCATAACTGTGATCCTGCTGGATCCATCCATCCTTCTGCCCTTCCCATAACTGTGATCCTGCTGGATCCATCCATCCTTCTGCCCTTCCACAGCCTCTGTTTGGCTCTGGATCACCAGGGAAGTGCTGCCTGCTCGTAGCTCAGAGGTTTAGGAGCTGCTGGAGGTGTCCCTGGCTGGATTTTGAGCACGGCACTGTTGCAGTGCCCGGGGAGGGGGATGAGCTCTCTCCCCTTTTCCCAGATAACCGATGGAGATCACCCAGGCTCTGAGCCTGCTGCCACCATGCCACAGCGGTCAGGGCTCAGTGTCACCACAGCATGAGCAGCCAAGGGCTGTGTCACTGTGTCCCAGCCCCTCGGGACAGGCTGCAGGCTCTCCCTGCTGAGGAAAACCAGCCTTTTCCAGAACCAGCTCCTTGCTAAGATGCTCCTTCCAGTCTTCTGGTGGTGACTGGTGCTGGGGAAAGTGGGCAGGGCTTGGGTCTCACTCCTCATCTTCCAGCCATGCTGGTGTCACACCAAATCCTCCCTCAGCGACGGCAGCAGGGACAGCTCCGACCCAAGAAGCAGCAACTACATTCTCTGAGGCTTAGCTCAGTTTTAGGGAAAAATAACAAATAAAATCATCTGGGAGTCCACTCCTGCCTGGAGCTGCAACATGAGTTCTTCGAAGGAGGGATTAAAAATAGCTCAGGACAATTTGCTTTGTAAAACAACCCCCAAACCTGCCTGGGGGTGTTGTCAGGGTGACCAGCCCTCGGGTCAAAGTGCATCCTCAAATCCCACATTTCCAGGGAGCACAAGAGCTGCTGCTGGCTGGGCTTCAAGGCTGCTCGGCGCCCAAGGAGGGGAGGTCAGGCCCCAGTGTTTGCCAGGAATTGTAAGGAATGGCCTCAGCACTGAGGGGAAAATGTTTTCCTCTGGAAAAACCTCCTGGGGAAGCGATGGCACCTGCAGTGTCCAAAGGCTGAGACACCAGCAAGGGCACTGGAAGAAAACAGAGGCACAAACCACTTCATCCCAAGCTCCTGGAGGATTCTTCCCTGCTTTCCCTGCTGTGGGCTTGGGAAGCAGCGCCCCAGCGCTGGGAGCAAGCTCCCCAGTTTATTCCAAGGATAAAACGCTGTCTGTGTGCCCGCAGTTTTTAAGGGTGAGGCTGTTCTGAGGTGCTTTGGGCTTCATCCCAGCTGCCAGAATCCACTGGAGGAGATGTCTTCAGGCTTGTCCCAGATTTTGGTCCAATTCCTGCTGCTCTGGGACTCGTGCTCTGCTCTGAGGGCCTCACGTCAGTGGCGGTGCAGGGAGGAAGAGCAGGTCCTGTGTATCCCTCACACTGCACAAGACATTCCCCATCCACACCACACAAAGAGAGGGCATTGCCTCTTCCATAAAGGCCCTTGGAACACAATCCCAGTAAATCTGTCCTTGGGAAACCCCGAACACAGAGGGAGGAATTGCAGCTACTCACAGAACAAATCAAAGCCTACGGAATTTCCACGGGACAGAGAAGCTCCACAGGAAATCCCACCCCTCACAGGAGGTTCTGAGGTGTTAGTTCAGCTTTGCAGGTAAATTTGGTGGAGAAAACCTGAAATGGAGTGGGGCTTCCAGGGAAAACCAGTGTTCTCCTAAATGCCTGCAGAACCTGAGACCCATCACCGACCCTCAAGGCCTCCAATGGCAATGACAACTATTTACCCAAGAAAGAAAAAATAAAGGAGGGAGGGACATATTTTTTCATTAAAAAGAATTAAATTCAAGCTCCTATTTGTTTTCCAGTTCTCTTCCCACAGCCCAGGAGAGCTCCCAGATCACACCACCCTGCAAAGGACAGTCAGAGACCAAGAACACGACCCAAAACCAGCTCTGAAGAGGCACATCAGCCATGAGAAGAAAGATTATCACCAACACCACCATCCTTCCACCCAGCTCTGGATGGACAAACCACCAGGCAGGAATCCCTCCCCACTTGTCAGACAGCACATCCAGCTGCTGGTTGGGAGATCTCCAAGCTGCCCTTTGAACTCTCCTGATGTTCCTGGTGTCTGTCACACCTCCCCAGCCCCTGGTGACACTGGGGCGGGCAGGCAGTGTTCGGTGAAGCTGGGTGAGATGTGATTTTATTGCTCCTGAGCCACGTGGAGCAGGCTGATGCCTTCAGGCTGCTCCTGCAGCAGGAGGATGGGCTGTCCCCACCCTTCCAGACTGCCCTTCCACACCACTCCCAGACTTTCCCAGGTGACAGAAATACTGTACACGGCCAGCTCGCGGCTCCCAGGGGAACCCACCACGCACAGCATGCAAAGGGAATGCTCTCCTTGCCTGCCGGCCCCCAAGCAACCCTTCCAGCATTAAAGGCACCTCCTGCTCACCCTCCACCACCTCAAGCACCCACAGAGGCTCCTGTGACCAGGTAAAACTCATCCTCTTTCCCCCCCTGAGATCCCCCAGCGCCGAGCGAGGGAAAAGCCGCGCCGGGCAAGGAGAGCTTTCCCGGGCAGGCCATCACTGCCCAGGCTGAGATGGCCACACACACGAGCTCTGTTACCTATTCATTTCAAGATCATTCAGGCGAGCAGAAAGATCCTCGAGGCGGTTGATTTGTTTGTGGCACTGGCTACAGTAAAACTCAAAAGCTTCATCTGCGAGAATGCTGTGCAGTTTCGCAGCGAGCGGATTGGTGCTAGAGAGATCACAAGGGTCATGTCAACAGCACAGAACAGCACAGGGAGAAGCTGCAGCCGTGGCTTCCACAAGCTCAGGGTCCCTCAAGGTGGGGGGAATTGGTGGTGGGAGAGATGAAATTTGAATTAAAAAGTCAGGGTGGGTTGGGTTGTCTCCCACTGTGATTTAATTCAAGCCAATATGGGGTTGCTTATAATAATATACAGGTAATTTATCGATTAGAATGGTTTAGAACAATATGCAGGGAATTGGTAATTTGTAACTGCTCAATATAATTTATGTAGGTGATAATTAGCAACACTTCCATCACTCTCCTCCCAGAGACTCCCAGCAGCTGAGCTTGGCCCACATTTCCAAACCCCTGAGCCAATCTCAATCCCCAAGAGCCCAGGGCAGGTGAGGTAAGTGCTTCCCACAAACCTACACCACTGCAAAGTTTATTTTCCAGCAGGACTTCCCAGGCAATCTGCCTCGGGAGGCTCCTGGTTTGCCTCAGTGAGTGCAGGATGAACTTGCAGGCTGCAGGACTGGGTGCTGTGAGCCAGGGCTGAATCTGAGGGGGGTTTAGGCTGGAGCTCAGGGAAAGGTTCTTCCCCCAGAGGGTGCTGGGCACTGCCCAGGCTCCCCAGGGAATGGGCACAGCCCCGAGGCTGCCAGAGCTCCAGGAGCGTTTGGGCAGCACTGCCAGGGATGGACAGGGTGGGATTGTTGGGGTGTCTGTGCAGGGCCAGGGGCTGCACTGGATGATCCCTGTGGGTCCATTCCCACTCAGGACACTGTGTGATTCCATGATCCTTTGGTCAGTGTCCCATTTTCCAGTGGGATGCTTTAAAAGCAGAGCAGCTGTGCTGCTGCAGACCCACCTTTAGTAAAGCACAGAGCCAGATTTTCACTGCACACAGCTTTTAAGCTCAGGCAGGTGCAGTTTAACCCTCTCTCCTCCAAAGTTAAGCCCAGAGCAGCCAAGCAGCAGTGTTGTGCTCCTGCAGGGAATGCCATTTGGGAAGGGGCATGGGGGTCTACAGGACTTTCACAGCTTGGGAAGCTGGGAGACATTTCCTCATGATTCAGGCAGGACAGAGGGGATCCTCAACATTAAATGCTTTGTGTCAATTTGGGGCCAAAACTCCACAAATCCTTCCTCCTGTAGGAAAATGCACTTCTGGAAGCCACGGGAGCGAATCAAAGAAAGGTTAAATAGTGAAAAACCAAAGCAGTTCCACAAGAGAGACAGGTAAAGGTGTGAGCAAACACAAGCAAGATAAACCCAACAGGCACCCAGAGGGGCAGTGAATCCCAGGATACAGAAACACACCAGCAGCTCCTGGCCCGGGGGATGTGCAGAGCGGGAACATCCTGAGGGTGCCTTGGCTCAGCCCCCACCCCAGGGTCAGGCCTGGGGTCTGTGCTGTCTGTACAGTATTTCCCAGCCCCTTCAGACAGGCTGGACACCACCAAATGCCAAATTATCATCTCTTCCCATTCCTAGAAAAAAAAATTCAATTGCAAATCATTCCCCCTACCCCTCAGGGTGGGTCTGGCCCTGGGATAACCCTTTCCCAGCAGCTGGCAGGTGGGTGGCTCAGGGTTTGTGCAGGGAAGAGGTGACAGCAGCTTGTGTGGCACCTGGAGGAAGGGATGTCCCTTCCCTGGGTGCTCCTGGGTGCACTCCCTCCCCAGGTGGTGCAGCCTGGGCCAGGTGGGAACCCAAATTTCACCAGCATTAATCAAAATGAGGAGTGTGGAGGAGAAGCCAGCCTGGCATCTCCTGGGGTGTGGGCAGACCCTCCTGGCCCCTGGTTGTGCTGGTTCCCTGCCCGTGCAGTGGGTGAGAGCTCAGCCCTGGGGTGTCCCCACCCACTCCAGCATCCTGATGGGTCCCTTCCAGCTCAGCACGTTCTGTGGTTCCACAATTCCCAGCCTTCCTGTGCCTGCCTCCATCTCCTGGAGCCATCTCTGTCTTCCACAGGCCCTCAGTGCTTCCTGCTGGCTGGGATGGGCACAAGAGCTTTTCCCTTTATCTCCCACCGAGAGCTGCAAAGAGGTTTTTCCTACTGGATGGATACGCAAGGGAAGGGATCCAAGAGGAGGGATCACAAACAAACACACAGGGACTGGGCAGGGAAGCACTGCATCCCACAGCGTTCCCTGGAGGCTCTTGGGGTTTATGTCAGTTTTCTGGAGTTGTGGCAGGAGAATTTCTGGACATTGTTCCCATTTAGAGACTCTTGCAGCAAGGAAAGGGTCTGTGGGGATGTGGCCCTTTACAAGTGATGCTGTTTGTATTCAAAATACAGCCAAAAACCAGCCAAAAAAACAGCCAAAAACCCCACTCAGCCTGAGCCAGGGACAGCCTGTGGTTCCTTCAGGTGCATTTAGAACACTGGGGCTGCTCAGGCAAGGAATGGGTTGGGTGGGAAGGGACATTAGAGCTCATCCCAATCCACCCCATGCCATGGGCAGGGACATCTCCCACTGTCCCAGGCTGCTCCAAGCCCCAATGGCCAGCCTGGCCTTGGGCACTGCCAGGGATCCAGGGGCAGCCACAGCTGCTCTGGGCACCCTGTGCCAGGGCCTGCCCACCCTCCCAGGGAACAATTCCTTCCCAATATCCCATCCATCCCTGCCCTCTGACACTGGGAAGCCATTCCCTGTCTCCTGTCCCTCCCTATCCAAAGTCAAGAAGAGCTGCATGGACTCAGGGAATGTTTAGGGAAGGACTTCACACACACAGAGCAATAATCCAAGGGGAGGCCTAGACCTGAGAGGCATGAGGAAATCCTCCAGCTCAAACAGCCCCACATTCCTGACTCCAGAGGTTTTGCAGGGTTTATCTCCAGCCTGCCCCCCCAGCAAGCCCCAGCAGAGAGTCTCCTGCACAAAGCACCACAAACCTGCGTGGCCACGTGCCCAGCGAGCCCCTCCCAGCACGGGGGAGATGGGATCAGGTGTGGATCAGATCCAGACACAGAGCAGAGCAGAGACTGCAACACTGGGAGCGTGGGCAAACTGGGAGCTCTGGCCTCACGTTAAAGAAAAAGTTGAAGCGATTGCAAAGCTCCTTTAGCTGGGTATTTTCTTGCCAGGAACCTCCTGGATGAGGCTGGTAGCTCATCCTCAAGGGAAAATGAACACCAAGGCTGGGTTTTAATCTGAGAGTTTTTCCCATGCCACAGCACCAGCACAGCCAGCCTTACATTCCTGCATGGATCAGAGACTGTGCCCTTCCCACTGCAGGGTATCCCAGTGCTGGAGCACTGGTTTCATAAAAGAAAAGGTTGGGAATTCTTTACAGCAACTCTCCTGCTTGCAATTAACACCTCCAACATTGCTGCTGCACCAGCCAAAAAGAAATGAGCCCTGACCTGCTCTTCCCTGCCAGCCCTGTGCAACCAGAACTGTCCAAACTCCGTGAAGGGGTTTGGGAAGCTGGGAGAAAACAGCAAGACAGGAAAAAAAAGAAGTTTTGAGAAGTTTCCACGGCTCCAGAAAAGCACAAATGTGTCATTCCAAAGAGAAAAAAAAGGGTATTTTTGTGTTTAGCACAGGTGTGTGGCTGGCAGGGATCATTCCTGCCCTGTGCAGAGATGTGTCCAATGGAAGAACTCACTCCCTGTCAGCCCAGACACTTTGTGGGCTGCAGCATGGGATGATATTCCAGACTGTACTTATTTTCCTTAGACATTAAGTATTGATGGGGTTTGTACCACCCTACGAGCTCCTCAGCCCACCCTGTTCAGGCTGGAAAATGGACTTTTTCTGGTTTCAGACCCTAAAGCAAGGAGGAAATGCCACAGCCTGCTTCCTTAGAGAAGGAATGCTGCTGCAGCTCGTGCAAATCCAACCAGACACTGCAGCAAAGCCCAAAATAATAAAAGAGTAAAAAAAAAATAAGAGTCATCTCGAGGGATCAGGGGTAAAGCTGTAGGTGGTTTTCTCTCCTGGAAGGTTCTGTGAGGAGTGGGAATGTGAGGCTGGAAACGCAGACAGCTCTTCCACCTCCTGCTGGGCGTCAGCAGGATGGGCACTGACCAGGGAAAGGAAACGCTGAGGGAGGGAATTCCACTCCCAAGCCGATTATCCTGCTGTACCCAAAGCCTGCCAGGCCCCCTGCTCGGCGAATCCCAAGGAAATCCTGGTCCTGCAGAGCACAGCCAAGGCACGGAGCGACCACCCCCAGGGGGAGCAGCACCGGGGCCGGGAGTTACCTGGGAGAGAGGAAGGAGGAGCTGCCAAAGCTGCTTTCCCCATTACACAAAGGGTCCGGGAACAGATCGGCCTCGTTCCCTTCCCCGTAATCCTCGAAATGCTCCTCCCCGCTGATGACGGTGACGATGGAGTGGCTGAGCTCGGAGCCCAGGGCCAGCTCGTGGGGATGGGACCTGTGGGAACAGACAGGAGGGTGTTAGAGCGGGGTGGGTGCCACAGCAGCCATTCCACTGCACCCAGGACATCCCTTTTTCCGAGAGTATTGGGTTTGTGTGGATGGGATTTGGTAGTGGAGCGGTGAGTTCTGTGAGAAGCTGCTGGAAGCTGTCCCCATGTCCTGCAGAGCCCATCCCTGGTGGCTCCAAGATGGAGCTGCTTCTGGCCGAGGCTGGGCCCGTCAGGAATGGCAGTGGCACCTCTGGGATAACAGTCTTGAGAGGGAAAACACAAAAAAGTGATGAGGCAGCTGGAACTGAGTGCAGAGAGGAGCAGGGTGAGAACATGGGAGAGGAACAGCTCAGCAGGGCAGGGCAGGAGGAGGGGCAGGAGCTGCTCTGGGCACCAGAGCTGAGATTGCCCTGAGATTCCTGGGATCACCCTGAGATTCCTGGGATTGCCCTGAGATTCCTGGGATCACCATGAGATTCCTGGAATTGCTCTGAGATTCCTGGGATCACCCTGAGATTCCTGGGATCGCCCTGAGGTTCCTTCCCCATGGGGAGGCAGCTGTGTCCCTGCAGCCCACGGAGGGCAGGGGGTGCAGAGATGCACCTGCAGGCCCTGGAGGAGCCCAGCCTGGAGCAGGGGATGCCTGAGAGGGGCTGTGAGCTCAGGGGAAGCTGTGCTGGAGCAGGGTCCTGGCAGGGACCTATGGATCCATGGAGAGAGAAGCCTATGCTGGAGCAAGGTCCTGGCAGGGATCTATGGATCCATGGAGAGAGGAGCCATGCTGGAGCAAGGTCCTGGCAGGGACCTATGGATCCACAGAGAGAGGAGCCCATGCTGGAGCAGGGTCCTGGTTGGATGTGTGACCCTGAGGGGACCCAGGCTGGAGCAAGGTCCTGGTTGGATGTGTGACCCTGAGGGGGACCCAGGCTGGAGCAGGCTGTGCCTGAAGCACTGACTCTGGGGCAGGGTGACTCCTGGTGCAGCAGCTCCTGGAGAACTGCTGCCTGTGGGATGGGCTCAGGTTGGAGGGGGTCATGGACAGCTGTCTCCTGGGGAAGGGAACCCCACACTGGGGCAGAACTCTGACTCCTCTCCCTGAGCAGTGGCAATGTGTGATGAACTGCCCACAACCCCCACTCCCACCTCCCTGTGCCACTGGGGGGAAGGAGGGAGAACTGGGAAGGAGGGATGATGGGGGGGGTGAAGGTTTTATTTATTTATTTATTTTACCTCTCATTATCCTGCCCTGATTTTATTAGTAATAAATTCAATTAATTCGAGTCTGTTTTGCCTGTGATGATAATTGATGAGTGATTTCTCCCTGTCCTTATCTCAGCTCATGAACCCTTTGTTGTATTTTCTTTTCCTGTCCACCTGTGGCAGGGTTAGAGGAGGTAAGGGATAGAGGAGGGCAGGGATAGAGCAGCTTTGGTTGGTTCCTGGTGCCCAGCCAGGGTCAACCCACCCCAACAAGTGAGCAACATGTCCCATTTTGGCAGAGCAGGACAGGACACAAACAGCCCAGGCACCACTGGGAAATTTATGGTGATTTTTTTCCCCCAATAAACCAGGTTTTCCCATTGGCAGCTGCACCACAGGATTTGGGGGCACTCAGACTTGCAGGGCAGTGCCCAGGGTTGGTGCCAAGCACTTGCTCGACTGAAAGCACTGCAGACAAAGAGCTGGGCACGTCCCAGACACATCCTAAATGTCTTGAGTTCCACGGCAGCCTGTGCCTGGCTCATACTTGCTTCTTGCTGCCTAATCCTCTCAAGGGCCTGGGGTTTAACCCCATAACCCCGTCGGGATTGCTGTGGGGAGGGGTGGGACCCCCACCAACACAAAGGAATCCTTTCCCTGCTTTTCCTGCTGGGAAAATGCTGCATGTGACAATCCTGGAGTGGGGAATGCTGCTCTGTGTATTTGGAACAGCGGATCTGGAAGGCTGCAGTGTGCTGAGCTTCAGTGCAAACCCTAAATACACCCAGCACAAGTCCTGGGATGTCCCTTCTGAGGGGACACTGCTCAGCACAGAGTCATTGCCCCTGGAAGAGTCTTTCCATATCATGGAGCCACAGAATCCTGGAATGGTTTGGGCTGGAAGGACTATAAGCTCATCCAGTGCCACCCCTGCCATGGGCAGGGACATCTCCCACTGTCCCAGGCTGCTCCAAGCCCCAATGTCCAACCTGGCCTTGGGCACTGCCAGGGATCCAGGGGCAGCCACAGCTGCTCTGGGCACCCTGTGCACCCTCAGCACCAAGCCAAACCACCTTTCCTGCCCAGGACTATGGAAGTTTTCAAATTAAGCTGGAGAAAAGGCAGGAGGGATTTGCAACAACCAGGCTGTGAAAGTGGCCATAGGGCTGGGAGCTACGGGTCTGTGTTTGGGGGGGGTTTAATAACGCTCTGCTCTCCAAAATTCTATGCTAAAAAATCGTAATAATAGTGCATTTTTACAGAAACTGGCATTTCAGGCTACGCCCTCATCTCCATGCACTGGCTAGAGAGGGAAATGGGGTATGAGCAGATTGCTGGACTAAACCAGAAAGAAAAAAGATTACAGATAAGCCATTTATGCCAAAAACCTGCTCCATCTGAAGGATTTGCCCTTATCCCGCTAATAAAAACATGTCAACCCTCCAGATCTCTATTTAACCACAAATAAATCCAGCCCAGCTTGTGGGCATCTACACATCCTCCTCGTGCCCTTGAGCAGCACCAATATTCCACAGTAGGATCCACCAGAAGCCATCCATCCCCGTGGTGAGTCAGACTCTCGCCAAAAGCAGCGGAAATCTCTCCAGGAAAAGAAGCCAGGGGGTGGAATTGTTAATTCAGAAGCAAAACCCAAGCCCAGAGCTCTAAATTTGGGGCTGTGGTTTGATAAGCACCCTACAGAAGCAGATCTGATCGGGCACCTGGAAACCCTCAGCCTGGATGCTTCGGGCAGTAAATTTTATTTCCGATTCTCCTCTTGGGGCTCAGGCAGTTTCAGGATCCAGAGTCCAACTAATCTTTACTATGCACAGCCTAAACAACCTTTAAGCTCAAACCATTTCAGGTATGTTGAGCTTTGAGAGCTCCTGAGAAGTGATGCCCAAGCTCTGATCCAGCCCAGCAGCTGCACCGGTGGGATTGTATTCACAGGCTGTCCCTGGACACAAGAGGTGTCCTTCTGCATGGGCTCTGAGGGCACCAAAACCAGCCCTCAGCATTCCCAGAGGTTCCCATTTCAAACCTTTCAAATCTATAAATCAAATTAAGTTTTTGGTTCCCTGGAATTCACACTCCTTTAACAATCTGGGAACAGGTTTGGACAGAACATCCAAAGGACATCCAACCTTCCCAAGCCCACACCTGGGGCAGCAGGGAATCCCAGAATGGTTTTGGCTGCAAGGAACCTTAAAGCTCATCTCATCCCACCCCTGCCATGGTAGGGACACCTTCCACTCTCCCAGGCTGCTCCAAGCCCCAATGTCCAACCTGGCCTTGGGCACTGCCAGGGATCCAGGGGCAGCCACAGCTGCTCTGGGCACCCTGTGCCAGGGCCTGCCCACCCTCCCAGGGAACAATTCCTTCCCCATATCCCATCCAGCCCTGCCCTCTGGCACTGGGAAGCCATTCCCTGTGTCCTGTCCCTCCATCCCTTGTCCCCAGTCCCTCTCCAGCTCTCCTGGAGCCCCTTTAGGCCCTGCAAGGGGCTCTGAGGTCTCTTCCTGGAGCTCTCCTTCCCAGCTCTCCCAGGCTGGCTCCAGAGCAGAGGAGCTCCAGCCCTTGGAGCACCCCTGTGGCTTCTCCTGGACACTTTCCAACTCCTCCTGTCCTGCTGACCCCATACAAGCAAGCACCCAGAACAACCCAACCCTACAAACCCTGTTTCCCAGGCGCAGCACTCTGTACCTACAGGCAGGCGAGTCCGAAGCAGGAGCTCTTCCCCAGAGGCTGGGAGCGCACGCAGGCTGCCATGACCCCTGCAGGGACCCCGTGCTGGTGACAGGGAGCTCACAGCTGATTATATCCCAATTTAACTGTCACTGAGCTGGGCACGCTGCGGCGACAAGAGCCGAGCTGGATAATCCCATTCCTGCTCTAATCCACAGCACCCTTTCAGCCCCAGGGCCCAGCGCTGCTCGCTGCCTCTGAGACATCCCTAAATGGGATTTTGGGGTGGGAGGGAAGCCTGGTGCTTCCAAAAAGCAATGGGAGCTGTAAGCACCCCCTGGAGCACCAACACTGGGCCTTGTGTTCGGGGACAAAACTCGTCCTGTGTGTTACAGACCTTAAATGAAGGTGATTCCAGAGGTTTCGGTGCAGACTTCTGTTCTTGGGGCACTAAACTGGCACTGGCACAGATTTTCCAGGGACGCTGTGGCTGCCCCAGTCTTGGACATTGTCCAGGATGGGGCTTGAAGCAACCTAGGATAGTGGAATGTGTCCTGGCCCATGGCAGAAGGTGAAAAGAGATGAGCTTTCAACCCAAACCATTCCGTGCTCTGTGATCCTAAAGGAGTTCTTCCCTGCCCTCCTGCCTGCCAGCATCCCAGTTTCACCCCAAACCCCACTTTTCCTCCAAAAACGGGGTGGGCCCAGGAGCAGTTTCGCCAGCAGCGGTTCAGACCCGGGGAAGGAGATCTTGGCTCACATTTCTGTGCTCCAGGCAGAGGTTTCAAACCAGTTATTACAGGAGGTGCTTGCACATCAAAGGGCACACGCATGTTTTTAGGGAAAACAAAAATAGAACGAGTTCCCCTCCTGACTGGAAAATTATATGTTGTGTTTCTGGCTTAAGTGATAGATTAAAAACTGCAAGTCTTTCAGGTGTTTGGATCACCTGAGAAGTTATTTTAGAGGTTAAAGATGCTAATGAGGGTACAGAAGATCTCCCAAGGCAAGCAACGATTAAGTCAAAGAGATTGCCAGGCCGGGCTCCAAACCAGCCTACACAAACCAGCCTAATTATTCTCATTATTGCTCCACAAGAGCTATTTTGGTCTCGCACGGAGTTCCGAACACAAAGAACAAACCAAGTTCCAGCAAGACAGACTCAGCCCCCTCAGTGCGGAACCCCGAGGCTGTGTCTCCCTCAGCCCTCGCTCCCTGCCCCGCTCAGGGTGGGTTTTTGTGGCTCCTGGCTGTTCCCACTCACCCATGCTCCGGCTCCTCGATGGGATCAGTGAATTCCGAGTGCACGGTGGAGTCGATGGCGCTGTCGGTCTCCACCTCGTCGTGCATCTCGTGCTGGACCAGGGTGCTGGTGTCCTCATCTGTGAAGGTCTCACACTCGCTGTAGGTGCTCTCCGAGCCCATGTAGGCACTGTCAGTCACCTCATTTGCCTGGTTAGAAAAAAAAACCAACACACACAAGAAGTGAAAAAATAAGACCCTACGGATGTGTGGATTCACGGCAGAGCAGGACAAAACACGGATGAGGCAGTGGATTTTGGCTGTGCTGCATTTCTGAGTGCAGAAATCCAACCTCTGCAATCACCCCAGCTCCAGGTGCTGCTGTGTGGGAACCACGGGGTGCCTTTGCGGGATTTGGGAAGCAGATCACAAAAACAGGGGCTAAATAAGAGTTGCAGGGAGGTTTTGTTGTGAGCCAGGATTGGATTTGGTCAGGGCAGGAGGGATTACCCGCTGCTGACTCAGCAGTTCCCATCACCGCTGCCTTCTCCCACCCCATTCCAAGAGGACACGTTATCCATCTGAATTCCCTGCAAAAACCACCATCCAGTCAGCCTTTAGAGCACCTCTGTTTTGCCATCCCTCGACAGCAAATAAACTGTTTCTAAATCTTCATTATGGCTTCTGATTTGCAGGGAACTCCAATCTCGGCACTTCATCACTACAGTCACAGCATCTCAAACCCAGCACGGAGCAGGCTCTGGGAGAGCAGTGGGATCTGGCTTTTAGGAGCACGGAGAACTGAGTTTTCCTCCCAGTTCTGCACCCCAGGCAGGTGTTCAGCTGCAGTCCTGCCTGTTTGCTCCAACACAGGGACGATCCCATCTGATCCTGATGTCTGGAGAACCATGGGAGCAGCACAGAACCTACCCCCAACCCCCAAAAGCCAAAGCTCTTGTTACCCCTCACAGTGCCAGCCCCTCTCCCAAGATTTGGGGGTGTCCCCAGCAAGCCTCAGAGCAAATCAAGGAATTTTTGGATGTGCTGGAGATGGCACTGAGCTCCAGCTGATCCCTGTCCCCAGAGGGGTCGGGCAGAGGGGTGGGAGCCCTCCTGCACAGCCTCCAGCTGAGGAGCTGCTCATGGAAAGCCATCTGCTCCACGTGAAGTTCACCTGATGGGATCCCCTGTGCTCAGCAGCAGGGCAAAACAACAGCGGTTTGAACACAGGCACGACTGAAGCAAGTCCCTTTTCCTCGGCACAGAGCAGCTTTCAGGGCTTTTTCCAAGGATTTTGGAGAAAACAACGTTTCTTGAAACCCTGTATTCATAGAATAGGAGAGTGGGCTGGGTTGGGAGGGAGCTCAAAGCCCATCCAGTTCCACCCCCTGCCATGGGCAAGGACACCTTCCCCTAGCCTAGGCTGCTCCAAGCCCCGTCCAACCTGGCCTTGGACACTTCCAAGGGCAAAAAAAGGGACAGAAAACCTCGAAGGGATGGAGAGAGAGCTGCTTAACAGCAATTCCCATTCCACATGGACACTGGGAGCAGCCAAGTGATCCAGTCCAGCCCTGCTTTGCTCTCCCAGTCCCTGTGGGATGGAGACAGCCAGGAGCTCCTCTTGGAAGCCTGGCTCAGCTCCCACCTGGCTTGTGGACAGCAGCACCTCTAGGACACCACCCCGAAGGTAAACATGACATAAACCAGCACAGAGCTGGAGTCTGAAGGCAGTGTGAGGAGAAGGCTCTGTTCCAGTGAACTCCACCAGGGCAGAACCTGTGCCAGCCTTGCAGGGAGAAACAAAAGCCTCTAAAGCCCCATCTCATTTAAAAAAGCATAAATCCACCAAAACCACTTACACACCTAAAGCTGGGACTCACTTAAGTACTTTACTGGATTTATGCTGCTCTTTCTAGAAATACCATTAATGCTCCAGCAGGAGGGACATGGGGAAGCAGAGTCTTGACCTGCCTTGGCTTGGTCACAGACAGAGAGAGCTCAAGAGGTGACAGCAGCCACCCCCAAGTGCACATTACCCCCCTTTTTGTTTGTTTGAAAAAGACTTCATGCCAAACTGGAAAGACTTTTGCTTGCACGCTACAAAATAAAGGCTGCTTTTAAATACCACCCCCCTCCCTCCACGGGAAAAGCTTAAATTTAAGTATACATTGAAGTATTATAATGAGCACAAAGTAAAGACAACTATTGAAGGAAGCCAAAATACCTCCAAACACTCCAATTCACGAGTAATTTGACTAAAAATCCTGCTGTGGTTACTGCTGACCCTCTCAACATGAAGCAAACCAGGAGCTGAACAGTGCCCTTAGCCAGATGTTGGAACAAGAGAACCTTTAAGGTCCCTTCCAACCCAAACCATTTCATGATTTCTCTATCAAATTATTCCAAAAACACCTTATTGATGGGAAATACGTGCATAGAGAGGCTGGATTTGGGAGCAACCCTTTTGGTGTAGGAGAACCCACCAGCATGGCACATCAACCATTGTCCTTCAGCCACACCAGAGATGTGCATCAATTTATTATTTAAAAAGTTTATTTTTCCTTTGTGCAGCCAGCTAGATGAGGTTTCAAAAGCAAGAGAGGCCTATTAAAATTAAACCTGCGTGGGCAACGAGTTAAGAAGCAGCTGAAACTGTAAATAAACAAAGTCCTTCTCCTGAGCACGAGCGTGGAGAACTTTGCTGCACATTCCGTCACAGAATCAGTAACTCAACCTCAAGAGAGATGCCAGGAGGAGATAGGCAAACCAAGGGGGTTCAGGTATTGCCAAATGCCTGGCAGAGCCAGCCAAGCCAAATCTCTGTCCCTGGGCAAGTGTGTGGGTACAGAAAGTTCTGATTTATGGCCTCATGAGCAGCTGGTTTGTGCACTGACCCTTCAAACACCTCCTGCCACAGCTCTCCTTCAGCCAGCTTTGCCTGCCTGTCAGCAGAAAGTAAATGGTTTTTTTTCCAGCTTAAAAAAAAGCCAAATACACTTAAAAACAACCATGGGCTCAGGACAGCCAGGCTGGGCTGCAACCACCTCAAGGGATTTGCCAGGAACATCCCAGCCATGTTCAGAACGGGGTTGGTGTCACCAGTATCAGGGCATTTTCAAATAAAATCAGGGCTTTTTTTTCAAAGTATCAGGGCTTTTATAAATAAAACACACCCTGAGATGTTTCAGGCAAACCTCAGACACTAAACCTGGGACTCAGGCACACACAGAGCTCCGAGCTGGAACGGGATCAGGGTCTGACTGAGGTTCCCAATCCCAAATCCACAGAGCCACACCTGGCTGACAGGGACAAGGGCCACCCCAAAGCACCTCTGTCTGCTCAGGGAAACTCCAAGGATTTGAGAGCTCAGGTGAGCATTTCTGCTTCTAAAAGGAAATAAATGATGAAATCAGCACTGGGATGACAGGCCCTGATGAGACACGGGAGGCAGTGAGGCGCCTTTAGGAGCCTTCTCCAGCAGCAGCTCCTCCATTCCAGGCCTCTGATGACACATGGGAGTAAAGATCATTTGATTAGATGTTGTAAAGTGCTGTAAAACCATATGGATTTATAAAAAAAGGCTGCTGCAGCAGGAGAGGAGGAACTCCTGGGAATCCTCTGCAAGGTCCAGGCAGGGACAGGCTCAGCTTTGATCTGCCATGGACAGAAGGTTCAGCACAAGCTCTGCCAAGGCGTTGCCTTGGACAGGAGGACAAAGTCTGGCTCCCAGGGAGGTTCCTTCCAGTCAGAGCTGTCTCAGCATCCCCAAGCTCCGCTGTCCTTGGCCACAAACACTCGGAAGGTTGGGAGGGGAGGTGAGTGACAAGGAAAAGGAAAAACAACTCTGTTTTTCCAGCGGCGTGAGCCTGTTTCTCAAGAATCCAGCCCTGCCTGCGAACAAGATGGGGAAGAGATGGATCAGCTACAAAAATCCCCCTCCAAGGACACCCTGTGGTGCAGAGAGGGGTGACAGTGCCAGGCTGGGGGCCAGGGAGAAGGGAGACAGCTGTGTTTGTAGTCCCATATTACTGCAGCCGACCCCAAAGCCCTGAACACCCCTTGGCAGCTCAGCCTCTGGAATGCCACTTTGGCGACTGCCACCTCTGGATCCCAGCATTGCCCCCTTCCCACATATCTGGGCAATGCCAGCTTTTCAGCGATGCCAGGGAGCCTGTGCTCAGCCCTGGGTGAAGGCAACTTTCACAGCTCAGCACCCAGAGCTGGGTTTGGGGGGTATTACACTCCATCACCCCCCTCAAGGCTGGGCAAGAGCAACGCATTGCACCTGTTGGGGCAAAATTAAAAACACCCAGCCCAAAAAACAACCCCCAAACCAATTCACAGAGCAGCCCAATCTGGCACACTGTCCCCAGCACCCCCATCAACAGCAGGCAGCGTCCAACTCCCCCAGGAGACCCAGGCAGAGGGAGTGTGAAGTTACACCGCAGCATCCTGGAATCACAGAACTGTGGATGGTTTGGGTTGGAAGGGACATTAAAGTTCTACCCAGTTCCAACCCCTGTGCCAGGGGCAGGGACACCTTCCACTGTCCCAGGCTGCTCCAAGCCCCAATGTCCAGCCTGGCCTTGGACACTGCCAGGGATCCAGGGGCAGCCACAGCTTCTCTGGGCACCCTGTGCCAGGGCCTGCCCACCCTCCCAGGGAACAATTCCTTCCCAATATCCCATCTAAACCTCTCCTCTTTTAATCTAAACCATTCCCACGTAAAAACTCAGGTGGATCTGCCCGTGTAAAAAGTCAGGTGGATTCCCAACCTGCCCCTTCCCGGGGCTGAGCACGGAAACCCAATCCCTCCTCATTCCCTGTCAGCTCCCAAAAACCCACCTGTGGAGACATTGCCTTGCTGTCCGGAGCCAGATCCAGCTCCGGGAGCTGCTTCTGCGAGGCAGGAGGGGAAGCAAAGTCCAGGAGAGCCGGGAGGCTTACGGAGAGAGCTGCCGAGTCCCAACAGAGCCCCTTTTGTTCCCGAGCTCCCGATAAGGAGCGGGAGCCCAGGCACACTTCCCTGCCGTGTGACCGCAGCCTCCTCCCGCTTCCCTGAATTCCAAAATAAAAGCACCTCCTGGAAGCTCAGCTGCCCTGCCAGCCCCGCTCCAGGTGCTCACGCTTCCCAGGAATCCATCCCTAAATAAAAAGGTTGAATTTCAAGTCGACCTGTCGACGCTTATCTAGTCCTTCCTGGTGTTTCGGGTGAATAATTAAGCGTTAAACGACCAATTCCTTCCTGATAGCCGCAAAGGGAGGGATGAATAAAGGCTGGATTGCTCACCAGGGGCAGGTCAGGAGCGCTTTGGGTGACGCAGAGGGTGATCTCCGGCAGGCAGGGACAATATTGACCCCAAAGAAGAGCTGCTCGGGGGTGCCAGCCGAGTTTACAAACACTCCAGTGCCAGCCTGGCCCAGCTCCCTGCAAACACGAGCCCAGTAAAGCCAGCGCCGTGGCAGAGCTGATCCATGGGGTTTTTTCCCTTCCCCTCGGCACCGCTCACACCCACAAGTTTTGAGGGTTTTCTCTGGTTTTCTGTTTCCTCTCTGCAGAAACCTCCCATATTTCAAGCTCCCTCAGTCCTGCCTACCCAGCACAAACACGCCGATTTCCTTCCCTTTACCTTCCCACAAAGCACGTTTTCTCGAGGTTATCCTTGCTGTCCTCTGGGCCACATCCTTCCTGGCGTGCAGAGCTCTGAACCCACTGACTGCAAGGGTCCTGCACCTTGATAAGCAGCTGACCTCTGGAGCTGAGTCCAGGCCAGCCCAGATTCCTGCTCAGGAAGGAGTTATGCTTTAACCCGAGCTCTGCTTGGATCTGCTCCTCCACACAGCAGGTCACAGCCTTTCTGCTCCTCTGCTCATGCCTCAAGACCTCAGAGAACATGAGAGCACAAAATCAGACACTAAAACTAACTAGGAAATCCCAATCCCTGCCTGTTTTACTTCTCAAACTCTTATTGAGACACCTTTGCTCCCACTGCTGCCCCCGCTCACCTCCTGGTCCTTCCCGGTGTCCCACAGCCCAGTTCCCACGTTCCCAGTCCCACACAATCTCCTTGTGGTTCAAGATAAGGCTCCAAGGACTTTGTTTTCCAAACTCCTTCCAGCCTATTTCCTATGGGGCAAACACTTCAACTCAGATCTTTTCTGACCAGCACATAAATTTCTCACCCCAGGCCTGCACTCGGGTCCTGCCCTCAGGGACACCCCTGGCCGATTTACACTCCCATCCTTCCCTCTACACAGTACTGAATCTACACAACAAATTAATTTCCTTGGTATTTTCAGGCTTTAAGATATCAAATTATCACCACGGACTGATTTGGGAGAGCTGGAGCCTCTCTGCTCTGGAGCCAGGCTGGGAGAGCTGGGGGTGCTCACCTGGAGAGGAGAAGGCTCCAGGGAGAGCTCAGAGCTCCTTGCAGGGCCTAAAGGGGCTCCAGGAGAGCTGGAGAGGGACTGGGGACAAGGCATGGAGGGACAGGACACAGGGAATGGCTTCCCAGTGCCAGAGGGCAGGGATGGATGGGATATTGGGAAGGAATTGTTCCCTGGGAGGGTGGGCAGGCCCTGGCACAGGGTGCCCAGAGAAGCTGTGGCTGCCCCTGGATCCCTGGCAGTGCCCAAGGCCAGGCTGGACATTGGGGCTTGGAGCAGCCTGGGATAGTGGGAGGTGTCCCTGCCCATGGTACAGGGTGAGACTGGATGAGCTTTAAGGTCCCTTCCAATCGAAACCATTCTGGAATTCTCTGAATACAATATGGATGTTCACTTGCTGTCACAGAGGGCTCATGGCCCTTCGTCTCTCGGTGCAGGGGAGCAGAAAGGCTTTGGGGACAGTGGGGACATTGCTCAGGGCTCCACATGCTCCCCCAAGGACAGGTGAACAGACACTGAACTGCACCATTTCAAGTCCATCATCTGTCCAGGACAGAATAAGCACCAGTTCCAGCAGGCAGCCCCTGGAGAGGGGCTTGTGACCATTTCATTCACGGGGCTTTTGGGTCAGCTCCATGACCAGAGGCCTACTGAGGCCATTCCAGAAACTGGGAATGGCACTGCTACAGAAACCCTGAGCTCTTATCTGCACATCCTCGTCCCCACCAGACCTTCACACCCGAGTTAGGACAGCCAGGGAACAGCTGAACTCAGCTCTGTCCTCGTGCTCTGAGCCCCTTGGACAGCTCAGAGGAGGTTACAAAGCTCAACCCCATCTTTTCAGCCTGGCTGGCCTCTGCCAGACATGCATCCCGTGGTAACAGTGGTGTGGAGAGGCACAGGAGGAAAAAACCTCACCTAAAATACCACAGATTGCAAAGCTCCCAAATGCTCTGTGCTCAGCAGGCCAGCTCTGTCTTCAGGGGGGCCAGCATCTCCCTGGGAATTCTGTACTAGGAAAGGAGGGCTCAGAAGGTCTACAGGGCTCCTGGGAAGGGACACAAGGAACCTGCAGCAGGCTCCTACACTCACCCCACAGGGGCTCCTCACAAAACACAAAACACAAGGCATGAGGAACGAGGAATGGTGGCGATGGCTCTGGGAAGGGATCCTGCACAGCCGAGCTCTGGTCCCCACGTGCTCCCTTCTGTGTCCCAACCCACGGTTGGGGCCCTGTGAGCCCCTGGGCCCCTTCACAGAACCTCTGAGCAGCTGGAGAAACCCAGCAACGAGGATTTCAATGGCCTCGCTCTGATTTTTGCCCTCGAAAAGAAGGATTCGATTCAATTGCTCGGCATGGAAAGAAATTCCGGCTTTAATGGAGTTTCACAGAGTTGATGTGTCGGCCTGAAAGCTGCTGCTGCTCACTGCTGCACGGTACGTCACAGAATATTCTGAGCTGGAGCTCTTCCAGCTGCACCTGTGGGCAGGCAGGCCAGGAGAGCCAGGAGTAGCTCCTGATCCCAAAATACACAAAACTTGGGACCTCCCCAAGTCCCATTTTCCTCCCCAGATGCACTCCCCCTGCTCTGTACAACTCCCTGCTGGACAAACAGCCAGAGGAGACGTGCTTGGACAGGTGAAGGCTTCCAGGGAAAGCCAAATTCCCCTCTCGTGGCTGTGCAGAATGTGTTTTCCTGGCTGCTTGCAGGAGGAGCCACGGCAGCCGCCCAGCAGATGGCAACAGCCCTGCACAAGGCACTGCATCCGCAGCATTTACAGCTGCCTGTCCTGCAGAGCTCAGCCAGAGCCTTCCTCCGACCTTGCTGGCCCAAAACACGAGTTCCCAGCGCTAAAAATCCTTCTTTGGGGTATTTATGGCACTCCCAGGTAGTCTTTACAGAGCATTGGCTCTGCCTCTCCTCCAGCCCACCTAAAGTTATATATCTCCATGCCCATCCCAGCCTAATCCCAGCATTTTCATGGCTTGTTTTCCTTTCTGGAGAGTCATCCTTCCCACTCTGCATTGCCCAGGGGGGCTCACCTGCCCCAGGAGCAGAGCAGAGGGGCAGAACCCTCCGCCTAGGACAAGGCACAGGGGTATCCCTGTGATGCTGGGCTGATGGTTGAGCTTGGAGGTCTTTTCCAGCCTTAATGATTCCATGATCCCAAGAAAGCTAACTCCAAATTCACCTCCGTGTCCCCCAGAGCATTGCAGATGACTCCTGTGCCTCAGCACTGAGTCATGAGCTCCTCAGGAGCTCGCAAGGGAGGCGAGGAGCACTCCCACCTTCCAGGCAGTCAGCAGCCAAGCCGTGCCAGCCCAGCCTGTTGGAAAGCAGGGCTCAGGTGGCCCTATGGAAAAGCTCTGAGCTCTCTTCACCTGGCTTGGACAAAGCAGGAAGGCTGTCATTAGTTTTTTGTGGTTTCTCCCCCAGCAACCACCACACTTCCACCTTGGGCAGGAGAAGACACCGGTGGGGCAGCAGGGAGGTGATCCCAGCTGGGTGATGCTCTCCCTGCTCCCAGTGGGTGCACAGGGAGGAGGTTCCTCTTGGAAGTGTGACAGCAGAGCTGGAGGGATTGGGACGAGCCCTCTGCAAGCCCAGCTGGAGGCACAAAAGCCACATGGCTGCTGTCTCAGCAGAGCCACAGGAGCAGAAATCCTCTTTGAAAGCACCTGAACAGACAGCCCTGTCTGCTGGACACACCTGGAATGGTGCACCAGGAGCCACAAGCTCCATGTCACATCCAGAGCCACACCAGAGGCTGAACTGGGTGAGTATCCAACAGCACAAATTCCCAAATTCACACCTTGTCCCCTTCCAAAGCCTTTTGCTGGAGGAAGCACGTGCTGGTGCTTCTCTCTGTAGAGCCAAGGCTGGGTGTGAGTCCCCAGCTCTGGGCTCTCAGGGTTTCCTAGGGATGCCGAGCTCTCCTCATGGCAGTCACCAGAAGAGGACATGAGTCAGCAAGCACAGCAACCTTATTAACCAAGAGAAGACATTTTCCTGGAGACCACTTAAAGCACTTGTTTACACTGGTTTGAACAAAGACTGAGGAGAAAAGCTCCCTGTCAGACCCCAGCACTTGGGAGCACTGAGCACTCCAGCTACTGGGATTTTGGGGCTGTTTAAAGAGGGACCACAGCCAGTGCTCCACTCCAGCAACCACAACTGCTCCCAGCACTTCTGCAATTCCTTCAGCTCTGATGTGACAGGGGAGGAGAAAACCCAGCTGTGCCCCTTCACCCCATGGCCCTGCCACAAGCAGAGGGGCTCAGCCAGTACCTGAGGTGTCCCAGCTGTGTTTTGGGGTGTGTTTAGCTGCGTGTTCCTGTGCAGCATCTTCCCAGGGCTGACACAGGGACATCCCAGAGCCCCAGCTGTGTTTTGGGGTGTGTTTAGCTGCATGTTCCTGTGCAGCATCTTCCCAGGGCTGACATGGGGACATCCCAGAGCCCCAGCTGTGTTTTAGGGTGTGTTTAGCTGCGTGTTCCTGTGCAGCATCTTCCCAGGGCTGACACGGGGACATCCCAGAGCCCCAGCTGCTGCTTGGTGCAGTGAGAAGTTTACTCCGAGGAAAGGTGATGTCTTCACTTTGAAAGGTGATTTTCCCCCCTCATCTCTTCTGGAGAATCCAAGCAAGATGGAACACAGACACTGGGAAAGGTTGTTTGTTCTGCTCTCTGCCTTGATGATGCCCTGCTGCCCCTCAGGAAGGAGGGTCTGCCGGAGCCCTCTCCAGCTCTTTTCCCGATGCTCCCGTGAGGAAAATGCCTTTGCTGCTCCCAGCAGGATGCTCTGTACCATGGCTTCTCCCTCCCTGAGCCAGCTCCAGCTCTCCAAGGCACAGCACTCCAGGAGGTGTGGGATAAAAAGCACGTTGGGAGCTCACGGCTCAGCCAGGAGAGAACAAAAACCCCCTCGCCCCAAGACTCTGGTTTATTTTTACACTCCCAAGGCTGAGTGGTATTTCTCGTGCATGTTCTCATTTGCTGAACCTCTATGAAATCCTGGCAGGCTGGAAATTATTTCGAATCATGTATCCAAGACAACAAGGATAATTCTTCCCCGGCATGTTAAACGTAGAGCTGTCCTTTAGACGACTACACTGAATTCAGTATAAAAATCCACTCAGATCTTTTGGAAAAGGAGATTTCAGGACTCATCACCTTTTTCCTTTGGGTCACCTTGTCTTTTCAAGGAAAGGCTGGCCCAGCAGCAGAAGTATTTCATCCCAGTGGGGCACACACCTGCCTTGTTGGTATTGCTGCCCAGAATAGCTCCCAGCGCTGACAGAGCTCATCTATGTTAAATTAGCCCTTGGAAAACATCCCCGCTAGGAATCTCAGGCAAGACAGTCCCTAGACACAGGTCTGAGGAGCAAACAGTGAAAGCCTTTGCCTGTCACAGCCTCTACACTGCTCAGTCCAGCGTTAAAATGCACATTTGTGACCTTGCACCACATAAAAAATATGGAAATCCATCTCCCTGCCTGCCTTCCTGTCCCACTTCTCCCCAGCTGTTCCTGAGGCTTGTAACTACCTTTCAAAAAGGAAAAATAAACCAATATTCAACATTGCCCAGAGAAGCTGTGGCTGCCCCTGGATCCCTGGCAGTGTCCAAGGCCAGGCTGGACATTGGGGCTTGGAGCAGCCTGGGACAGTGGGAGGTGTCCCTGCCCATGGCAGGGGGGTTGGAACTGGATGAGCTCTAAGGTCCCTTCAACCCAAACCATTCCATGACTTTATGATCAGCTGGACAAGACCCAATCTATCACTAACCTTTTATCAAGAAATCACAAGGCCAAAATGATGTACTACAGACTATAGCAAGCAAAACCACATACGTATATAAATATATATATTTGCATGCAAATACAAAGCAGGTTGGGAGTCTCATTGCCAGCAACAAGTTGTGTGATCAAAATCACACAGAATCCTAAATACCCTGAGTGGGAAAGGGTCCACAAGGATCAGAGCACAACTCCTGGTCCTGCACAGGACAACCCCAAAAACATCCAGGCTACCAAGACACTGGTGTCAGAACCCTGGGGAGGGAAGTTTGGAAAAGGAAAAGGGAAGGGAAGTGATTCAGTCCCCCTGTGGGACAGGGACCCAGCCATGCCTTTTCTCTCAAGGCACCTGCAGCACCTCCTGCTCCAGGCTGGAAGGCACACAGCAGGAATGGGTGAAGCCTTCCAAGCCAAGCCCACAACACCCAGACACAGACAAGAGATCTCTCCTTTCCAGCTGGGAACTGCAGGATTGCTGCTGCAACATGCTCCTGTGGTCAGGAATGCAGGGGAGAACCAGGCCATGGAGGCTTTAACTACAGGAAAACAATCCATACCAGAGAAATACCCCTGATCAAGCCCAAGAATAGAGAGGAAATGTAGATTTTTGTCCTTTGCTCTGCCTTTTACTGGCCAAACAGCACCAAAAGTCAACATCCCACTGCTCTGCTGTGTCACAGGCTCCTTTTGAGGTACACCTCAAAACCAAGCTCAGGTTCTCCAGGCTCAGAAACTCCAGCAGGAAGACAAACCCAAGAGCAGCAGGTCCCCTTCCCATGTCCCCAGTGTTTCACCAGAGAAAGGAGCTCCCTTTCCACCCAGGGCACTGTGCCCTCCTCTTTCAGTTCTATCAACACCGAATTGAACTTCAACAGCACCAAATGCTCGCTGCAGGTTCTCTGGGCCCATCACCTGGAGACTGGATTTGTCTTTATGTGTTAAATATCCCTGGGCCCCATCACGGCAAGCTCCCCTCTCCCCAGGCAGAGCCTCCATGCCCAAATCCCACTCCACGTGCAGCCAACATTTATGGGAATGAACAGAGCTCATACTTGCCTCAAACGTGACGAAGTCGTCAAACTCATCGGGACAGGCCGGGGCTTCCTCCTCGGGGGTATATCCCATATCATACAGCTGGCTGTCAGGGTCTGCAGGGGGAAACAAACACATGTTTGGGATCACCAGGAGGAAAATGTGCACCCTCGAGCCAAGGGTGGCTTTGGGGGACACGACAGTGGCAGGACAGGACCTTCCACGTGCACGCACCAGTGCCTCCAGCCCTCAGGAAGGGCCCCTGCTCCCAGGCATCCTCCCTCCACCCAGGGTGCAGGGCAATGGCTTTGGCTTCTCCCTGCCACAAACCCTACAAGGCCCCTCGTTGCTCCAACAGGGCTGGCTCCTGGATTCATCCCTACCCCTCTGCTCCCTCCATTCCTTTCCCCTGCTTCTTCCCTATCTCCGTTTCCCGCATCCTCTTATCCTTCTCCCAGCAGGCTCTAATCCTGCTGTGGGCAGGGAATGCATGGGACGTGTGTGTGACAGCCAAGTGCCATGGGAACGGCGGGGAAGGCAGGCGGCAGCTCCTCGGCGCCTGCTCCTCCCGCGGCCGCGCACATCAGGAGCATCCGCGCGGGAACAGAAGGTTTGTGGCGAGAGATCTTTAAAATAAATTCCTCCTCCCACCCCAAACCTACCCCCCTCATTGGCAGCATCGCTCCCGGCCCTTCCAGCGAGGAAGGCGGTGAGAATTCCCCGTGCTCCCTTCAAGCAACAGCTAATGGCCGATCCGGCACACGGCCTAGATCCAGGGCTGGAAGCACCAAATCGGGAGCGGTGCTGCAGTCCCAAAATAAACAGCAGGCTCGAGCCCACACGCCTGGAGCTGCCATCACTGCAGCACCCGGCCTGGCTGCTGCCGAGGAGGGAGGAGGAGGAAGCACCTGTTCCCATTCCCAGGGAATGCACAAGGGTTTGGGGAGGGATGGGGGTCACCTTTCTGTGCCCTCCAGAGCCCTGTCCCAGGCCGCCCCAGAGGGGCACATAAGGCACATTTGTCCTGCTGCAGCCTCCCAGGTGGGACAGAGCCAGCTCCATCCAGAGGGGAAATTCCCTACAGAGGCACAGGCAGGGCTCCCACTTTGGGCCCCTCTCCAGGTATCAAGAAAGGCCATTTTTCATTAAGAAATCACATCGTGGTCATTTCATACATCTGGTGAAAGGTCCAGGGATCAGAGGTTGGTCAAAGCACTGGGGGTGCTCAGCCCAGAGAAGAGAAGGCTCCAAGGAGAGCTCAGAGCCCCTTACAGGGCCTAAAGGGGCTCCAGGAGAGCTGGAGAGGGACTGGGGACAAGGGATGGAGGGACAGGACACAGGGAATGGCTTCCCAGTGCCAGAGGGCAGGGCTGGATGGGATATTGGGAAGGAATTGTTCCCTGGGAGGGTGGGCAGGCCCTGGCACAGGGTGCCCAGAGCAGCTGTGGCTGCCCCTGGATCCCTGGCAGTGCCCAAGGCCAGGTTGGACACTGGGGCTTGGAGCAGCCTGGGACAGTGGGAGGTGTCCCTGCCATGGAATGAGATGAACTTTATGGTCCCTTCCAACCCAAACCATTCTGAGAATCTCTATCAGGGCATGGGATGGAGTAAGGACTCAGGCCTGCAGCAACACCTCCCACTCAAACACCATCCCCTTTGCTCCTCTCAGGTGACCATTAAATGCAGACCCAGGATGTACTGGAGCCACCAGGAGATGCTGCAGCCACCACCCAGAGTGGTTCCCTGGGCTGGGAGAAATTGAACACGTGGCACCAAGGAATGATCCCTCCCCTCAGCTGGGCCTGGAGCTCCCAGGGGTGAGGCTGTGAACCCACCCCAGGAATGACCCAAATTGCTTTTCCAGCAGCCACATCCAGCGCTGTGCTCCACAGGGTCAGGGCTGCAGCAGGGGGAAGGTCACAGTTTAGGACTTTGATATCCCACAGCTCTCCCACTATGGCACCAGCACGGGTGCTGCTCCGAGCTCTCCTCCAGCTGCTGAGCCAGAGCAGGGCTCTGGGATACACCTGGAATGCTGCTGCCCGGGCACCCTGTTCAGGGCAAGGCCACCTCCTGCTCTGACTCTTTGGGTTGGCACTGGAGGACCTCAGATTTGATGACCTTGGAGGTCTTTTCCGGCCTTAAAAATTCCATAATCTGTAGACCGCATTGTCCCTCTCCTCAATTGTCCCTCTGTCCCCACCCGCACAGCTCCACCTGTGAGGCTGAGCCTACAACCAGGAGGAGTTTTCACATTAGTGCTGTTGTGGGATTTGAGCCTCCCAGCTGCCAGCAGGGAGGGGATGGGGACAGCGACAGTGACCTGCTCACCACACAGCCACGGGAGCATCTCAGTAGGGACCACCAAGAGGAGCCTTTGCCCACGTCTGTCACCCTGGATTTAGCCTTCTGATCTTTTTTGTTTGCATTTTTGCTATGGAGTCTCTCACACATTTCATACAAACAAAGCAATGTTTCTATAACCATCTCTCTGGGTTTTCATTCCTTTCCTGATAGAGTTTGATGGACTTCTGGTTCGACCAGTGGAATTGGAAAGGAAGAAATCTTAGTATCCAATCCACGGGGGGTTCAAAAAATGTATAAAAAGCAGTGTCCAAAAAGTTCCTTTTCCCTTTTGTGTTCTCATTCACTCTGTGTGTGTGTGTGTGTGTGTTCATTTTGTGTTCTCTTGTGATACACGTCTGAGGGCAAAACCAAACCCAAGCAGTGCTCCTGGAAGGCGACTCGTGTCACAGCACCCAGAGGGGACAGGCAGCCACCTCTCCTGCCAGCCAGCACACCCAGCAGTGGCCAGCTCCAGGCCACCAACTGCCAGCCCACAGCAGCCCCTGGAACCACAGAGCATCCCAAAGGCACAGGCTGCTCCCTTCTCCTTATTCCCACATCATTTCTCTTCCTCCCCCTCCAAGCAGACACACAAACACTTCCTACTCTTCTACAGACACAGATAAAGATATTTATCCTCCTCTTTCCTTCCAGAGGGCCTTGGAAAGGGAGGATTTGCAGGCAAGTGAAAGATTCGCTTTGGAATCAGGGGTATGAAGCGTGGGCAGAGCACAGGCACAGGCAGCTCCTGCCATCCATCACCTGCCTCCTGCCCAGCTCCTGCCCAAACCAAGGGCTCCAGAGCCTTCCCAGCCCTTTAGGGAATGAACATGTTGGGGATGAACGGGATCCTTGTTGCTCCATCTGTGTGCAGAGAGCCCAGCCCAGGTCTCTGGCTAGGATGGGTTTATTTTCACAGCAAATTCCAGTGCGAAAATCAAGGAAAGCCCATCTGAGAGGTCACCTGCAGCCTCGTGGTGGCATGGCCAGCAGAAGCCATGCCCAGGAGCCAGCATTCCTCGTTCCCACCTCCCCACACTCCACAGAGAGCAAAGACAAACAGCACCACAAACAAAGGTTGACTTTTCTGCTGGATTCATTCCCTCCCCCTCCAAAAAAAAGCCATATGGTGCTTTGTGTATAGGGAGAGTTGCCATGGAGAGCCTGCCTGCACGTCTGCCAGCACAATAGCCTGCGTTCAGCTTGCAAATTCCTGGCCAAAAGAGCCAAAAAACCCTGGGAGCCAAAAACTCGGAGACCCTGGGTGTGGAGTGGCTCTCCCCAGGTGCAGAGGGAGCCATGTGGTGACAGCTGGAGAGGTTTGCTCCCCCCATACCAGCAACAGAGCCAGGGATGGTCGTGGGCCACCAGCAGAGCACTGAACAGCCCCACGGCACAGGCTGAGCTCAGACCCTCACGTTCCCTTTGCTCTCCTCCCTGGACATCAAAGTCAAGCCCCAGCTGAGCCCTGCTCTGCTTCACATCCCCTTCTCCCTGCCCCTCACACACAGAGCAGCCTTTCCTTGCTCACTCCTATCCCTGATTTCTCTTTCCTTCCTCCTCACTGAGTCAATGTGGTCACAACACTCAGAGTCACCTCTTCCCAACTCTGCTCAAACCCAAGCTTTAGCCCAGGGCTGGGGGTGGCCTCAGGCATTGCCTTTTGTCCTCCGAGTGTCCATGACCAGCTTCTCCTGCACTTCCAGCTCTATCCATCACTCCCACTGCCAGTCTGGTCACATCCATGAACACCCAAAAACCTTAAAGGTAAAAATGAGGCTCTGAGAGATCCTCCAGGCAGTTTTGCTGCCAAAAAAATCACAGAAATCATGGAATCATTAAGGATGGAAAAGCCCTTTAAGGTCATCAAGTCCAACCATTCCCCCAGCACTGCCAAGGCCACCACTGACCCCTGTCCCCAAGTGCCACATCCACACAGCTTTGCAATCCCTGCAGGGATGGTGACCCCACCACTGCCCTGGGCAGCTGTGCCAGTGCCTGACCACCCTTTCCATGAAGGAATATTCCCAATATCCAACCTAAACCTCCCCGGTACAGCCTGAGGCCATTTCCTCTTGCCCTGTCCCTGGAAGTCACCATTTAAAAGCCATGTGAGTGTGGCACTTGGGGACATGGGTCAGTGGTGGCCTTGGCAGTGCCGGGGGAATGGTTGGGCTCAATGGTCTCAGAGGGCTTTCCCAACCTAAATAATTCCATGGGCTCTCCATGGGGATGGATGAGACCTCTTCCCATGTCTTGTTGTGCTTCAGAGCTCTCAGCATCACTTGGGCTCTCCCAGGAACCCTCAGGAACAGCAGTTCTGGGATAAGGCTCCTGAAATAGATTCTAAAAACTGCTTCCAGGAGGCAAGGTGGCAGTGAAAAGGCACCTTGAGCGAAGGGCTGTGGGTACAGCACTGACACGCAGGTCACACAGAGCCACTTTTATCGGCTTCACATAGGAGTGACCCAGAAAAAACAGCCTTGCAGGAGAATTTAAGTCATCTGCCAACACGCTGCACACACTGCTGCAAGCCACAGAGCCTCAGACTCCCAGGGATTCCAACAGGATGGATCATGTGAGCTCACAGACCTGCATTATTCAGTGTGGGAATCAGGCCTGGAACCTGCCTGGGTGGCAGAGAGTAAAACAGAGCCCAAAATTGAGCAGGACAAAGTTAGGGTTGGCTTAAGGGAGAATGAGTGATGCAAACCCAGCTCCCTTACTGGGAATGCTGCTGGAAAATGGGAGGGGAAGAGACACATAGCCAAGTATTTAAAAGTTGCAGGAATTTAGGAGGATCCTGCACAGGAGAAGCCACTGTCCAGTATTTCCAGAGGCAGCTCAGGGTCTTGTGCTTCCACCAAAACTTAAGCACCCGTGTGGTGTTATCCCTGAGGGATAAAGCCAGCACCAATCCCATCACCAACCTTTTCCTTCCCCAGAGTGGCCCAGGAGCACATTTATAACCTGATGCTCCCAGAAAAGAGCAGCCTTCTGCTCTCTGCTTTTCCTGTAGCTCAGCTCCTCCTGGAGATGGGCCAGCAGAGCAGGAGCACTTACTGAAAACTATCACTTCCCAACCCAAAATGCCACAGGGGATGGAGCAAGTGGCAGCCCAGGCTCCCGGAGAGGCAGTGGTAAAATTAAGGTTGCTTACACAACCCTGGCTAATGCTCCTCAGCATTCCCTGAGTATCACACTGCTCATGGACTGGGACTCATCACACATTCCTTTTGATCCCCTTCCTTCAGCACAGGCCCTCCAGCCTCCTTCAGACACACCACATAAAGCCACCATGACAGGAATTAACTCCATGGCATCCAAGCTCTTTGGAAGCACAAATCCAGCTGCCTTCCCTTCCCTCTCAGAGGCCAGGTGAGCATTGCTGCCTCCACCCCGGGGATGGACCAGGAGGCCACCACTGACACCTGGAATTTGGTGCTGAGTTTGAAACGTGGGATCTCATTTTTAATTCCCAGCAATCTGAGTGGTCTTTTCAGTGTGTGCCAGTCACCAAGACCAGCTCAGGATCCTGCAGGCTTGTGCCAGCTGGGAACCAAGGCTCACTGCTGGAGGTGTGGAAAATGAGGAGCTGGCTGTGGCCACCAGAAGGAGGCTCAGAGCCATTCTGTGATGGAGAGACTGAGCCTCCAAAATAGCACTTGCTGCTGGTGAGGAGACCTCCTGATGTCCTCCAGCTCCTTCACCCCTTCTACCTCCAAATCTCTACACTTCTGGAAACTAAGCTGCATTTTTCAGACAGAGATCATAGAATCATTAAGGTTGGAAAAGTCCTCCAAAATCATCGAGTCCAACCATTAACCCAGCACTGCCAAGGCCACCACTGCCCCATGTCCCTAAACTCCCCTGTTCCGTGAGGAGACTGAGGCAGCACCTCTGGAAGGAGCTCGTGGAACTATGAACCAGCAGAACATCCCAAGTCAGCTTCCAGGAGCACAGTGCTGGCACAGCCTTGGGGACACCCTGTGGCCACTTGGGGACACTCTGTGGCCACTCTCCTGTCAAGGGCTGGAGAACCCAGAAGCAGAAGGTCCCTGAGATGCTCCACACCTGGCCTGCTCCAGGCAGGAGCTCACAGAGGATGAGTGGCACCCTTTAGGTAAGATTGTCCCACAAGCAAAATAAAATTCAAGAGAACCTTGGCACAGGAGCTCCAATGGATCAGAGGCTGTGACACTCCAAATAAAACAGGCAGAAACCAGCCTGGGACTCACTGGATGCCACCATCCCATCCTGAAGGCTTCAGCCTTTCAGCTCAAAGCTCTCACATGGAGAAATCAGGATAAGAGTTAAACCCAGCTCAATCCTCCCCAGCTCAGAGCTTCCAATCCCAGGCCTGAGAAATGCTCACAATGTTCTTACCTCCAAGCATGGCTGAATTTCATTATCAGAGCAGTGCCTGTGTGGTCCAGGCACCGCTTCCAGACCCACGAGGATTAAAGGAAATACTTTCAACACCTACAGCACTTGCACCAACATGCAGGCATTAGTATTTGTCAATCAGGTCTCACTTGCCATTTCTGCCCTCCACTAGGCACACCAAAAACTGACCACAATTAATGCCAAGCCTCTCCAAAGCTGTCACTGAGCCCTGGAAAGTGGTTTGGATCAGAAGCACCCACATGAAGGACATGAAGGACAGGAGATCTGTGAGCCTGGGTAGGGACTACAGGCATCCCCTGCTCCAGCCTGGGCTCCAACCTCAACAACAGAGCTGCAAAATCACCAACAAAAACTATTTATAAACTTATTTATAAAGCTTCTGATCTCAGACTTGCCCTCGAGGTCCTGGCCAGAACCCAGCCTGGGTTTAGGGGAAATTTGGGGACAGAAGATACATAAGAGGCACTGAACTACACCTGCAGGAAGAATTCTCCCCAAGGTGGTGTTCCACAGTTCTGAGCCATCTCTTGGGAATGATGACTGTGCTGCTCAAACACGTCCTGGCTGTTACAGGGAGGGTGGAGCAGCCCCTGTGCCCTCCTGCTGCTGGGCCATAGCAGAGCAGTTTGGAGTCCCAGTCCTCCAAAATCCCTTAAAAGCTATCCAGATTAACAGGAAAATTAATCTCCTTCCCTGTTTCTCCCCCTATCTCCAACACTGCCAGAGAATCCCTGGGAAACAGAGGCAAACCATGTCCCACTTATCACTGAAGGAGAGGAGAGATGAATTCTTTAAAGTGCTTTTGCTCCAACTGGCTTTTTTATAGGAAACATCACCCAAAATAAAACAAAATCATTGAGGGGGGGTGCTGTAAAATTGGCTTTTAATCCTTTTTCCAGCCATTATTTGTGCCTGACCACTCTCCTGCGGGGGGGAAGGAGCACAGGGAGGAGTTGGACCTTCCCAATCCAGACTCCGAGGGCTCTGGGAAGGCACTGATGAGCTGAGAGGTGACAGAATTGCTCAGGGTGGAAAAGACCTCCAAGATCATCAATTCCAAACATGGGAACATGGTCCAAACACACCTTTGCCCAGTTCCTACAGCCTCAGCAGGGATGTTTTTATGAATAGTTGTCACATCACCTCTGCCGAGCTCTCTATAATTATTAACTACATTCATAAAAATTCCTAATTTGCCTAATTGTTAGCAATTCCTATTGCCTCATTAGCAGGAGTCCTTCCTATCCTAAGGAGGAATAAACTGCCCAGTGATTTACAGGACTGTAAGAGCTTGGAAAAGAGGATCATCAAGGAGAAAGACACTGAGGGACACAGGGATCAGCCCAGGAGGGGACACGGCCTGGGTCTGGCAGAGAAAAAAAAAGAAGAAACCCAAAGTCCCAGAAAAAAAACTCTGTCTCTCTTCTCCTGAAGAAAACAGAGCTGAGAGCTGGCTGGAAAAGCAAGGAAGGTCCTTCCTCCTCTCCACTCTCTCTCTGCCCCGAACAGCTATCACTGCCCAATAGCAGCAGAACAACAGAGAGGAGTAGTGACCTTGAAACACAGAACTGCTTTGAAAAAGTTCCTTTGGCTTTTTTTTCTTCTCTCCCCTCTCAAGCTCAGTTTAAAGGCACAGAAAGGCATAAAATTCATTTCCTGGGCATAGGGCAGATGATATAGGATACACCATAAAGTCACTCCAAGACACTGGGAGGGAGATGAAGAGAGCTGTGCTCAGCCAGAACATCTGAGAATTGGGAAAACTGTTCTTGCCAGTGTGTGGATGCCCACTGGAACCATCCCACTTGCTGCTTCCCAACCAGCACTCATTTCCCAGGAAATCCCCCTCACAGGCAGCCTCTCCTGTCCCAGGAAACGCTCTGAAGAAAAAAGCTTTTGCCACATGAACCCGTCAGGGTGTCACAGGGGTGCACTCAATGCAGTCACCAGCCCCCGGGGCTGGGACAGAGCCGGGCAGGGAGGAGCAGAAACCCGGGGTGAGTAATTATCCCTTTCTTAATCACTCCGGATGGACTGGATTCCTCGGGAGAAGTGAGCTGACAGCCCTGCAGGATGCTGGGCTCCACTTTTCCTCCCGATCCCTGCTGAGGAGGAAGGACCCATTCCCAACCTTCCCGGGCTCATCCAAGCATTGACAACCCCTTTACTCTGGACTAACATCCAAACCTGAGGCAGCACAACAGGCAGGACCGAAACCACCCCTGACACCCACGTGGAGCCACCAGCCCAGCCCAGCCCAGCCCAGCCTCCTCCCACGCACTCCCCAAACCGCAGGCGAGCCTGGCTCCCAAAAGCATTCCCAGCACCAGATGTGGAGGAAAACAGCACGGCCCAGAAAGGGAATCCTGCAGCAGAGAAACAGAGGCAGCAGATGGATGAGGAGAAATGCTGTTATTTAACAGAACCTGCTTCTGTTTTCTCTTTAGTCATCATCTCCATAGAAGAGTGTGCTAAGAACTGCTCCAAAGCTCCAATAAAACACTGCTCCCTATTTTCATCTTCCTGGGAAAACAAGTAGTCCCTGCAGTGGGTTTTATCCTCCTTTCCCAGAAAATTTTGCATTCTTTCGGGCATCAGATTTGTCTTTATCAGGTTGGGTTATGGTCTGTGGGTCAAAAAGCCACCACAGGTTTCCTTCACTTCAGGACACATGGAAGCCTCTCCACTCTGTAATTAGCTTTGATTTCCAGGAGATCTGGTTACACAACAATGCTTTTCACTCCCAAGGAATGGTGAACCAACAGTGATTCTTTGGGGATTTCCTGATCCCAGGTTTAACCCCAGCTTTGAACCAGAATTCCCTCAGACTCAGGGCGTGCTTTGGACCTGTTACCCTCCACGACCGTGACTGGACACTGCCAGATTTCTCAGTCACATGCTCCAAAGAACGGATTCATGAAGGGGGAGAGATCCCTAAAGAAGGAATTCTCAGAGGGGCAGAGATTCCCAAGCCAATCTCCCATTCCCTGGCCCTCCCAGGACCGTGGAGCCTTTGCAGCAGTTTCGCATTCGAGCGATTCCTCGCTGCTCTCATCCCGGAGCTGCCTACGGACACAGCTTTTCCAACACTTCTGCGCCTCTCCCGAAAGTAGATCAATGCAGTATGTCATCTGCCAGGCTGCTTTTGGGAAGCACAGCTCCCTCTCAGCCACGGAGCACCCGGAGCAGAGCAGCCTCTCCTCCCTGTGTCACCCTTCACCCAGCTGCCACACTGATCAGTTCAACACCAACAAGTGGTTATGGGGATCAAAAGTGAAATGCAAGCTAAAAAAAAACTGCTCTGCTGAGCCAGAAGTGCCCCTCCCACCCCCCCATCAGCATCCCAGTCCTTGCCCTGGTATATTATTATTAAATCGAGTCCATTAATGGTTGGATTCAATGATTCCAAAGGACTTTTCCAACCTGAATGATTCCATGTCTGTATTATAGCAGAAATGGTGACTTCAAAGAGCTCAACAACAATGTGATCTGTGGTTCTGCTCCCAGCTGCTCCACAGCTCCTCTCTCCCAGCAACTGCTCCAGCTTCCAAGGGGAACAAAAACTTACTCCTGCTTATCCAAGCCTCCCTGTTCACACTGCCATGGGGAAGAGCTGTGCAGCCAGGATTTGCTGGATCCTGGTGGCTGCACAGGTGGAGAGAAAGTTCTCAACACACAGAGCAGCATTTTGGGACCAGAAGAGGGACTTTTCTTCTCCAAGGACACTGAGGCTGGAGGAAAGGAGCATCCACCTGAATGCCCCCACCCTGGGGCTGTATCCTGTGTCCTGCTCTTCCCTAGAGCTGGGCTGGATTCACATCTGCTTCGCTCTCCTGCTGTTTGCACCTCCATGCCGAGGATCAGCCCCTCACAGAGGGGTCTCTGTGCCCTGGATACACCCAACCCTCCTGTCAGGAGAAGGATGGAGAGAGACCCCTAAAAGCAGCTCAGCTCCATCCCACAAGCTCCTAATTCCCTGTTCCCTGTGAGCATGGAGTTACACAGACTCACCAGAATCTGATCCCAGAATCACTGAGTCTGCAAGGGCCTCTGAGATCGAGTCCAGCCTGTGCCCCATCCCCACCTTGTCACCAGCCCAGAGCACTCAGTGCCACCTCCAGGCTCTCCTTGGACACCTCCAGGGATGAGGAGTCCACTACCCACCCCTTTCAATGCCTGGCCACCCTTTCCATGAGGAAATTCCTCCTGATATCCAACCTAAACTTCCCCTGGCCCAACCTGAGGCCATTCCCTCTCCTCCTGTCCCTGTTCCCTGGGAGCACAGCCTGACCCCCCCCGGCTGCCTCCTCCTGTCAGGGAGTTGTGCAGAGCCACAAGGTCCCCCCTGAGCCTCCTTTTCTCCAGGCTGAACAACCCCAGAAAAGCCCTCACACATTTTTATGTGCAGGCCCAGTGCTTTCCAACACAGCCCTCTGAGCACCCCTATTTCAAGGGAAAGAATCCAAATTCATTCCAAGAAAGTCTTGGCTGCTCCTGTCCCTGGTAGAAGGGGGCACAGAGAAGCACGTGGACCCCAAACTTGACAAGCACAATCCTGGTGCTACAAACACCCTCCTGCAGCACAGGGATGAGCAGAACTCTGAGCTCCAAAGAACAGCACTGGGATTATATTTTTTTTTTTTTTCAAGTATCCATATAAATTTTCCAGAGACATTTAAATCTCCACTCCTTTCAGGGGCAGAATTAACACTCATCTTCCTAAAGTCCTTATCCCCACCAGCAATATGTATAGCACATCCATATGGATCTGCCAGAGCAGAGCAAGATGCAAAGGCAAAAAAAAAAATGAAGACATAATGAGAGCAATTTGGGTTTTATTCTTGCTCATGAATCAATCTTGATTTCCCATTCACGGCAGCCCCCGTTCCCTGCACGCCAGCTGTACACAAAGAGACATCTGTCCTACCTTCAGCCATCAAAGGAGCTGTGTCCCTGGGGATGCTGCTTTAGCCAGGGTTAGGAACAGGCAGGAGCAGAGGGAAGGTCTCCACTGCAGCACTGCTGCGTGAATCCTGGGATCTGCAGATCCGAGGGGAACGTAGGAAGTGCTCAAACCAGTGCCAGATACTCACCGAGTTTAGTCAAACGTGCACACGAGCTCTGCTTCCATCTGCTGAGCCTTGGGCAAGGCTTTCCTTTTAAAAAGCAAACGCCTGGAATATTCAGCTGGGCCTGGACACCCCCACTGGGAGCGTGTGCTTGGGTGTCAGCAGCGGCCTGCTGCAAACCCACAGCATTCCCAGCACCCAGGTGGGGCAGAGAGAGCTGAGGATGCACACAGACATTCCCAGAAATAACTCTGGGATTGGGAGAGGAAGGGAATGCAGGCTTCGGCTTCTGGAATTATCCCTGGGCAAGGGAAGCTTTCCTTTTGCGTAGCAAAAGCCATCTGCAATGCAGATCCTACAGAAGGGGGGAAAAGCCTCCACACAGAGCACACAGAGGGTTCCATTATGGGATATCCAACACCTTGGAATGCCCCACGGAGCCAGCGGGATCTGGGTCACCAGGGCAGCCAGCCTGGCTCTCCTGGGCCCATCCCGAGCCACCACATGCTGTCCAGGGGTGGCTCTGAGTGGCCCCCGGGCATGGTGAGCTCAGAGGTGGCATGGGAGCACTGTCAGACCCAGGGGCACCTCCGAGGGCAGGATCAGAGGGAGCAGGGAGTGTGGAGCACAGCCTGCACGTGGGATAACTCCTCAGATCTGCTTTTGGGAGCCCATGAGCAGTTCCCTCTCGGCTCTAAGCCCTTAAGGTACAACACTCACATCCTCCATTCCGAGAAGGGCTGGATGTGTGCTTTCCTCTCAGGAAATTCCCAACTGGCACTCAGCTGCCAGGAGCTCACCAACCTTTCCAGACACTGCAGAAACTGTGGAGCCTCCCAGGGATGCTCCCAGGGATCCGAGAGCTGCAGCCCCACAAAGGCTCATCCCGATGGCAATTCCCACTGCTGCCAGTTCCAATTAGGAACGGTGTGGTGCTCCCAGGCATGCCCTGGGCAGAGCCACAGCCTGACCTCCCAGCCCTGTATTTGCTGCTCAGCATCCTGCCCTGCCTGCTCCAGCTTCCCAGCTCCACGCTTTTCCCTCCAGCCGCCCTCTGGGGAGCTGAAGGAGCTCCTCCTGCTCCAAGCCTCTTATTCAGCCCCTGGAGTATCTTTCCCTTGGCACGGTGGATTCCTGATCCAGCTGCTCCCAAGCTTTGCTGCTGTCAACCCTGCAAACAGGAACTCTCTCAGAGCTTCCAGGTTTGGGTGTTGGCTCTCGAGCTGGATTTTCCATCTTCCCAAATCCAAAGGGCTTTTAGTGGAAGCACTTAAAAAAATAAATAATAATTAAAAAAAAGAGATGTGACTATTTCCATCCTCAGGCCCTCCCCTGAGCTCCTGGACACATGCACCCTTCAGTGGATGCTCTGTCTGCTCTCAGTGCACAGGGGCTCCTTTGTTCAGGGATCAGAAGCCAAGGCAGAAGGGGTGGATGGAGCTCCAGGAATGCACCTTTCCCTGCCTGGCATGGGGATCCCTTGAAGTGCCTGACACCAGCAGCACTCCCCCTGCTTGCAGGAACCCCTCCCAGTGCCCCTTCCCAGTGGGCTGCTCTCTGGAGGACAGCTGTTACAGATGTTTAGGCTCTCAGGATGTGTGTGAAGGACACAACTTGTTCCTTATCCTTGGGAGCTTCAGTGGGAGCAGAGAGATGCTCAGTTTGTCCTGCTGAGTGCTCAGAGACCCCTGCAGGTGCACGAAGCTGAAAAGGTTTTTAATACCTTAACAGGAGAAGGAATCTGCTCGTGAGCACAGGCCTGGTTGTGTGGTTGTGTGCCTGCATCCAGCTGTGCCTGATCCAGCCCATCCTTCATGTTTGCCATCAGACTCCTCCTCCAGCTCTTCCTGCATCCAGGACACAGAGGAGCAGAGCTGCTCCTTGGTCCAGGCACATGATTACAGACCCCATCTCACTGCCCCCACCCAGGTCAGCTCCCAGGCTGTTTTCCAAGGGGCTGGCACGCCATGCCTGGTTCCTGTTTCTCCCTGAGGAGATCCTCCCTGAGCTGCAGCTCCTCAATTTGATGCCTGCAGCAGCCATGCTGGCTCCCTCCCCATTTCTTTTCTCTTAGATCTCACTGATGGCAGCCAGATGCACCAGGTTTTCCTCTGGCTGAGAATTCTCCAGGCCTCAAGAAACACCTTATCTGCCTTTTTAAAACATCATACTCTCCTTCGTTCCTGCCTTCCCTCCATTATCAGTTTCTCAAGTTTTACAATCCAAGGCCATAAAATTGCACTTTCCAGAGTTATTTATTCCCCCTGACACGCTGCCAGTGTTGGATCCACATTTCCCCTCTGCTTTGCAGACTGGCCAGGCACTCAGGCACCATTCACACAGCTTTTAAAAGCAGGCAAGCCACACCTCATGGAGCAGGGAAGGACAAGGGGATCCCAGCAGCCATGAGCAGGAGGGACTGGGACACAGCAGGGAGCTGAACCTGTCCCAGCAGCAGCTCTGTCCCCACAGACAGGCCTGAGAACAGAGCTCAGCCACTGAGAGCCACAGGTTCACCACTTCCCCCAGCAGGGAAACCCTCTGGAAGCATTCCTTGGCCATCCACACTGCAGCCACAAATACATCCATGAGAACCACGCTGTCCCACCCCAGCCCTCACTTTGGGGAGGGCAGGAGGCAGCCACAACTGCCTAAAACCTCTCCTGAAAGCCTCAAATCCAAATCACCCTTTGCTCTGCCCCTTCCCAGTCAGCATCATGTGGGCAGAGATCACAGAGGTGGCCCATGGCAATGGAGAGGTGGCACAGGGGCCTTGTGTGAGCACTTCAGTGGTCTTGGCTCCAATCTGGAGGCAGGGCAAGCACCAGGAGCCTTGGATCAGCCTTTCCTCAGGCCCTGGGACATGTCTGAGGCTGCTGGCACAGGGAGCTGAGCATCCTCCCCGGATGCAAAGGCCAAGTGGACACAAAAGCAGTTGTGAGAAATGCAGCTGACAGCAAATTTGGCTTGTAACTGCACCTTCAGCTTGCCAGGCTCAGGGCAAATCCCAGCTGTTGGAGTCTAGGAAAAGCTTGGGAACTTTTCCTGCTCCTCTGGGTGTTTGTTTTACCCTCAGAGCTCCACAAAAAAGGCTTGGCCTGCGAACCAAGCTCATGGGAGCATTTACCCCCAATTCTGGGTGAGCTGAGAGCACCAAAGAAATGAGGAGATGTTGTTTAGTGCAGCACAGAGCGTGGAGTTGGAGTTTTTAGGTTTTGCTATATATATTATATGGAGCCAACATGGAGATTCTAGGGTGTTGGCTTCTTCTTCTTCATCTTCTTCTTTCTTCTCCTTCTCTTCCTTTTTCTCTCTGACATGAGTTCCTGTGGTTTGTTAATTGGTAGATAGAATTCAGTGTAGAGGAGACATGTCAATGAGGTTGATATTCACTGGTTTTGGGAACAAAATAAGATAGGTAAAGTTTTCTAACTGGTTGATAATAGATATAAAAGCTACCTGCTTCTGGTAGCCATTGCCATTCTGCCCTCGTGTTCCTGGAGGTCACAGCACAGTCTGTGCCTCTGAAACTCTGATAAGAACAAGAAATAAACAAGTTCTGAAACAGCAGAAAGAAGCCTCATTTCATCTTTTCGGGACATGGGACACTGAAATAAGGAACACAGCTGGGCCAGGAGTCAGGGTCCAAAGAAGAACTTCCCCCCTGACACCCAGCTGCTCTCCTGCTGGAAGCCTGGAAGATGAGAATTTTGAATTCTCCGTGCTGGAAGGCACTGATCCATGAGAAAACACTGCATTTGGTCTGAGGCCTTGGGATAGGCCTCCAAAATTGAGTGATGACATTAAAATCACACGTGTGTAGTTTGAATAGAAGGTGTGGTGTCACAGGGTGAGAAATTTAGGATTTAGAGTTTTGGAATGTAGGGATACATATATACCAAGATGGAGATTTTAGGGTGTTGGCCAGATACTTCTTTTTCACTTTCTTCTTCCTTCTTCTTCATGAGTTTAGATGGTGTCTTATTATTGGATAAGAAAATCTGCACTGCTCAACTTAGAGGTTAGAATATTGCGTTAGAAATCAAAATAATTTAGTTGTTAAATCATTATTTGACCAAAGGTCCCTGAAAAAGCTCTGCAAAGCCAGAGAATCACCATTATAGCCTTGTTTTACCTTGTTAGCAGAACTCACAGCTCCTAAGGCTGTAACATAGATAAGAACCAATAAACAACTGAGTCCAAACAAGAAAATCTCACATCTCCTGTGTTTCATCCCAGCTACAGGGAGTGAGAGGCAGGAATAGAAGCTCTCACCCTGACACTCTCCCAAGGGAATTCACAAAAGAAGGGAGAGCCAGAGAAGAGTGGAACATCCTCAGAAATAAACCCTGCATTAACACAGCCACCATCAGCTCTCCCTTCCATGACTGGCCCAAGAATTACAGAGCATCAAGAAATCCAGCAGAGCATTCCCTGGCTAAAAATAGGCCCAGCTAATTAACAAACCTTATTAAAAGGGACATCCAGCAGCAGCGTGACCTCTGCTTTGCTTACAAATGGATGATCAATATTGACTGTCTCAAGAGAAGCAGCAAATCCTTAAGATCACTTCAATGTGAGCAGTGCTCAGCTGGGAGACTCAAAGAACCTCCTCTGTTCCCTGCCCTGAATTGAATCCCATTGAATGCCATGTGGTGTTAAGAGAGCTCAGCCCTTCCTAACCACTGCAATAAACACGTATCAATCTCTTTCAAATTTAATAAATAGACACCCTAAAAGCTTTGCCTGGATCTGGTTTTCCCATCCAATTAATAGAACACAACACCGAAGCGATGAATTATTGAGGAGAAACACGAGCCTGGGTTTCACAAACACTCGACTCCGATGGCAATTTATTACAAATTAATAGTGTGCTGCAGTTCCTCTGCTTCCTGGGAGCTGGGAATTGCTCAGGCTACCCCAGCAGGAGCTGCCAGGAAACACGACAGTCCTGAGCACAAATAATCCTGGAGTGGTTTGGGTGGGAAGGGAGCTCAAAGCTCATCCAGTTCCAACCCCGACACCTTCCACTGTCCCAGGCTGCTCCAAGCCCCAATGTCCAGCCTGGCCTTGGGCACTGCCAGGGATCCAGGGGCAGCCACAGCTTCTCTGGGCACCCTGTGCCAGGGCCTGCCCACCCTCCCAGTTAACAAATAAATAAATAAAGTGGGGGTGGAACTGGAGAGAAGGAGGAGGGATGGACAACTGAGAGAAAACCAGGAGAAAACCTTGCTTTGAGGGGTTTTTACTCCTGGAACAGCAGAGTTCGTATGGGAATGATGGTTCTTTCCCATCCCACTCCATGTGCAGGGCTGGCAGCAGGGGCACACTGAGCAGGGCTGGAATCCCAGATAAGCATCTCTGAGCTGACTGTTGTGCAAGGATGGTAATTCACATTTGCACATTCAGAACTCCAGCTGCTCGAGCAGGGAGCTGCCCAGATTTCTCACACCCTGCCCATAACAACGTGCCTGGCCCAAAATGACCCTCTGAGAGAAACCCCAAACTGAAACCACAACACCTTTACTGCAGCAAAGGGGTTCAAATGCTGACCAGCCAGAAAGATACTTCCCATTTCACCAAGCTACTGCTCTGGAAGCACTTGCAAGAAGCCCTCAGGAGGTTTAAGATCACCCTGACTCCAGCCAGGGAGTTCAAAGCTCTGCTTTAATGTGCTTCTTGCTAAAAACCATCTGAGCACATTGACCCTCCACGCAGTTGGAGTGAAGGTATAAATTCACTGGGGTAAATTCATCAATAAATTAGTAAATGCATGGTAATTGCCATTCCAGGGGAAGGTGTCCCTTCCCACGGCAGGGGTGGGATGAGATGAGTGTTAAGGCTCCTTCCAACCCAAGCCATTCCATGATTCCATGCTCAGTGCCAGTGTTTGGAAGATGCCACATTTAGCAGCACACACACCTCCAGCAGTGTGGCAGCCACTCCATCAGAGCAACAAACCCCCAAAAACACAGGTGAGAGCACACACCGACCCAGAAGGGACTTCCCATGCATGTTTCCTTGTAGGAAGGAACTTTCCTGCTAAACAACAGAACACAGAACCACCACCACGACTGCTGTACCACCTTTTTCAGCTCTCATTAAATGCCCCCAACCTCTCCCCCTTCCCCTCCACCCAACACGGAGCAGTAACTCTCAGAAAACCAAACCCTGATGGTTTTCCCCAAGCAGCTTCTCAGCTCAGCTGTGGTGTTCGATTCATCCTGTTCCCATCCTCACTCACAGCACTCACCTCCATTTTTGATGGCTCTGATCCCTCGATGGAAATCTTCGAAGCTGATAACTCCCAATCCACTGGGATCCAGGTATTTTGTTAGGTCCTTTACCTGCAACCAAAAAAAAAGCAGCGTTACTGATGGAATCCTTGCAGGAAACAGCATCTTCCAGCACAGAAACACCTTGTGACCAACTTTTTCCTCTTTATCAGGAAGATTTGAGCAAATGACAGTGAATTTCTAGAGCTGACCCCAAACAGTGGCTGTTCTACTTCAGAGGAATGTAAGTAATCAGTACAAAGGGGTTAATTAGGACTTGGTTGGTGTTGAAACTCTTGCTCAGCCTTGAAGCAGCATTTCAGGCAGTGTCTCCTGTAACGTGGGCCTGCTCTGCCAGGGATTTGTTTATTTTTATGGGTTTTAAAGAGGTCCTGTCTTAATTGGGAAACTCAGTAATAGGCTGCCTGGTAGGAGGGCCCAATTAAGGGGATTCGGTGATAATGAACTGCTCCATGTTACAAATTTAGGCCGTATAATTGAAACGTTTTCCCAATTAGACAATGCCTGAGGGGGAGGGAATCATGTCAGCTGGCCAGGGTAGGGATGGGGGTGCTGGAGCAGCACACACACTGAGCAAGGGACACTCTGAGGCCTGCTGAGGATGGTCTGGGATCTTCAAAGAGAACAGACAAAGGGCAAAACCACAGGGCCCAAAGTGTCTCAAAAAGCTGCATTTGGTTCCTTCCTCCCAGGCTGACATGAGCAAAAAATCCTTAACACCAAATGCTTCTCAAGCTCAGACAACCAGACATTTATCCCTCGTTTTAAGAGCTTTTGAGGCACCTTTGTCTATTTTTGACCCCCATCCTTCAGCTGAGGAACAACCCCAGGAGGAAGAGGGTGAGCTCTACACTCCAAAGCTGCCTACTGTGCTCCCCTCACCCTGCCACACACATCCTCCTCCTCCTCCTCCTCCTCCTCCTCCTGATGCACAGGAGGGAGTCTCCAGGGCTGCTTTTGTGCAGCTCTCATGAGCACAACCTTTTGACTCACTAGGGTTTCGGTTTGTTCTTGGGGAAGGAGCTGGTGAATCACCAAACCTCTCCATCCAGGGAAGGAAATCTCTGGTCTCAAAGGAGGCTCAGCCCAGCCATGGAGCTCAGAGTTGCCCTGCTCACCCTGCAGCAGCACTGCGGTGTTGGTTTGAGTTCTTTTTGGTTTTTTGAAAGCCAGGTATGTGTTTCTATAAGGAAATCACGTGTACAGCACACTCAGAGCTCTTCACCCACGTGTCCATGTGCTTTGGTCATCCCACATCCCCACAGGAGCAGCAAGAATTCCACTGGCATGGAGGAACCCACAGGCCTGAGACCATAAAACCATGGAATCACGGAATATCCTGAGTGGGAATGGACCCACAGGGATCATCAGTCCAACCCCTGGCCCTGCACAGACACCCCAACAATGCCACCCTGTCCATCCCTGGCAGTGCTGCCCAAACGCTCCTGGAGCTCTGGCAGCCTCGGGGCTGTGCCCATTCCCTGGGGAGCCTGGGCAGTGCCCAGCACCCTCTGGGGGAAGAACCTTTCCCTGAGCTCCAGCCTGACCCTGCCTGACACAGCTCCAGCCCTTCCCTGGCTCCTGTCCCTGAATTCCAGGCTGTGCCTCTGTGGGACTTCCACAAGAGGAAACTCGAGTGCCCCATGGCACAGCCTTGCCCACCTGCCTGCTGACTCCAGCTCCTGCTGGACATTGGGAAGGATTTCTTCCCAGAAAGGGTGGTTGGGCATTGGGAAGGGCTGTCCAGGGAGTGGTGAAGTTCCCATCCCTGGAGGTGCCCAAGGAAAGCCTGGAGGTGNGGAAGGAAATCTCTGGTCTCAAAGGAGGCTCAGCCCAGCCATGGAGCTCAGAGTTGCCCTGCTCACCCTGCAGCAGCACTGCGGTGTTGGTTTGAGTTCTTTTTGGTTTTTTGAAAGCCAGGTATGTGTTTCTATAAGGAAATCACGTGTACAGCACACTCAGAGCTCTTCACCCACGTGTCCATGTGCTTTGGTCATCCCACATCCCCACAGGAGCAGCAAGAATTCCACTGGCATGGAGGAACCCACAGGCCTGAGACCATAAAACCATGGAATCACGGAATATCCTGAGTGGGAATGGACCCACAGGGATCATCAGTCCAACCCCTGGCCCTGCACAGACACCCCAACAATGCCACCCTGTCCATCCCTGGCAGTGCTGCCCAAACGCTCCTGGAGCTCTGGCAGCCTCGGGGCTGTGCCCATTCCCTGGGGAGCCTGGGCAGTGCCCAGCACCCTCTGGGGGAAGAACCTTTCCCTGAGCTCCAGCCTGACCCTGCCTGACACAGCTCCAGCCCTTCCCTGGCTCCTGTCCCTGAATTCCAGGCTGTGCCTCTGTGGGACTTCCACAAGAGGAAACTCGAGTGCCCCATGGCACAGCCTTGCCCACCTGCCTGCTGACTCCAGCTCCTGCTGGACATTGGGAAGGATTTCTTCCCAGAAAGGGTGGTTGGGCATTGGGAAGGGCTGTCCAGGGAGTGGTGAAGTTCCCATCCCTGGAGGTGCCCAAGGAAAGCCTGGAGGTGGCACTCGGTGCCCTGGGCTGGTGGTAAGGTGGGGATGGGGCACAGCTTGGACTCGATGGTCTCAGAGCTCTTTTCCAAGCTAACCTGAGATTCTGTGAATGGGAGAAGACAACACAAGCACCTTCTCCAGTTGACTGGAGCACTTTTTTTTGGCAGCCAGACCTCCTAAACTCACATGGCACTCATCATCTTGGGTGAGTCAGGTTTCTTGTACGTGAAACCAAGGTATTTTAGATTAATAAAAACAACTCGTAGGAATGTGTCGGTTCCAGTTACTGCATCTGGCAGCTGCCTGGAGTTCAAAAGCTGTCGCTTAATTTGTTATCTGTGTACAGAGATAACAGGAAGGCAAGTGACATTTAATCAGACTTGATAAGCCTATAAGGGATTATTAGCATGACATACTCTAAATTACAGTTTCTGTAGTTTTCAGCTTCTCCAGGAAGGACCACAAAGGGCTTCAGCCCCTCGTGCCAACACCACAGCAGGGCACCTCACCCACCCCCGTGCTCCCCCAGACAGGGCAGCCAGGAAAGTGTTTGCTTTATGCAAAACAGCCATTTATGTATTTAAATGGGGCTGTGCCAGGGGGAAATGGGGCTGAAAACTTCCCAACCCAGACATTATGGATGCAAACACCAAAAGCCACACGGGGAAGAAGCTTGAGCCCATGGCAGTGTCTGTGCTGATCCAAACCTGCCTGGATTTGCTGTCCAGGCTTGAAATCACCATTAACAGTTGAGACAGCACCACTAGGCTGAGGGTGAGTGGCTGCTGACGCACAGAAGAATCCCTAACACAGAAAACAGGAATATTTGCTCTGCCTGTCTGGTCCCCACAGCCCCTGGACTCTTCCTCTCACCAGCATCACCCAGCAATGGAGCTGGAGCTCCTCTGCTCTGGAGCCAGCCTGGGAGAGCTGGGAAGGAGAGCTCCAGGAAGAGACCTCAGAGGCTCTTCCAGACCCTAAAGGGGCTCCAGGAGAGCTGGAGAGGGACTGGGGACAAGGCATGGAGGGACAGGACACAGGGAATGGCTTCCCAGTGCCAGAGGGCAGGGATGGATGGGATATTGGGAAGGAATTGTTCCCTGGGAGGGTGGGCAGGCCCTGGCACAGGGTGCCCAGAGAAGCTGTGGCTGCCCCTGGATCCCTGGCAGTGCCCAAGGCCAGGTTGGCCATTGGGGCTTGGAGCAGCCTGGGATCGTTTTCTTCATTTCTTCATTTTGATGTCTGGGCTAAACCCAGTACCTTACCCGGGCAGCACTGTGGCTCAAACTGCTTTAGATTCATCCAGCAAATCTGAGCAGGTCTGAAGCCCCAGATTCGAGGGTTTTAGCTGAAGCCTGAGTGCAGCAGCTCCCAGCACGCTCCCACTGGCACAACACCAAACAGCAACACTCCTCCAAACTGCAACATCAAGCTTACCCACGAGACAGGAGCCACAGTCCTGCTTTTGGCCAGCAAGAAATACTTAAAAGAAAGGTTTTGCTTCCTGTGTGTGTTTGTGGCTGGTTACAAACCCTCCTTGAAGCCTGAGCAGCTGAAACACAGAGCATTAAAGAGTGAAAGAGGATGACGTGCTTTAAGTAGCTGACTTAAATCCCAGTGGAAAGTGAGAGGTTTAAACTGCTTGAAGCCAGCCAGGCTGGCTGGAGCTGAGCACAGCCACAGGAGCACAGCTGGGGTTGACATGTGCCAAGGGGGCTCTGGGCACCCCTGTGCCAGGGACACTGCCCAGAGCGAAGGATTTCTGCTGGAAAACAACACGGAGCAGAGGGGAGGAGGAGGAGGAGTCACCTGGCACCCCAACAACGAAACAAGAACTCCTTGCAGCATCCCCACTCTCACATCTCTTGTATCCAAGACCTCTGCATGCTCTGGGGTTGTGTTGCCTTGCAAACTCCACCAGTTCTGCTGCCAAGGAGCCCTCGGAGCCCCACGCCGTGGATGCCACAGGGGCTCCTCACAGCACAAAAGGACTTTCCTTGCTTTGATGCACTGCACTCAGCTCAGCAAATGACCCTGAGCCTCCAACAGTGACAGCTCCAAACTCCCATTCCCACACAAAGGCTTGGCAGCCCCGCAGTGGAAGTTTCCCAGGGAGGTGAAGGATTCCCCAGCTGTGAATTCCCTGTTTAGCAGGCTGCAGGAAAAGGAAAGGGAAGCTCTAGGCCTCTCCTCTTCATCCTCATGGATGCTCCGTGTCTCCAGCACACAACAGATGGATTCAGCAGGACAAAATATCCACTGGGCTTGTTTTAGGTGGGATCCCTGAAGGAATTGAGGGCTGTGCTGGGCAGCCAACACCCCCCTGTAACCCCTGAGCCTGCCAGCAGTTTTCCCTCATGTTCTGGCACAGATCAGGGCTGAACCAGCTTCCAAAAAGACATTCTTTGAAGGGGTGAAGGAGGGTGGGACATTTCTAGAGGCCACAGCAACAAGACACCCCCCAAAAAGGTGGAGCTCAGATCATCAAATCATGTGGTACCTCACAGGGATGGTGCTCCCATGTCTTGCCCTGGGAATAAAATCAACTCTCAGTGCTGCTTTAATCTACACAGACTTTGGAAGCAAATACAAAGGAAGCAAAGAGGAGGAATGAATTCTGATATATTCCTGATAAACACTTCCAAATACCTGAGCAAATGGGCTGCAGTTCCCACCAGGAACTCCTGCAGCCTCACACACAATGCCAGAAGGAAGGGAGGAAGGGAGGAAGGGAGGAAGGGAGGAAGGGAGGAAGGGAGGAAGGGAGGAAGGGAGGAAGGAAGTTAGGTTTAAACATGGGGAACTCATTGAGCACTCAAGTACAGACCAATCCTGGGTGTCCTGCTTGGCTGAGAAAGGATATGAAAATCCAAATACCTCTCATGTAACTCTAATTACTCTCCCCTGACTGCCAGAAGCCCAAATGTGCTCTGAACATCCTGAATCTTTGGGGGAAACAGTACTGTAAGTGTAAGGGAGATAATCCCTGAACTCGAGCAGAGAAAGCTGAGCACCACACTGGCAGAAGTGCCAAACTGAGGGATTTTGCAGCAATAAGAAGTGCAGGGAGGGCTCATACCAGCTGCTCTCCTCTCTCTTTAGCCAGGTGTGTGGCCTGGAGTGACCCACAGGAATTCACCTGAGCGAGAACACGCAGTACAAAACCTCTCATGGTGACACAAAGGTGGACACAGCACCTCCACCCAACACAAGGGGATGAGCCAAAGCACTCCTGTGTCCATAAAACCCACCTTGCCTCTCGAGGCTAAACCAAATAAAATGTAAAATATTTTGAAATGCTGATGACAGAAGGCAGAATATCCTTTTTACACCTTTGGGAAATGTGCTGGAACTGCTGAAGCTCCTGCAGCCAAACCGAAGGGGCCGTGCCAGGGACACAGCTGTCCCCACACGGCTCTCTTTAGATCCCACGCTCCCTAAATCCATGGGTTGCAGTGGGATCAGCTGAAACGAACTGATCCCTGCTAATGCAGCATTTGTCTGGGGTCAGACCACATCCATCCCCTCGTGCTGGCTGCTGAGAGAGCATTACCAGCCCCACAATGTGAGTGCAGCCTCACGCTGCCTTCCCACTCTGCTGCTGGGATGTGAACCACAGCTGCACCATTCCCAGAGCCAGGAACACCCTCCCAGCACTTCCCTTCCGTGGCTTCATCACCATGAACAGCCAGGCCGAGGGGGAGGCTGATCACTCAGGATTACTCCGTGTTTATAGGCTCCCTAATTCGCTGAAGGAGCTGGCACTCCACAAAGCACTCAGAACCTCAAAGCAAGTTTCTATTCTGCTACAATTACACCTAATTAAGCAACCTTTAAAACACCCCCGAGGGGCAGATCTCATTACAGGGCCAGCCGTGGTCAATTGTGAGTAAGCAGTGCAAGAACTGCATTATTTATTTCACGAGTGGCAATGCTGACCCAGGGCTGCTGCCAGGATTTTGCTCTCCCAGCCTTTCCCAAAGCTGCAGGAGGAGCTCAGCAGGCAGAGCTGTGCCTGCTCAGGTCTCTATTTAAAGGCCATAAGGAACACCAGGGGAAGATGTTTTCTGCAACATCCCTCCCCAATCTTGCCCAGACATCAGCTCACCCTTCCCATCCCTTCACCCTAAGGCTCACTCCAGCCTCTGTTCTCAGCATGGTCCTTGAAACCAAGGATCCAGACACCTTCCTGAGAAGGAGACAAAAGAAGCCTCAGCCTGGGATGTTCTCATCTCTTCCTGCCACAGAAGAAATAATCAAAGCTACTATTTAAGGTAGAAGGGGAATAAGCCTCCTGTATTTAGGAGATGTAATTACTGTAAGGATAAATAAAGAGGAATAATTATTGTAAGGATAAATAAAGAGGAATAATTGTTGTAAGGATAAGCCCACAAGTATTCAAAGAAGAGGAATGGGAGAGAGATCACCCAAGACAGAGAAGGAACAAAGCAAGCAAGTGCCCAAGGGGAGGACAGATCCTCCTCCCAGGAAGACCAGATCTTGCCATTTAATACACCCACTTGCCTAACAAATCCTCCTTTTCTTATTAATCCAAGAGAAAAGCTTCTCAGCCTGCTCCCAGCTTTTGCTGTACTTCACCTCCTTGAGGCAGTTTCTCCCCCAATCTTGCCCCCCTGACTCTGGCCCCAAACCCCAAAGCCTCTCCCAGGGTCACTGGGCTCCTTCTGCGGGAAATGCCAGCAGGGAGAGATGTGGATACAGAAGGGATGGGAGAGAATTCCCCACCCCACTTCTCCTTCTGGAGGAGGAAGGAAGAGATCTCCAAACCAAATGTGAGCCGAGAACCAGCCCAAAGTGAGAACCAGATCCACTCCACACATCAGGAGCCTGCACAGGAAAGGACTTTTCCCTCAAACACTCAAAATTCACCAGGAAGCAGAAAAAAAAAAGCCAGAATATGTTTTAAAGAGCTGGCAGCCAAAAAACCCTGAGGATCCACATCCTTCCTGCCCACGCCCACAAGAAACCAGGAGAAATGGATCCAGCCAGGCCCTCGGTGCAGAGCATGGAGCTGAACTGCAGATCTCCACCACATCCAGAATTTTGGGGTATTTTACCTGCTCGTAGAAATTCCTCTGGTCTGTACAGGAGGTTTTTGGACTAACCCCACCAGCTCCAAGGGTATCTGGAGGCAGGAACACCTCAATGCTCACCAGGGCTTCAGAAGCCTCAATTTGTGATATTTAAGTGTGTTCTCAAATGCCAAGTGTGACATTTGCAAATTATCCCTCAATTGTTGCCACTGAAGCATAAAAACGTATTTAAACAAACAACTTCAAGGATGGTTTGGAAACATTTACAAGAATATAAGTTACGCTGAGATGGTTTTAATCCAAATTTAATTGTTTGTCTCAAGTGTTCCAGGTTTCCTGTCGCTCCCTAAGTGCTCAAAGGCTTCAGCAGCCACCAGGCTCTACTCTAAACATTTACTTGTTTAATGAACTTGAAGAGGGTTCTTCCTCCACCCTCCAAGCCATTGAAGCCCTTGTTTCTAGCTTTTGTTCCTCTGATGGCAAGGGAAACCTGTTCTCACCCTTCCAAACACGGCTCAGGGGCAGGAGGCTGAGTTAAATCAACAAAGCAAAAAGGTTCAGAGCCTGGTTACTCCTTAGATAGAATCCACGCCTCGGTGCAGGGTGGAGCTGCCCTGGGGGAAGAGCCCAGTGCCACCACGGAGCCACCCTGGGTTGAGTCGTGCTGGGGACACAGAGCCTCCGCAGGGTTTGGAGCTGATGGGAGCAGCCAAAAAGCACAAATAAAACACACCAGGAGGTCACACACCGAGGATGAGGCGTTTCAAAGTGCCCTGCAGCAAACCCGGGTGTTTGTGTGACAGGGCTGTCTGGTTACACAGACTGTCCCAGTCCAGGACTGTGGGGTTGGCTCCTCTGTGCTCCTCTCCAGGTTGGAGAGCAGCACAGAACCTCCATGGCACATCCCAGGATAAATCCTCTCACTGCCTTGGCACACTCACCCTCCCCAAAACACAACGTGCAGGCTGTAACTCACACAAGGATTATAATCACGGAATCACAGGATGCTTTGGGTTGGAAGGGACCTTAAAGCTCATCCCATCCCACCCCTGCCACGGGATGGGACACCTTCCACTGTCCCAGGCTGCTCCAAGCCCCAATGTCCAACCTGGCCTTGGACACTTCAAGCTCCTGGCTGTGCTGCTCTGGGTCCTGTCCTCCCAGGAGACCCTGAGGAGTAGTTTACCCCAATTTTATCTCACAGGATCTTGGAGTCCCAGAATAGTTTGGGTTGGAAGAAACCTGAAAACCCATCTTGTTGAACCCCCTGCCACGGGCAGGGACACCTTCCACTGTGCCAGGCTGCTCCAAGCCCCAATGTCCAACCTGGCCTTGGGCACTGCCAGGGATCCAGGGGCAGTCACAGCTGCTCTGGGCACCCTGTGCCAGGGCCTGCCCACCCTCCCAGGGAACAATTCCTTCCCAATATCCCATCCATCCCTGCCCTCTGGCACTGGGAAGCCATTCCCTGTGTCCTGTCCCTCCATGCCTTGTCCCCAGTCCCTCTCCAGCTCTCCTGGAGCCCCTTTAGGCCCTGCAAGGGGCTCTGAGCTCTCCCTGGAGCCTTCTCCTCTCCAGGTGAGCACCCCCAGCTCTCCCAGCCTGGCTCCAGAGCAGAGAGGCTCCAGCCCTTGGAGCATCTCTGTGGCCTCCTCTGGCCTCTCTCCAGCAGCTCCATGTCCTTGTGCTGCTGGGGGCAGAGAGCTGCACCTCTCAGCTTGTGAACGCTTGGTGGGCACAAGGAGCCTCTGGGGCTGCAGAGGTGAAGCCCAGGGGAGTGGCAAACATGAGCAGCTGAATAGGAGAGAAGGAACCTGCCCCAGCCCCACTGCTCCTGCCACCCTGGCGAAGCTCAGCTTACTGAACACTAACAAGCCTGAGCGAGAGACCAGCAAAGCATAAAGACTTATTTCTTTTTTAGAGCCGCTTCAAATTATTCCCCTCCTTTTTGGCACCCCTTCAGGCACCTTCAGAAAGGGCTGTTTGTGTGAAGGCCATGGAGCAGACGTGCCAGAAGGGGGGAAAAAAGAGCCCAGAATGGATCAAAGGCTCAGAGGTAGATTCCTGGAGGAAGGGAGAAGAGGCTGAGATGCCATGCATAGTTTGGGAAGCCCAGGAGCTCAGGGCACGAAGGCATGGCCACACCAACCAAACAGCCCCACGGACACGCTAATGCTCCTGCAGCACCTCCCCTGAGCAGGGGAGCAGCAGGAGGCCTGGAATCTGCTCCATGGTGTCTGCCAGGCTGGCAGCCAAGTCCCTGCCCTGCACAGGGGACCTGCCTCTGTGCTCTGGGCTCCCTGCCCGTGCCACCAGCACCCCTCCTTCACCCACCACACCTCTGCCACCCACCATGCCAGAACGGGGTGGATGCTCCACACAGCCTGGAGGTGCAGCTCCAAGTCCAGGAGAGAATTCCCTGTTGCTCACCAAGAACTCTCCTGTTCCAAACCAAGGTCTCCAGAATGCTCCTAGTCCATACCAAGACCTCCAGCACCCTCCTGTTCCACACCAAGACCTCCAGCACCCTCCTGTTCCACACCAAGACCTTCAGCACTCTCCTATTCCACACCAAGACCTCCAGCACCCTCCTGTTCCACACCAAGTCCTTCAGCACTCTCCTGCTCCAAAGCAAAGCTTCCAAAATTCCCCATGGACCTTTCAAGGAAGGTCCCACCAACCTTCCCTCTGCTCTTTGCATCCTCCCTGCTCTGCTCCTGCCAGGACAGTAGTCCCAGAGCTCCAAGTAGCCAGGAGAGGATTAGCTTAGAGGATTAGAGGTTGCTAATTTAGCAAGCACGGGGAAAAAAAAAAATTCCACAAGGATATCCAAATTTTATTTCTCCCCCGCCCCAGCTGTAAACTCCTCACACACACACAGTGAGCAGGGTGAAGAACAGCCACTCCCCTGGAAAAAATAAGGAATGTGGCCAGGCAAAAAGGAGGCAACAGCTGCCTCCTCATCCCTGCCCAGCAAAAGGTGCTGGGAAAGCCTCTGTGGCCCAAGCAGCTTTTAAAGCCAAGGTGGGACTGAAAGTTATTTTCCCATTAGGAGACTTTCACTTTCAGTATGGATACACCTTCTCCAAGCAGAGCCCCTCCAGCAGCCCCTCAGTCCGTGCTGTATTTGTTTGGGTGTTGCCTTTCTCTGGTCTTAAAACTGAAACTAAAATATGGTTTATGGGGAAAAGGGGTTTTTATTTCAGTATTTATTTAAGGATTTTGGGGCGCATTACTTTGTTCAGGTGTTTTGAAAATGTACACACTGTTTTCTTACACACTAAAATACGCAATTATAGGTTTTGTGAATCAGTATATTTATTAAAGATTTTTTAATGAGAGGCTCAAGTGAACTTTTTGTTCCAAGGAACTTTTTTTTTGGATGGGTTTATCTTAGTTTACAAAAATGTGTTTTGGAGAGGATTTTGGTGTTTGGGGATTTTTAGACTGTTTGGTTTTATGGTTTACTAGTACAGTGGGTTTCAACTAAGTTATCAGACTTAGAAAATTATAAGTATGTGGGCTAAAAGTACTAAGAATACATAAAAATATGTAAAAGAATATATAAGAGGGGTATAAAAGAAAAGGCAAAAAATCCTCCTGGCATCATGGGAATGAGGGATTGTGGAGCAGCCACATGGATCCTGGCCCAGCTCCGTGCCCGGTGCCCACAGCAGCCCTCACCCCTTGCTTCCTGCCCCCAACATCTGCTTCTCTCAACACTCCTGGTTTGGGCTCCTTCGACTTCCTGCACATCCTGCTGGAGCCCAGCTTCCTACTGGACTCTGGCAAATGGATTTTCCACTGGGTCTTGCCAGATGACACAGCTCCCAGCACCAGGTCCTCTCCCTCTGGCTTTCCTCCTCCTCCTCCTCAGGGCAGAGGAGGAAGCAGGAGCAGCGTGCAGGCTCAAGAGCCCTCCCAGGAGCAGCAGCAGTGACTCAAACCCAACGTGACACCGCTGCCATTTCACCTCAGGATGTTGCACGGAGGGAACTGGAGCTCTTTCTTCTGGAAAGCTGCAATGTGTTATTAAAAATAAATCAATGGGGGCACTCCGAGGCTGCTCACCACGCTGCCAAACACAGCCTGCAAACAAAGCTGGAACCACCCTGGGGACACTGACAGCTCCATGGGACATCCCCAGAGCTGTCACCAGCCCAGGCCATGCGGTGCTGGGACACACCAGGGCACGCACAGCAACTCAGCAATGAATGTCATTGAATCTGGCACACAAATTGCCATCAAATACTGCTGTGCCTGAGTGCTTCAGCTCCAGTGGGATCATAGAAGGTGGTAACAGGGAGCAAAGGCAGTTCAGTCACTGGCATTCCTAGGAAAAGGGGATTTGCTGTGGCACTGGAAGGAACTGGAACCTCTCTCCACAGCAGCCTCCAGGATTCCCTGCTTTAACAGCAGTTTCCTCCCTAGAGAGTGGAAAAACCCTGAGCAAAATCAGGAATAAAGTGCCTGGACCAACCCCACAGCCATAAGGAAGCCAGCAGTGATGCAGCCCCATCCCTGACCCACTGGGGCTCTCACACCCTCACTTCCTTTGAAGAAAACCCCAGTCTGGCCCCAAAAGCAGGACAGCCATGTGCCAGGGAAGGATCCACCACCACACTCAGGGATTTGGGCTCTTCCAGCTGCTCTCCCCCATGGAGCCAACACCAAGCACTCCAGCAGCCCTTTGGGAGGAATTGTCCCCACAGCTCTCCTTGGTCACATTCCCTCCCTTTCCCTCCACCCCCACAACCCACAGGACCACAAATAACTTACTCTGCCTCACACAACTCCTGCAAAGGCCAGACAGGGAAGGAGGAGGCTCATCACAACCCAAAATTTGGGGAGAAGAGACAATCTCTGCAGAGCTCTGAGCCATGCAGAAAGTGCAGGATGGCATTTCCATTGCTCCATGGCACCCTCAGGGCTATTCCTTGGGCATGGAAGTTTTGGGACCCCAAACCAAGGTTCATGCCAGGTACCACTGATACGTGAACTGTGCCTCCCCTATCAACACAGAGCTCTCTCTCAGCCTGGAGGTATCTTCCTGCTGCCAAGCACAGCAAGGGCCTCCAACACAAGGATGTGGAGCTGGAGTCAGTCCAGAGGAGGCCATGGAGATGCCCCAAGGGCTGGAGCCAGGCTGAGAGAGCTGGGGGTGCTCACCTGGAGAGGAGAAGGCTCCAGGGAGAGCTCAGAGCTCCTTGCAGGGCCTAAAGGGGCTCCAGGAGAGCTGGAGAGGGACTGGGGACAAGGCATGGAGGGACAGGACACAGGGAATGGCTTCCCAGTGCCAGAGGGCAGGGCTGGATGGGATATTGGGAAGGAATTGTTCCCTGGGAGGGTGGGCAGGCCCTGGCACAGGGTGCCCAGAGAAGCTGTGGCTGCCCCTGGATCCCTGGCAGTGCCCAAGGCCAGGTTGGACATTGGGGCTTGGAGCAGCCTGGGACAGTGGAAGGTGTCCCTGCCCATGACACAGGGTGGAACTGGATGGGATTTAAAGTCCCTTCTAACCCAAATATTGGATGATCCAAAGCACAGACACACAAAGACGTGAACAAGCAGTGATTCTGAGAGCAGCCTGATGAAATCCCTGATGTTTCTCCTGCTGTGGTTGGTTGCAGTGCTGCTGGGAGGCCTCAGGCCTGAGCCTAAAGCATCAGCCCTCAGCACCACCCCACGTGTGGGAAGGGAACTGAAAGATGGAAAGATTTTAAAGTGGGAAACAAAGGCGAGAGGAGCTTTGGGGGCTCTGCCTGACACGGGACAATCAGGGAAGCACAACTGTCCTGTGGACTGGGCTGGTTCAGCCAACAGCTGCACTGTAGATGTCCTGAAAAACCCCATCAGGAGAGCAGGAATTGCACTCTGAGAGGAGCTGGGAATGCTTTTGGCATGTGGGAGAGTCACTGCAAGGACAAAATGCACAACTCCCCAAGGCCACATTCACTCCCTGTGTGCCCAGGCACTGCCACCATGGGAGCCAGGCCTGCAGTCAGCACTGCTGGGGCACAGCCAGTGTGGGCTCAGTTCTGGGCTCCTCAGGACAACACAAACCTGGAGGGGCTGGAGTGTGTCCAGGGAAAGGAATGGAGCTGGGGAAGGGGCTGGAGCAGCAGGAGTGGCTGAGGGAGCTGGGAAAGGAGCTCAGCCTGGAGAAAAGGAGGCTCAGGGGGGACCTTGTGGCTCTGCACAACTCCCTGACAGGAGGGGGCAGCCGGGGGGGGTCAGGCTCTGCTCCCAGGGAACAGGGACAGGAGGAGAGGGAATGACCTTAAGTAGTGTCAGGGGAGGTTTAGGTTGGATATTGGGAAAATTCCTTCATGGAAAGTGTGGTCAGGCACTGGCACAGGTGCCCAGGGCAGTGGTGGAGTCACCACCCTTGGAGGGATTTAAAAGCCATGTGGATGTGGCACTTGGGGACAGGGGTCAGTGGTGGCCTTGGCAGTGCTGGGGACAGTTGGACACGATGATCTCAGAGGACTTTTCCAACCACAATGATCCTGTGGTTCTGTGAGCCAGGGAGCAATTCAGAGTGTCCCCAAACCCTGGCCACAGCCAAGGCCACCACTGTCATGTCCCGTGTGCCCTGAGCACATCCTGTGTGTCCACACAGCATGGCCATGGGGGAATGACCTCAGGCTGGGCCAGGGGAGGTTTAGGTTGGATATTGGGGAAATTCCTTCACAGAAAGGGTGGTCAGACACCAGGGTCAGGGTGGTGGTGGAGTGCCCTGGAACTGTTCAAAAAACATGTGGATGTGGCACCTGGGGACATGTTTTAGTGGTGGCCTTGGCAGTGTTGGAACAGCTGCAGGATCCCAGAGGTCCTTTCCAACCTCAGTGCTTCCCCGATTCCCAGCTCAGCAGAACCAGTCTGGCAGCTTTGTACCTCCATTTTCCATGGGTGCCTGAATTCACTCAACCACACAGAGGGAACAGCCAGCACAGCTCCCCCTGAGCTCAGCAGGGGCCAGCCCGGGGTGCCAGGCCAGGAACTCACACAGGAATTAGGAAAAGATGGAGCCAGGTATGAGGAAGAGGGAGAAGCAAGCCATGGTTCACTGCCAGCAGCTTCCCAGAGCTGGAAAAATGTTGGTCCCATGGCAGAGGGGACGCTGAGGGTGGCCCAGCAGAAGCAGCTCTCCCTGGCCAAGCAGGCTGAGGCTAAAGGGAAGCCATTTGTTTCGAAAAATTCCCAACCCAGGAGTTAAATTTAAAAAAAAAAAAAAGCCCCTGGGTTCCAGACAGATCATTCCTCTGACAATGAGCAGCAAACGAGAGTCTAACAGGAATAAAGTGGAGGGGAGTTCTGTGAGCAATTGTAATGATTATCAATTACTCTCTGAGCTGGGTTACATAATGGTATCAGCAGCTGGGGAATGCTTTGGGACAAGGCACTGTGGGCAAGAGCAGTGGAAATGAGCCCTGTGCTGTGGTGCACTATCATATTCCAATCAGTTAATTATGATGACCCCAATCCCATTTTAATCAATCACAGCCTTAGGAAATACCCTGCTCCTGAGAGGAAGCTTCTCACGAATGCACCTCTCTGCTCTCAGTATTTAAAGGGGTTTATAAAAAGAGAGGGAGAACGACTTTTACACAGGCAGGCAGTGACAGGACAAGGGGGAATGGGTGTGAACTGAAACAGGAGAGATTTGCATTGGGTTTTATGGAGAAATTCTGCCCTGGGAGGGTGGGCAGGCCCTGGCACAGGGTGCCCAGAGAAGCTGTGGCTGCCCCTGGATCCCTGGCAGTGCCCAAGGCCAAGTTGGACATTAGGGCTTGGAGCAGCCTGGAACAGTGGGAGGTGTCCCTGCCCATGGCAGGGGGTGGGATGGGATGAGCTTTAAGATCCTTCCACCCAACAGTGAAAGCCCTCAGATGGGCCCTCTTCTGCTGCTGGGGCTCCTGTCCAAACCTGGGCTCTTCACTGGTGCTGCACCCACACCCCACTCCCTGGACACCCTTAACCCACAGCCTGGGCCAACTCTGCAAAGGGGGGACAGGTGATGCTTTTTTCTTCTTTTGGGTAAAAAATGTTTCTTTATTTGCAGAAATGAATTCAAATTCCAGAGGAACACAACTAACCTTGATCAAAATAAATCTCAGAATCCCAGACTGGTCTGGGTTGGAAGGGACATTAAATCCCACCCAGTGCCACCCCTGCCATGGGCAGGGACACCTTCCACTGTCCCAGGCTGCTCCAAGCCCCAATGTCCAACCTGGCCTTGGGCACTGCCAGGGATCCAGGGGCAGCCACAGCTGCTCTGGGCACCCTGTGCCAGGGCCTGCCCACCCTCACAGGGAACAATTCCTTCCCAATATCCCATCCATCCATGCCCTCTGGCACTGGGAAGCCATTCCCTGTGTCCTGTCCCTCCATGCCTTCTCCCCAGTCCCTCTCCCAAAAATCCACATCCCACCCTGCACTCACTGCACTCTCAACCTGAAGGAGCAAGGCAGAATAAAGAGGTTGATTTAATAAACTGGTAGCTGGGATAAAATTACCAGCAGCACCCTCCTCCCAGCCCACACAGACAAACCCTGCCTTTGAGCATTCACTGTGCTGCTGGGCTCCATCCCGCTGGGATAAGCCATCCATCCATCTGATTCCAGCCACAAACACAGCACCAGAGAGCTCTGCCCGGGCTCTGATCTGCTCCCAGCCTTCCCCACCATTCCCAGGAGCTCAAAGCCAAACCCGAGCAGGAGCAGCAGCAAAAAAAAAAACAACCCCGGGAGCACAGGAATCGTTTTTTCCTTGGACTCTTTTGGGATATTTATAAGTGAATCAAGTGAGCTGAAAATGGAATTTGCAAACCAGCCACCACCTCGCCCAAAATTACACAAAATATGTTGGCTTGGAAGCGTTTTCCTCTCTGAGGGAGAGAGAAAAACTCCTGTCTTGGAGCTCCTGGAGCACACAGACCTGTTATTTATTGATGGTGGTAAAAGCCCTTTGAAGAGGGAGGAGAGGAGGGAGGAGATGAGGAAAGGGCTCCCACTCGATTCCCCAAAATCCACAAATTCCCTGCCATGATTTTCTTAAGGAAAAAAAAAAAACTGGGCCCTTAGTCAAAGCAAGCAAAATCTTTCAGATTTGCTGCTGTTCCAAAGCACACAGGAGTGTCCACAGGCATCCACTGCCATCCCAGCCCCTCTCCACAGCACCAACCACATTCCAGGAGCGGGACCTGAGCATCCTTCCAAACCAGGATATTCTATGAAGTTAAACAGCAATTAAAGCCTCTGGAAGGTGCAGCAGCAGCAACACAGTTGGAGGCAATTTAAGCCTCACTTGCCTGTGAAACCCTGATAGGTAATTTTAGAAATCTCTTCATAAAAACCAGCATTTCTTCTGCTCCAGCTGGGTAAGAACCATGAGAAAATGAAAACAGTCATAATAATAATTGAGGTTTTCTCATGACAAAGATCCAGACTATCAGATTTCACTAAAATCTGGGGGAAGTGGGAGAAAACCAAGGGGAAGAGAGAGGATATCCAAAATCAGATGCAATGTCAGCATCGCTAGTGAGGGAAGGAGGAAATGCTGGATCCAGGTACACACTTCCTGAGGGATCCATCCGAGGGGAGCAGGAAAAGCCAGCCTGGCATCACCATGGGGGAAAACCACGAAAAAGCTGCAGTTTGACCCAATCCAGACTTCATTACAGAAACTAATTGCCAGATTTTCAGCTTGTTTTATTCGAAAATAAACACCAGCTCCAGGATTCCTTGCAGCCGCTGTCTGGAGTGATTCCTGCCAGCCCCAAAATGGGATTTGTTCCGCAGCTCTCAGCTCAGGCTGGGCACCCCATTCCAAGAGGCTGAGAAAAGTACAACAAACCTGATAAAAGCCTTCATTAACCATCCCCAGAGGGAAAGTTAAAAGCTGAATATGGAGAGCTCAGCTGAGGATGAGCTGATGTGGTGGCAGGACAGGTATTGAGGGATGGAAATGTTAAAGAAAGCAAAACAAATCACACTGAAATGAAGCTCAAACTGACCATCAAGAGGAAAAAAAATCGGGCTGAAGATCCCTTGGAACAGGAGCCTTTGGAAGACGAACTCTGGGATTTCTCTTAATTGAGCCAAGGCAGTGAGATCATGTGGTGCAAGAGGCTTTTCCTTCTCCAATTGTCTGTTAGATCAAAACAAAAAAGGAAAAACAACCCAAGGTGCCAGCAGGATGCTTGTCCTCAGCCTTACAAACAATCCATTCTCCTCTGAGCCTGCTGGAAATAAATCCAGGGAGAAAAGGCTTGGGCTCTGCCACCTCAGCCAGACAGAGAGTGCAAGGGTACAGCAGGCAAGACACGTAAAATTACATTTTAAAGTAAAGATTTAAACCCAAAGTGGTTGCACAATGGCCTTAGGTTCTGTGCAACCCCCAGAAGTGCAAGACACAACCCCTCCTGCTTTACGAGGTGACACAGAAGGGACATCAAGTGTGCCTCCACCTCCCTGCTCGCTATTTAAGCCAATCTTACTCCATCCTTCTGTCCCAGCCAGTGGCTCCAGGGAGCATCAGATCCCAGAGAAATGCAGGGAGAAAGGGGAGGGAAAGGTGACACTAAAAGCACAGCACCACTGGCAGCTGCCTCACAGGTGGTTTGTGGTGAAAAATCGAGCTGTCCTCAAGACCCTTCTGTCCCAGATCTTGTTTGCAAGTCCATGTGAGCTTTTCAAGTGGCAAAACAATCCACGCTGGACAAACATCCTCTCAGAGCAAAACCAACTGCTTTTATCTTTGCCTTGATCTCTTCCCCATCCCAGCACCACAGCCACAGAGCTCTCCCAGTCACCCTTCCAACAACCCAAGCTGCTTAAACAAAAACCCCATCCCAATCCCATTTTTTTTATCCCCACGGAGAGAAAACCACCCAATTCATCCGACCAGAAATCCACAACCCCATCGTGTTAGTGGAATGAAGGCCAGCTGGTGCCTTCCCTTTGACATTTAGCTAATAATTGTTGCAGCCAAACGAGCTGACAGCGCTCAGCTCAGCAGCCCATGAATGCCTCTGGTGTTTGAGTGAGCGCTAAAGACAACACTTGCTGCTCTCCAGCTCCTCATCCATGTGGATACAAACACACACAGGCTCTCCTTAACCCTTCAGCCCTCTCCAGCCTCGCGAATCAGCTGCTTGTGGTGCTTCACTTTAGCCATTTGTTCCACCGCTGCGAACCCACCCTGTGGGCAGCAGCCAGGAGGAAGGAGGGGGAGGAAAAAGGGAAGCAGGTACCTCCAGCGAGGGGGCTGGAATTTGTTCCTCATTAACTGCCTGCTGATTGCCGCGATACCTTTGTGATTATGCAGCCAGCCAGCAAACCCCGGCCCCTCTCTCACAGCATCACAGTTCTGGTTGTGGCACAGCCTTTATTTACACCTCGAGGGTCCCATTTAGTCACCCTGACGCTGTTTTACCCACTGGGGATGTTCCTCCCCTTTAACTTCCCCCTGAGCTGGATCTCCGGTTTCCAAAAGACCTTTGGGCCCAACTTCCAGCTGCCTCATGCAAAATTGGTCAAGAAACTTCCCCAGAACTCCTCCCTTTATTACTCCTTATATCAGGGGGAATCAGGCTGGAGATCAGGGAAAGGTTCTTCCCCCAGAGGGTGCTGGGCACTGCCCAGGCTCCCCAGGGAATGGGCACAGCCCCGAGGCTGCCAGAGCTCCAGGAGCGTTTGGGCAGCACTGCCAGGGATGGACAGGGTGGGATTGTTGAGGTGTCTGTGCAGGGCCAGGGGTTGGACTCATGATCCCTGTGGGTCCCTTCCCACCCAGGATATTCTGTGATTCCATGATCTGCTGGCAGCTTACAGACCCCATCACCAACCCCTCCTCCTCCTCCCTCAGTGCGTCCTGGTCTTTTCTAAGGTGCAGACTCACACCAAGTCCTCTTGCACACACTGGCATCACTTTTCCTCCTTTGCCAGTCCCCTGGGGTGCCCAGGACCTGTTGGCTCAGGCATTGCCACACCGACCTCCCCAAGGTGCTTCTGTACCAGCGCCCAGTTGTTCTGCATGCCAAGAGCTGCCTGCACCAGCCTCTTGCTGAAGAGAAATGGGTTTTAAAAGCATAATTCATGACAGCACAGGCAGCATTAGCTGTGCTCAGCACCAAGGAACAGGGAGCCTCTTCCCATATGGACAGACATCATCCAGTGGCACAAAACCTCTGAGGACACCCTGCTGAGCTCCGGAGTGACCTTAACAGCCCACAGCCACTCCCCAGGCCAGGGTCTGAGAGCGTTTTCCAGGCACGGCAGGGCCCCTCTGGAGCTCTGGCAGCATCCCCACGCCAGCACCGGGAGCCCAGAGCCACCTGCCACGTCCCCTGCCACGCACACGTCACCTGCCTGTCCCCATTCCCCACGTCCTTGGGCTGCTCCACACCGAGCGACGCGACAGCAAAAGGTGCCCCGGGGAGGGGGCACTGCGCTCGGGGTCCAGGAGCCTCTGAGCATCCTCTGCTCCTGCCTCCTCTGCTGGGGACAGCAGTGGGACACGGCGGTGGCACGGGGAGCCTGGCAGCACAGTGCAGAACAGAGGATTTAGGGATAAAGCCTCTCTCCCGGCACAGGCAGGAGCGGTGCTCGCACCTTGAGACCCTCTGCACAAGCAGTGCCCTCACCAGCAACACAAAGAAGTTCCCCATCTCCACTTTGCAGGGCTTGTTTTTCTAAAAGAAAGGCCTTTGTTTTATCTTTGAGAGGTGTTTCTAACACGAGGACAGGGATAAAAAGCCCTCCCTCACCGAAAGCCTCCTTCACACATGATTTGCTTTGTCATGGCACTTAAATACCCGCGCAGCAGCCACGGATGGAGAACGAGAGCAGATCTGGGCAGGCACAGGGAAACTTCGCAGCAATACCTGCACACCTTTAAAAAAAATAAATGCCTTTTTCCTGGTAGCGATGCCAGCCCAGGCCAATGCATGAAACACCAACAAATCCATCTCCATCCCCTGGTGAGCACTGCCAGAGCTTGCTCCATTTTGGGTCAGCCCAGGCAGCTTCAAATTACATCGCCACTGCTCTGCTGCAGGGGAACACCGGCTCGCCAGGGCACAAAGCAGCGGAAAGGAGGAGAAAAATACACATTCGGGTTGTCAAACCCGGCATAAGCGAGGCACCAGGGAACCATGGAATGGTTTGGGTTGGAAAGGCTCTTAAGGATCAATCACCTCGTTCCAACCCCCTGCCACGGGCAGGGACGCTCCCCGTCACGGAGGTGATCCACGGGCACTGAGGTGCCAGCAAGGGGGGCAGGAGCAGCCCCACATGCCGGGGTGTCCCCGCTGCCCAGCCAGCCCCCGAGGCGCCGGTGACGGAGAACAAAGAGCGGAGCTGCCAGCGGCGCTGCCGCGGTGCTGCTCTGCTGTCGCCAGCGGATCGGGCCCCGGCACACGGCAGCTCCTCCCGGGCGCAGCGGGCGGGGGAGCCGCTCGGGCCCACGCGTGCCCTTCACCTGGGGCGACGGCGATGCCAGCGCTGCCCTTGGGGACACTGAAGGCTCTCCGAGGGCCGGAGCGCGGACAGGAGCCACCATCACCATCACCCTCGAGCGGCGGGGCCAGCGGACACCAAGGGGTGCCACCACCCGCGGTACCCCGGCCCGGAGCCAGCGCCCTGGGCCACGGCGGGCAGGTGCCGGTGTGCCCAGCCCGGCGCTCACCTGCTCGGCCCCGTAGGCCGTGGCGAACTGCACGAACTCCTCCACGCGCACGAAGCCATCTCCGTCGCGGTCCAGGGCGTCGAAGACCGGGCGGAGGCGCGGCTCCTCCTCCGGCGGGGGCTCGGCGGGACCCCCCGGGCTGCCCCCGGCCTC